>JAWRVZ010000386.1:0-349140 GCA_037043235.1 Rhodeus uyekii | reverse complement strand
TTTCTTGAGCATCACAAATCATTATATCAGAATGATTTCTGAAGGATTGTGAGACACTGAAGGCTGGATACACACTGAAAATTGTGTATGCAATTGTGTATGCTAATGATGCTGAAAATTCAGCTTTACATCAGGAATAAATTACATTTTAAAATATATCAATATATCATTAAATATCGTAAAAACAATTAAATATTTCAGTGTATTGTAATTTGTACTGTATTTTGGTGGTGTGTATTTGTGTTTAACTCTCAAAGACAATCACTTGTCGCCATCTAGTGGCGGAAATCCTTTCCAGGTTTTGCCATATCCGGAATAATATACGTTTTTAAACATTAAAACAGAACAAAAACAGTTGATTTAAAATGGTATGATCAATTCGTCTGGTTCACGCTTTTGGAACAGTGTCTTAGATAAGATGGATAAACGACAGATCTACAACGACAAAAGGCAGAACAAAAGCGGCCAGCGCTGAAACAATTCGAGTGAACGTTGCGATTTGTTTCGCCACGCTCCCGTCGCCCCTCTCGACGAATTGTTTCATTGACGTCAGTGCCTGGCGACAGAGGTTCAGTCATTTAACGTCACACACATTTTAATGCTGAATTTGGTGTCAGATCGCTAGTAAATCTGCAAAGGATTGGAGGTTGTGTAATGTGCTTTACTGGGCGGTAGAAAGACCAGCTTGGCATAATGGTGATATTATGACATCTTTATATGTTTCTTGTTTCATTAACAACATAAGTGTTACAAGTGTATGGGGAGACATTTTGATAGTTTAAATGAACCAGCAATTATCATATTTGATATGAGTAAAAATTGCATTATTGTTTATGAAATACAATTCTAATAAAATTTTAAGTTGTGATACTGTTTTTGTTTTTAAAAAGGTGGTGGAAAAAGTAATGATATTCATCTTTGACCTGTGTTGTGGATCAAGTGTTGTAGTTTTCTCTTCAGACAAATAACACTTCTCAAAGGTCTTTGATGCCAGAATATAGGTTTTATTCTTTCAAACAAAACCGAGTCGATCTGCAGATCTCCTCACGAGAAAGGGAAATCTCCCATTATATACCTAGTTCCTAGACATTCTAAACATGTTACGTTATTGTTTATTTTTCTCCATACATTGTCCAATTGGCCTGAATTCAGCACTCTATGTCCATATATGGGTTTAACCCCCAGAGCTGTGGTGTGTGTGTGGGTCTCCAGCCTTTTGCAGACCTCAGCACTTTCTCAGCTGAATATCATCATACAGATAAAATAATGGTGTATAATCATACAGTTGAATTATGATAAAGTACTTATTATTCCTGCAATAAACACTTCAACACCTGTTAGCAAAACTTAATCTTGTTCAGGATGAGCCCGGCTGACCGTGCAAATATTCATATTCATTTTTCAGAATTTTTTCAGGGACATTAATCTCAAATTACAGTATAGCACATTTATATTTACCCAATGTTTTAACGGTCATTAGTAAAAGAAAAAAAAAATTTAAATTCTTAAACACAAAAATGAGGACAGCAATTTATTGCCTGAACGTCCTGGTATGTGTGTCAGTGGTGGTAAGGGTGTATAAACCACTCATTCTACTCCCTGATATCAGATGTGACTGTAAATCATGTTGACGTAAACCTCTAAGCCTGTTTAAAGAACAGGATATTTTCAAGCCTGCAGCTTTGTGTAGGTTTACCGTAGTGTAATTTGAGCTGTGGACCCTATGCAAATGAATCCTGTCTCTCTTAGGTGTGGTTGGACGTCTCTATGTGACGTAGAGGAGCTCTTTGTCACGTGCCGCACACCCTCCCCCTTTCCCTGGGCCGAAGAACAGCCGGTTCTCAGAAAATCTTCGGTTCCACATGTTCCACTTACAGTCGTCCCTATATGGTCATGATGGGAGGTTTGCCATTGGTCCTTTCTGATGTTCCACGAAGCTCTTGCACCCTGATTGGCCAGTGGGCGCGACCTCCAGACAGCGGGATGTATAAAGTGGGGGGAGGTGCGCTTCAAAGGCAGCACTATTATATTATTATTGATTGACAAGATCGGCGATTGTATAATTGTCTTATCTAATTGTTTATTACAACACTGTCATCCTTTGATTGGAGAGTTAAGTTTATTCACTTATTATTAACTTACTTGAGATGCATCTTATTTTTTTCCTATACTCATTTTTTTCCTATTTCCTATTTGCCGTGATTTAACTCTATGAATATGAATCAATGGCTTTATTGTGCTCATTACTGTTATTTCATTATGATTGCTATTACTGTATGATTATTTGCATGCATTCTAAGTAATGAATTTAATCTCACATTTATTATCCAGACAGCGGGTTTATGAAGTTGGGGGAGGAGCGCGTCATACGCAGCACTATTATATTATTATTAATTGACAAGAACGGTGATTTAATATCGAGGTAATTTTCATATCGGCGCACCAAACTTTTTTTTTTTTTTTACTACGACACTGTCGTCTTCTAATTGGAGAGGTAAGGGCGAGCTTATTCACTTACTTAAGATGCATCTTGTTTTTTTCCATAATTTATTTTACTCGATGAATGTGAATCAATAACTTTATCGTGTTCATTTATTTTTTTGAAATTTGTTTCGCTATTGTGTTGAAAACATTGTTATTTTTTTAGTCTGTGTGGTTTTGTAAGATTTTATGTGCTCAAAGAAATATTTAGAAAAAATTTAAGCATAAATTCATACATTTTAATTGCTGATCTACGTTTGTGCTGTTATTTTAATACATAGTTACTTTAGTAAAACTATGATTAATTTGTTATTAATAATAATTAATAATATTAATAAATTATTAATACTACTGTTATTGCATTATGATTGCTGGTACTGTATGATTATTTGCACACACACACACAGTCATTTGATTGTCATGTTTGTGTGTGTCTTGTAGAACATGGATTTCAATCCTGATTTTTGGAGAGAGTCCACTGTTGAGCTCACCCTCAAACCCCCTCCTGAGACAGCGGCCATCACTGCTGCCTACAGGAGAAATCCCACTCCGGGACGCTCACGGGCCGCTACAAGGGTGAAGGAGGAGGCCGTCGCATTAAATCACCATCTTGTGCTGAGCGAGAGCGCCCTGCAGTTCGGCCAGTACCGGGGTAAAACCTTTAAAGGGCTGCTGTCCAATGATCTTGACTACACAACTGTGGTGCTGGCTGTCCATCAGCGGGAGCGGGAGGGAGAAGACACCACACAGTCCGCCGTCAGGGGGAACAAGGATGCCTTGTTCCGATTTGCCTCCTTGTTCCCTGACATGACAGCTGCCATCAGCGAGCGCCGGGTTCGAGAGGGCATTGCCACACCTGCCCAGGAAGACCAGGTGCTCGTTGACTTTTCCAGAATGACCTTTAAGGATCTGTAAGAGGCAGAGGATCGGGACAGAAAAGGGTATGGTTTACATTTCTAACAGAAGATGCAGGCACTTAAGGATGTGTTGTTTTGGGGCTTGATTTAAATGTGTCCCTCTTTTTCAGCTTCATCAAGTGGGTACGGAAGCAGGACGCCAGACTGGGCACAAAGATGGATGCTCTGCAGAAATTTCTGAGGAGAAGAGATGCTGAGAAGCTGGCAGTATCAGCACCTCCAGGAATGAATCTCACTTATCTTCATTTGTTGGGGAATTACAGTTAAAGACCCGAGGACCAGATATGTTGAATGAAGACCAGGAGTCAGAAGTGCAGTCAATAGAATATATTTTAGTGACGTTTAGTTTTCAATTTCATCAGCAAAAGCTTCAGGTCTCACAAGCAGTTCGTAGGCCGCCTCGCATACAATAACATTGTTACAACAATTATACTCTAACAGAGGGTACTAACTACGTCAATAATGACGGTTAAATGATTCTGGCTAAGAAAGAAAGAAAGATAAACAAAACTAGTAATTTTCCTTACAAGAGCAGACAGTCAGAAGCATATCTTCGTTGATCACATGGGTGAGAAAAAGAAAAGAATATATGAGCAAATATGAAAAAAAAAAAATTATATATACAAAATAGGATCAAGAAAATAATATAAATACAAGCGGCAATGGATTTCCGACTCGTACCCACAAGTAAAACTATGATTAATTTGTGTACCGGTTGACCAAAACCAATTGATGTGTGGTTTTCTCACTCACTCACTCACTTTCACACACACACACACAGACATTTGTACTGTATATTCTTGTGCAAAGGGCCTACATACATTCAGAGTAATGTGACTCATCAGGATGGTTGGCACTGGCCAAAAATCTACATTTTCCTGTATCTCCTGGTCCCCTGCCCCTGCACTTTCAGGCTCCATTATCACGTGACGCATTCTTTAAAGCCAGGCTGTTCCTGTGGGTCCACAGGATCCAGTACTCCAGTACTGTGGGTCGCATGTGGGCATACAGGCTGCTGTGCCTCAAGCCCGCCTGTCGTCGTCTTGGTGTCCAGTTGACGGCATGCGGGATGTACAAGACCGTCAGGCAGGTCTTGGATGTCAGAGGCCGGTACTTCATGGGTACCGAGTACCTTGAATACCGGTCCTGGTTCCAAAGAACTTGCGAGGCATTGCTGCCGCCACACTCGTGGGGCCCAGGAGACTAAGCAGCTGATAGAGAAGCTGCTTAAGGACTTCATGGAGGCAAAAGACACCATGGGGATCAGGCTATTAGACCAGAAGAAGATGCAGGAGATCTGGCACACCCAGCAGTGCCACATCGCATACATCCAGGATCCTCCAGGTGTACAGTTGTACAGGAAGGTATGTGAGGTGACCAAGGGAGGGTCTGCCCTTGTACCGCTGTGCACGTGGCACAACATCTCTGGGGTCATTCTACCTGCAGCTGAATCGCTTCGTGCCAGGTTCGCCTCCCGCAAAAATAATGTGTATCGTTTGTTTGTGCACACTTGGTGTATTTCTTGGTGTTCACTTCTGTCTTTGTTTTTTTAGGTACAGATGCAAGTTTCTTGCACTTTCAGGTGTACCTGTTGGAAAGGTTGGTGCAGTGGAATGAGGCACGTGGAGTGGCGGCTGTTGAGGGTGCCAGTAGGAGGGACATCTGTTACAATGGCCAAATGCAGCAGTACCTGAACGTCCTGAGCGAGCAGCTTCTGGGCTTCAGGATACTGCAGGATTACACCAGCCCGAGCTAATACACAGGTATTGTGGTCATGCACATGACACTTATGGATAGCAGCTGTATTTCACCCATGGGTTGTTAAAACATCTGCATTAAGCACTCTGTTTTTCTATAGGTGAGCTCATTGGTGTGGAGTACTTATATTCGAAGACAAACAGAGCCTTTGAGGAAGACTTTGCTGCGGATCCTGACACCCCGGATGGGCTTCAGGATGAAGACCAGGAGGGTGATCTGGAGGGGGATGAGGGATTTGAGGACTTGAGCCTTGATGAGCCCCTTGAGTTTATCAAGGTCATCTGCAATCCCCTGGACCCCGTTCACCAGCAGATAGCGGCCCTGCAACCTCCTGGTCTGTCATCATCCCTGAAAGGTCCAGTAGAGTCTTCCTTGCCTGGGACAGCCACTCAATGTCAAGTAAATACCCATTCCACAAATTCACACTTACATACAATTAAATAGAGTAAAGGTATAAAGTATGCATATTTGGAGTACTGTCTGAGGGAAGGGACAGACAAAAGATGGATGTGTATTAATTTCTTTTGATGTCCAGGTGGAGAGTGTGTGACCAGATGGCCGAGCCGGGTATGACCATGTCGTTAAGCTGGCCAACAGCCTGGTTGACCTGCACCATCAGGGCTTCGTCACGCGTAATAAAGTAAATGAGATTGTCACTCTGTGGGAGAACCTGTCAGAGTAGGACAAGGGACCGCTCATCTACCCACCTCGCCACTGTGACAGAGTCCTGAAGGGCAGGTTTAAAGCCAGACACTCTGCGACCAGTGTGACCCAGTAACCCCTTATTTTGGAGCCTTTGTATGTTCTCCAATTTTTTTCTTTACTTTTTATTTTTATCTGTCCATTTCTGTGTGAAAGAATGTTTTGAGAAACAGCTAATCTATGTTTTGTGTACATTACAGAGTTATTAGATGTTTGTCCCATATTCTTTAAATAATCTAATTAATATTGCTTTCTTCCTTTCTCAATTTGCAGCGGTTTCCTTGGTGAAGGCAGTGGACCGACACGAGTCGTCTGGTTAAGTTAATCTGCCTGGCTCAAGGCAGAGTCAAATTGAACCGGTGGGCCGCAATACTCGGGGATTAACGCTTGATCAGGGCTGGACAGGCCTGGAATCATGGCCCGGACGAATCTGAAGCTTTTTGACCTAAACCAGCTCACACTCTCCCAGTGGTAGGTTCAGGAATTAATTGTTCATTTTTGTCTGTTTGCACATTACACCCATCTCTACCTACATATATGATAATCTAATGTGCTGTCTTTTCGACACATAGGCGTAATACCCGACAGAAGAGGCAGGTCCTGCAGCAGAATATTGTGCCATTTTCTGCTGCCTTGGTGGCCTCTAAACACGTACCACCCATGTGATCTAAACTTTCACAGCCAGTCCAGGATCCTTTGAGTACAACATCTGTGAGGGTGCATCTGGACTGGCAAGACAGCATGTTTGAGGCCAACCACCTCTTCCTGCTCCTCGTCCACCTACAGCAGCACTTGCTGCGCCCCCTCCTGTCACTGCGCCCAGTCACAGACATGCACCTGCTGCTGTACCAACACCTGCACCAGTTCACCAGAGGTTGCCCAGGACCACAGCTTGGTGCTGAAGAAAGCAGGCAGAGGCAGCTGCGGCACAGGGTTGGACATGTATAAAAAGACCAAACCCATTTTCTTTGTCAAAAATGTGGACACCCAAAAACTAAACAGTTTGGCCACAGCCACTTCCTGGCCATTTTTTTTGGTACAAAGACTTCTGTAAAGATTGTGGTGCAGTGGATGGAGGAAATAAAGACAGTTGATTCATTTTATTTTCATTAAGTTTGTATTTTGTATGTAAATAAATAGCTTTTTTCATAATTTATGTTTCTGCTTCATTTGATACTTTTAGCAAAATACACCTAGCAAATATAGAGTACTTAGACTTATATCTTAATTAAGAAACACAAATACACATACAAAATATATAGTGTGTTAGTGAGTGAGTGAGAGTGTTTGTGAGTGAGTGAACGAGTGAGTTTGTGCGTGTCTGTGAGTGTGAGTGAGTGAGTGTAATCATACAGTAATAGCAATCATAATAATAATTAGTATTATCATTAGAGGAACCTAGACAATATTAACATAGAAAACAATTACACAAATTAATCATAGTTTTACTAAAGTAACTATGTATTAAAATAACAGCACAAACGTAGATCAGCAATTAAAATGTATGAATTTATGCTTAAATTTTTTCTAAATATTTCTTTGAGCACATAAAATCTTACAAAACCACACAGACTAAAAAAATAACAATGTTTTCAACACAATAGCGAAACAAATTTCAAAAAAATAAATGAACACGATAAAGTTATTGATTCACATTCATCGAGTAAAATAAATTATGGAAAAAAACAAGATGCATCTTAAGTAAGTGAATAAGCTCGCCCTTACCTCTCCAATTAGAAGACGACAGTGTCGTAGTAAAAAAAAAAAAAAAAGTTTGGTGCGCCGATATGAAAATTACCTCGATATTAAATCACCGTTCTTGTCAATTAATAATAATATAATAGTGCTGCGTATGACGCGCTCCTCCCCCAACTTCATAAACCCGCTGTCTGGATAATAAATGTGAGATTAAATTCATTACTTAGAATGCATGCAAATAATCATACAGTAATAGCAATCATAATGAAATAACAGTAATGAGCACAATAAAGCCATTGATTCATATTCATAGAGTTAAATCACGGCAAATAGGAAATAGGAAAAAAATGAGTATAGGAAAAAAATAAGATGCATCTCAAGTAAGTTAATAATAAGTGAATAAACTTAACTCTCCAATCAAAGGATGACAGTGTTGTAATAAACAATTAGATAAGACAATTATACAATCGCCGATCTTGTCAATCAATAATAATATAATAGTGCTGCCTTTGAAGCGCACCTCCCCCCACTTTATACATCCCGCTGTCTGGAGGTCGCGCCCACTGGCCAATCAGGGTGCAAGAGCTTCGTGGAACATCAGAAAGGACCAATGGCAAACCTCCCATCATGACCATATAGGGACGACTGTAAGTGGAACATGTGGAACCGAAGATTTTCTGAGAACCGGCTGTTCTTCGGCCCAGGGAAAGGGGGAGGGTGTGCGGCACGTGACAAAGAGCTCCTCTACGTCACATAGAGACGTCCAACCACACCTAAGAGAGACAGGATTCATTTGCATAGGGTCCACAGCTCAAATTACACTACGGTAAACCTACACAAAGCTGCAGGCTTGAAAATATCCTGTTCTTTAAACAGGCTTAGAGGTTTACGTCAACATGATTTACAGTCACATCTGATATCAGGGAGTAGAATGAGTGGTTTATACACCCTTACCACCACTGACACACATACCAGGACGTTCAGGCAATAAATTGCTGTCCTCATTTTTGTGTTTAAGAATTTAAATTTTTTTTTTCTTTTACTAATGACCGTTAAAACATTGGGTAAATATAAATGTGCTATACTGTAATTTGAGATTAATGTCCCTGAAAAAATTCTGAAAAATGAATATGAATATTTGCACGGTCAGCCGGGCTCATCCTGAACAAGATTAAGTTTTGCTAACAGGTGTTGAAGTGTTTATTGCAGGAATAATAAGTACTTTATCATAATTCAACTGTATGATTATACACCATTATTTTATCTGTATGATGATATTCAGCTGAGAAAGTGCTGAGGTCTGCAAAAGGCTGGAGACCCACACACACACCACAGCTCTGGGGGTTAAACCCATATATGGACATAGAGTGCTGAATTCAGGCCAATTGGACAATGTATGGAGAAAAATAAACAATAACGTAACATGTTTAGAATGTCTAGGAACTAGGTATATAATGGGAGATTTCCCTTTCTCGTGAGGAGATCTGCAGATCGACTCGGTTTTGTTTGAAAGAATAAAACCTATATTCTGGCATCAAAGACCTTTGAGAAGTGTTATTTGTCTGAAGAGAAAACTACAACACTTGATCCACAACACAGGTCAAAGATGAATATCATTACTTTTTCCACCACCTTTTTAAAAACAAAAACAGTATCACAACTTAAAATTTTATTAGAATTGTATTTCATAAACAATAATGCAATTTTTACTCATATCAAATATGATAATTGCTGGTTCATTTAAACTATCAAAATGTCTCCCCATACACTTGTAACACTTATGTTGTTAATGAAACAAGAAACATATAAAGATGTCATAATATCACCATTATGCCAAGCTGGTCTTTCTACCGCCCAGTAAAGCACATTACACAACCTCCAATCCTTTGCAGATTTACTAGCGATCTGACACCAAATTCAGCATTAAAATGTGTGTGACGTTAAATGACTGAACCTCTGTCGCCAGGCACTGACGTCAATGAAACAATTCGTCGAGAGGGGCGACGGGAGCGTGGCGAAACAAATCGCAACGTTCACTCGAATTGTTTCAGCGCTGGCCGCTTTTGTTCTGCCTTTTGTCGTTGTAGATCTGTCGTTTATCCATCTTATCTAAGACACTGTTCCAAAAGCGTGAACCAGACGAATTGATCATACCATTTTAAATCAACTGTTTTTGTTCTGTTTTAATGTTTAAAAACGTATATTATTCCGGATATGGCAAAACCTGGAAAGGATTTCCGCCACTAGATGGCGACAAGTGATTGTCTTTGAGAGTTAAACACAAATACACACCACCAAAATACAGTACAAATTACAATACACTGAAATATTTAATTGTTTTTACGATATTTAATGATATATTGATATATTTTAAAATGTAATTTATTCCTGATGTAAAGCTGAATTTTCAGCATCATTAGCATACACAATTGCATACACAATTTTCAGTGTGTATCCAGCCTTCAGTGTCTCACAATCCTTCAGAAATCATTCTGATATAATGATTTGTGATGCTCAAGAAACATTTCATACTATCAATGTTGAAAAGAGTTGTTCCTTTTAATATTTTTGCGGAAACCACAATAGACTTTTTTTCACTATTCTTTGATAAATAGACACTTCATAGATGGTTTTCAGGGCCTGAAATACATGCGTGACATTGGGAGAGAATATCTATTATATCCGAATATCCGACTACAATATTGCTATTTTCATATTGACCTTTTCAAATTTGTTTAGACAGAAATTGTGGGGCTCGTTGTTGGTCATATTTTGCTTGTACTTTTGTCACTGACAGGAAAAAATGACAATACATCTCAGTGCAGCTAAAGAAAGACGTTTTAAAGCTCAAATAGCTAATATTTTGCAACATGAGGATGTTAAATTGCTCATGGCCTTAGAGTAGAGACAGCTCTTGATCTTGACGTCAGATCAAATGTTTTTAGTGGCTGTTCTGAGTGTTTGTGTGATTCTTAGACCTCAAGCTAAGCATGGTGTTTTTACCGCCTCAGTTGCTCTGAAGGAGAGTTTCCTGGTCTCGGGTGTTATTTATGCGAGGCAGGAAGTTGCCCTTTGCCCCGGGGGAAGTTGCGCCGTCTGCGGGGGAGGGTGTGTGACAAAGAGTTCCTCTGCGTCACACTGAGCCGTCCAACCACAGCCAGCACAGACAGACTGCTCTTGTATAATCTCTACAGCTCAGAAAATACTCAAGTAAACCTACATTGTTTAGAAAATATTCTACTTTTTAAAGGTTTACATGATTACATCACTATGATTTTTGATGTAAATGAGCACAATGAAGGTTTTATCCACTCACCAGCTATGATATGCTCGCTGAGGGTCCTGGCTATAAACTGCTCTCCTCGTTGCTCTCAGTTTGTGCTCGCTTCGGCAGCACATATACTAAAATTGGAACGATACAGAGAAGATTAGCATGGCCCCTGCGCAAGGATGACACGCAAATTCGTGAAGCGTTCCTCATTTTTATTAATTATGGATTATTAATTATGAATATACAGTAATATTTAATATTTCATACTGTACAAAAAAAAGAAAAGCCAGTGTTTACTGGTGCAGCGCGCCGCCGCGCCGCTAGAGCGCAGCGTTGCACTGCCGTCCGGCGCTAGAGCCGCGCGCTGCCAATTCTTGGATTTACACCTTATATTTAAAAGTAACATCAACAACAACATTTTGTTTACAAGAAAAACATGATTATATTTACCCTCCTAACGTTTCCTTAATCTGTCAGTTGTTAACGTAATAGCACCGGTAATGATAACCCTGAATCTTCGCGCAATCGACAATAATTGAATCAAATATGATTATATAGAATAAAGTCACAAGTATAAAGTCCTTGAAATGAACTTACTTTGCATATGTGTCGTCTTCGCGTGGCTCGGCTGACAAATTTGCGTCGTTTTTCTTGGCTAGTTCATTTTTTGTACCTGAATATACAGAGCAAAAACGAGAATTAGTTACAATAAATGTATGTTTTCATTTCCAACCACCACAAAGAAAAATCAACGAACGGTATTACTAAATAAGTGCATTTCTTTCTTCGTAATTCGGAGGGATTGCAGGACAAACGCGACTTGATGCATTCAAGACTAAAACTTCTCTCCTTTCCAGCATCACCCGATAGATCCGATTTTAAAGAAAAATACTAAAAGTCAATGTTCAAAACATTAATTCGGGCACATAACATCTTCCCCAAGTAGCTCACCATATCTCAAGAAAATAAAATGAACACGATAAATTGCTTCATATTCATGATCATGTTTTAACCATGACAGTTGGACTAAGATCAATGCAAATGCGTGTAGGAAAACATTAGATGCAAACAGGTGTGCGCCCTTACCTCTCCAATTAAAAGATTACAGCGTCGAAGCAAAGATGATAAGAAAAATCCTTACATATTAAATGAACCACCATCTTTGTCAACTTATAATAATATAAAAGAGATGCGCACCTCCCCCCCAGGTCATAAACCCGCTGTCTGGAGGCCGCGCCACTGGCCAATCAGGGTGCAAGAGCTTCGTGGAACATCAAAACGGACCAATGGCAAACCTCCCATCATGACCATATAGGGACGACTGTAAGTGGAACAGTTACACTGTTGGACATGTAACAAAAGACAAAACTCAGAGTAATACCTTTGCCAAAAAAAGTGGACACCCAAAAACTAAAGAGTTTGGCCAAAGCCAGTTCCCGGGTGTCCATTTTTGCGCAGTGGATGGAGGAAATAAAGGAAGTGCATTAATGCATTAAGTTTGCATTGTTTTCTTGTATATAAATAAATAGATTTACCATTTCTGTTTCTGCTTCTTTAGATATTTGTGCAATAAGTTTTTGTTTTAAATAATTCATTTTGTATAAATAATTTTAGCTATTTGTATATAAACAGTCTTTTTTAAATGCATATAGCAAATATAGAGTATTTAGATAAATATCTAAAAAATACGTTTTTAAATAAAAGTAATTTGTTTTAATGTAATACTGTATACAATAATTTGTCAAGTCAAGTCACCTTTATTTATATAGCGCTCTGGCCAACAGCCAAACAGTGCATGATTATTATATTGACAACAATTATATTGAAGTCCAATATGAAGTCCAATTTGGTCCGGTTGGAGATGGATTCATGATCATCACAGGGGAGGGTCTAGTAGAGTCACGGTCTCCGCAGACACTTCAGGCCCGGATCCGGCTGACCACAGTAACCTTGGAATAAACAGAGACTAATAGCAGCGTAGATGCCATTCTTCTAATGATGCATCGAGTACATCAGGTGTTATGGGAATGTTCCCGGTTCCGGCTGACCTAATGCAGCCTAACAATCATTTTACATGATTTGGATTAGAAATGTATGTATAATGTGTTATGTGTATGCCAGGTTGAAACGAGATGTGTTTTTTAGTCTAGATTTAAACTGACAGAGTGTGTCTGCTTCCCGAACTGTATTAGGAAGACTGTTTAGGAGCTAAATAGGAAAAAGATCGACCCCCAGCAGTTGACTTTGATATTCTAGGTATTATAAGCTGGTCAGTATTTTGTGAGCGCAATAGACGTGAAGGACTATAACGTGTTAAGAGATCGCTCAAGTACTGTGGAGCTAAACCATTTAATGCTTTGTAAGTAATTAGCAAGATTTTCAAATGTATTCGGTGTTTAATAGGAAGCCAGTGTAGGTTTGACAGAACTGGGCTAATATGCTCATACTTCCTGGTTCTAGTAAGAACTCGAGCTGCTGCATTTTGGACCAGCTGGAATTTGTTTATTAAGCGTGCAGGGCAACCATCTAGAGCATTACAATAATCTAGCCTTGAACTCATGAACACATGAACTAACTTTTCCGCATTTGTCTTTGAGAGGATATGTCACAATTTAGATATATTTTTAAGATGGAAGAATGCGGTTTTACAGATGCTAGAGACGTGGCTTTCAAATGAAAGATTGGTATCAAAGAGCACACCCAGGTTTCTAACTGACGACGAAGACTTGACAGAGCAGCCATCGAGTGTTAGGCAGTAGTCTAGATTATTACGTGCGGAACTTTTTGGTCTAATAATTAGAATCTCTGTTTTTCCAGAATTAAGCAGTAGAAAGTTATTAGTCATCCAATTTTTTATATCAGTTATGCATTCTGTTAATTTAGTGAATTGGTACGTTTCATCAGGATGAGAAGAAATATGTAGCCGAGTATCATCAGCGTAACAGTGGAAGCTAATGCCATGCTTCCTAATAATTGCACCCAAAGGAAGCATGTACTGGGTGAAAAGCAATGGTCCTAGTACTGAACCTTGAGGAACTCCATACTGAACCCGTGATCGATATGACATCTCCTCATTTACTGCTACAAACTGATAACGGTCAGATAAGTATGATTTGAACCAGGCTAATGCAACTCCACTAATGCCAACATAATTTTCAAGTCTATTCAGAAGGATTTTGTGGTCGATTGTATCAAATACAGCACTAAGGTCCAGTAACACTAACAGAGAGATACAACCACGATCGGATGATGAGAGCAAATCATTTGTATCTCTAATGAGAGCAGTCTCAGTACTATGATATGGTCTAAATCCTGACTGGAAATCCTCGTAGATGCTGTTTCTTTCTAGAAAGGAACATAGTTGTGAAGATATTATTATTTAATATAATTTGTATATAATTTGTAATAATTATATATTAACAATATAATTTAAACAAAGTCTTATACTAATATCATCTCATTTATCAATGGATATCAATAGCACATGGCTACGAACTTCAAAGCCGCTCTCAGATTTTGCCAAAATTCAGAAATCCTCTACTTTGCACTTTACAAAGTGCCAACAATCCCACATATGACTCCACTGGGGTCAGTACGTACTCCACGTTTCCAGCGTTCTGATTGGAAATGCCATTGGTCGGAGCGACGTTCCACGTACAGAGCGTCCCTATATGGTCATGATGGGAGATTTGCCATTGGTCCTTTTTGATGTTCCATGAAGTTCTGCACCCTGATTGGCCAGTGGGCGCGGCCTCCAGACAGCGTGAGTATGAAGTGGGGGGAGGTGCGCATTTGTTGAATATTGAAGGATTTTTCTTGTGCTAAAATATTGTTGTTGTTTTTTGCTGCGACGTTTGAATATTTTAATTAGGAAAGGTGAGGGCGAACATCTGTTTGCATCTTGTTTTTTTCCTATACGCATTTACATAAATTTTACTCGATGAATATGAATCAATGGCTTTATTGTGTTCATTTATTTCCTTGAGATATGGTTTGCTGTTGTGTTGAAAACATGGTTATTTTACTGCAAGTTTGTGTGATTTTGTAAGATTTTATGAGCCCGAAGTAATATTTAAAAAAAATTAAAGATTAAAAATTCAAAAATTGATTTTGAAATAAATCCAAATGTATTACTTGGATACATTCAAAGCAATACATTCAATTAAGATTTTAATCAGAGGTGAAAACAAAATTATTATTAACATTAATTTAGACAGAAGCAATGAGCTTGTTAAAGACATTATGACACGTGGTGTAATAATTATTACAATATGCAGAAACCTTGGCAGTTTTGATTTGATTGTCATGTTTGTGTGCGTCTTGTAGAACATGTCTTTCAATCCTGATTTTTGGAGAGAGTCCACTGTTGAGCTCACCCTCAAACCCCCTCCTGAGACAGCGGCCATCACTGCTGCCTACAGGAGAAATCCCACTCCGGGACGCTCACGGGCCGCTTCAAGGGTGAAGGAGGAGGCCGTCGCTCGTGTGTCAGCAGCAAGAGCGCCCTGCAGTTCGGCCAGTAAAGGGGTAAAACCTTTAAATGGTCCAATGAAATTGGGTACGCAGCCGTCACAGGGAAAAAGGATGCCTTGCTCCGATTTGTCTCCCTGTTCCCTGACATGATGGCTGCCGTAAGCGAGCGGCGGGTTCCAGAGGGCACTGGCACACCTGACCTGGTGCTCGTTGGCTTCGGCAGCTTTCCCAGCATGTCGTTTAAGGAGCTTTACTAGGAAGTGGATCGGGACAGAAAAGGGTATGGTTTACATGTCTTACAGAGGACCCAGTTAAGGATGTGTTGTTTTGGGGCTTGATTTAAATGCTCGTGTCCCTCTTTTTCAGCTTCATCAAGAGGGTACGGAAGCAGGAATGGGCACAAAGATGGATGCTCTGCAGAAATATCTGAGGAGAAGAGATGCTAAGAAGTTGTCAGTATCAGCGCCTCCAGGCATGAATCTCATCTTCATTTGTTTGTTTTTGGATTTCATCTTGTAATTTGGTTGACTTGCGGTTAAAAATGACACTAATGTCTTTTTAGAGCTTCTTCAAAGGAGAATTTGAGTAATAATGTCTGATAAAGTTTGCATAATTGATTCTGTTCTTCCTGTTTATTACTGTGAAGCTGCTTTGAAACAAACTATTGTCTACAGCGCTTTATAAATAAAGGTGAGTTGACGTATAATTACTAACACCATTCATCCTGATAATAACAGTGGCCGCCTCCAGCTCAACTCCTGCAGCAGACGAACCATCCGATGAAGATCTGCTTGCTGCAGCTGCACATGTAGATGCTCCAGGTGGACATTACCTACTCTTTCGTGGGTTTAAATTTGTGGTTTAATAAAAAAAAAAAAACTTTAAATTATTTTCCATGTTACATAACCTGTTTTGTTATTATGTATTATCAGCTTCAGGTGGACGGTTTTAAAAACAGTACGGTAGGAGGTGTTTTACACATTCGGGTCGTGTCGTGCCTAACCTAGTTTTCCTTGCTCTTTATTTTGCATTTAATAAAAATAATGGGATCTGTGGTTTCTTTCACCATCGGTTTTTCCATTTTTCTCCTACCATTTTTTTTCAGCGAACATTTTTTTCGCTGCTTCCTTGTTTATCATCATCATAATCATAATCATCGTCCCATAATTTGCCTACAGCTGCAAGCACTCATTAATCTGCACCCTGATTGGTCAGTGTGCGCGGCCTCCAGACAGTAGGTTTATAAAGTGAGTGGAGGTGCGCTTGTTGTGATACAGAATGCTTGAACAATGCAGAATGGTTTCAGTTAATGTGAATGTACTTTACAGTATTTATTACTCATCCTGCAGTATGGATGATGATCGATCTCTCTGGCCAAGTTAATTGGAGAATTTCTTGTCCTATTTCTTTCCCCCCTCCTGTATCTTTCACCTGAAGGGGGAGGGGGTGGAGAGAAAGGGGGAAGGGGAGCGCGAGCTGCACAGAAATTGCAGAGACTCTGATGAAGCGTCAGCATCCACGTGGTCTGTGATTTATTCATATTACTATTTGCCTCTCATCAGGTAATCCATGTTTAAATGTTACGTGGAATGTATTGTTGACGTTGAAAATTTAAGTGAAGTGTTAAGGTCCTTGTTTCAAGTGCTAATATGTTTGCGAACAGAGTTTCGATGGTTTGTTCAGAGTTCAGCATGTTCATCACGCTAGTCATGCTAATGATGGAGAACATGCGCTCTCAAAAATAGCATGGCAAAGTAAACGAGGGAACATTTGTTTTTGTGTTTTTCCCAAATTATATTTTTATGATGGGATAAGTCATAGATGTCTGTGTTCTAAAAAAAAGTTGTTCATGCAAAAGTTTTAGGAATGTATACAGATATAATAAAAAGAAACTACTTGTTAGTGATTTAAATGCGCATGTACATTTTCACAATTAGATGTTTTATTTTGGTTTATCTATATAGAAGTAATCTGTTTTCCTATGTAAAACGTTGACTGATTGAGTGTTTGTTAAATTTGTCACTTAAGTTTCACTGACTGATTCCTAACACCTTGTTCTTTTTTTTGCATTTAACGGTACCATGATTCATATTCATCGAGTAAAATCAAATGCGTTATCGTGTTTATTTATTTTCTTGACATGCTTTGCTGTTGTGTTGAAAAACAGGGTTATTTTACTGCAAGTTTGTGTGGTTTTGTAATATTATATGTGCTGGAAGTAATATTTTGAAAACATTTAAGCATGAATCCATAAAAATTAATTGCTGTGGTAAAGCTAAGTTTGTGATACTGTTACTTTAATACGTAATTACTGTAGTGTAGGGGATTTACAGTTAAGACCGGAGGACCAGATATGTTGAATGAAGACCAGGAGTCAGAAGTGCAGTCAATAGAAGAAATTTTAGTGAAGCTTAGTTTGCAGTTTCATCAGCAGAAGCTTCAAGTCTCACAAGGAGTTCGTAGGCCGCCCCACATACAATAACATTGTTACAGCAATTATACTCTAACAGAGGGTGCTAACTACATCAGCGCACACACAGATTCACAGCTTCTCCAAGGCTGAACTCGGCTCAGGCTCCAACAATCAACAGAACCTTCCCAAAACATTCTGATAACACCATTGAGAACTGTTGGGCCGTGCAGACAATATTCATCCTTGCACAATGGAATACTACAGAAAAGTAAAGAAAGGATATAACTAATAGAAATCCCTAACTTGATTATAAATCACTCTTTACAAATCTTTCAAATAAGAAAGGGAAAAGAACATATGAAAAATAAAACAAAGAAACATGAAAATTAAGACAAAGAAAAGAATATAGGTACAAATAAGAAAAATGAAAGAATATATATATACGAGTGGCAATGGATTTCCGAATAGTATCTTTCAGTAGTAAAACTGAATAATTTCTGCAAGGCTGTGTTTTCTATGTTGATATTGTCTATGTGCTTCTAAGGATGATACAAATTATTATTAGAAGTAGTAGTATTAAGGTTATCTTATTATGAATGCTATTACTGTAATGAATTTAATTCACAGTTATTTAAGTAGCACTTTTCATAATTCATATAGTTTAAAAGCAGTTTTATGGAAATATAGGTTTCTATCTGTTATCACGTGTTAACATAATTATATCCATGTCAATAACTCAATGCAAATCATGCAGTTTGTTAACCTGTATTCGTTTAGACTGAAGAAATGAGCTTGTTAAAGAAACGATGACGTGTGGTTTAATAATTATTACATTGTACAGAAACCTTGGATTTCATTGTCATTTTTGTGTGCATCTTGTAGAACATGGATTTCAATCCTGATTTTTGGAGAAAGTCCACTGGTGAGCTCACCCTCAAACCCTCTCCTGAGACAGCGGCCATCACTGCTGCCTACAGGAGAAATCCCACTCCGGGACGCTCACGGGCCGCTACAAGGGTGAAGGAGGAGGCCGTCGATCGTGTGTCAGCAGCAAGAGCGCCCTGCAGTTCAGCCAGTACTGGGGTAAAACCTTTAAATGGTCCAATGATATTGGGTACGCATCCGTTTTTGCTAGCTGTCCATCAGCCGGGAGGAGACGCCACCCAGTCCGCCGTCACGGGGAAAAAGGATGCCTTGCTCCGATTTGTCTCCCTGTTCCCTGACGTGACAGCTGTCGTCAGCGAGCGGCGGGTTCCAGAGGGCACTGGCACACCTGACCTGGTGCTTGTTTGCTTCGGCAGCTTTCCGATGACTCGCACAACTCACAAAAGATAGATGTGTATTACTTTCTTTTGATGCCCAGGATGAGAGTGTGGGACTTGATAACTAAACCGGGAATGACCATTTTGTAAAGCTGGCCAACAGTCTGGTTGATCTGCGCCATCAGGGTTTCGTCACGCAGGACAATGTAGATGAGATTGTCACTCTGTGGGTAAATCTGTTTTTTTTTTTTTTCATTAGCATTTTAGTGTTCTAATATTTAAATACATTTTTATTTTTTCTCTATCGTAAATATACTTTATTTCAAAGGACCTACGTAGCAATTATGCACAGTAACTCAAACACAGTCTGGTTGTTTTTACTGTTTTATTTATTGAACATTCACAGCATAAACAAAATATATAAAGCATTAAATATATACATCTGAACAAATATTAAAACAAACAAAGAACAGTCAAACAGTGACTAAAACAAGCAATCTATTTTTATTCAATGGGTGCAAGAATGCTTTTCCTTCATAGCTGCTGCAGAAGGACTTGCCTGCATATCTTGAGTGCTCATAGTCTTTAATTTTTGGCGGTTTGCACAGACTGCAAGTCAGAGGTGTTCCTTTCTGGGGCGGGGGCAGGCCTAGGGCAATGGCTTCTTTTTTTTTTTTTTTTTTTTTTTCTTCCAGGCCGTTGTCTTCGGCACATCACTAACATTGTCTGTAGCTGCCAGTTGCTTCTGTTCGGACAACCACTGGGAAGCTGTTTTCCCAGCAGAAGTGGCACACAAGCTTTTGCCCCTGTAAAAACTGTCCAAATTCCAGTTGCATCGGTTTTCCACACAGCCGGCATGGGTAGCCCCTCGGCTCCTTTCTCCTTGCTGTGGCTCTGCCGTGGCTCAAGGCTTTTCTATCTTCCGCCCTCTTTTTCCGACGCCAGGCTGTGGCTCTCGGCAACCTTTAAAGGGCAGCATCAGATGGAGGAGGGAGCACAGCCAGAGATGCACATGGAGGAACTGTAAAAAAACAATAACAAAAAGTTGTTAGACATTTGTTGAATTTCAGATTAGTTATGGTGTTAATTTTGAGATGTTATTAGAAAAGAATTTAAGAACTACTGTATAGTTTTATTACATTAAAACAAATGACTTATTAAAAAATTTAATGTTTTATAATTAAAATATTAGGTATATTTTGCACAGATATGTAATGAAGCAGAAACACTAATTATGAGAACATTTATTTAAATGCAAATAAACAATTTACATAAATACAAAATTAATGCAATAATCCCCTTTTTTAAGTTCCTCCATCCACTGCGCCACAGTCTTCCCAGAGTTCTGTGCACAAAAATGGACACCCCGGAACTGACTGTGGCCAAACTCTTTTGTTTTTGGCTGTCCACATTTTTTACAATGGTACTGTTCTGGGTTTTGTCTTTTTCTGTGTCCAACCTTGTGTTGCAGCTGCTGCGGCTGCCTCTGCCTGCTTTCCTCTGCGCCAAGCGGTGGTCCTGGGCAACCTCTGGTCAACAGGTGCAGGTGTGGGTACAGCAGCGAGTGCAGGTGCAAGACTGGGTGCAGCGACAGGTGGTTGCAGCAAGTGCTGCAGAAGGTGGAGGAACGTCAGGTGGTAGAGGAGGAGGAGGAGGAGGAGGAGCAGGAGGTGGTGGTTGGCCTCGAACATGCTTTCTTGCCAGTCCAGATGCTTCCTCACAGATGTTGTACTCAAAGGATGAGTCACATGCTGGACTGGCTCTGAAAGATTTGAGAGCACGGGTGGTAATTCCTCAGAGGCCACCAAGGGAGCAGAAAAGGGCTCAATATTTCTGCTGCAACACCTCCTTCTCCTGCCTCTTCTGTCGGGTATTATGCACAGAAAAGACAGCACATTAGATTAGCATATATGTAGGTAGAGATGGGTGTAATGTGCAAACAGGCAAAAATGAACAATTCATTCCTGAACCTACCACTGGGAGAGTGTGAGCTGGTTTAGGTCAAAAAGCTTAAAATTCGTCCGGGCCACGATTCCAGGCCTGTCCAGAACTACATCCCTGATCATGCGGTAATCCCAGAGAATTGCGGCCCACCGGTTTAACTTGACCTTGGCGATGGTCTGACCAGTCGGGTGAATGCGGCGGAGAGCCAGGCAGAAGAACTCAACCAGATGACTCGCGTCGGGCCACTGAGCCGGTCCACTCCCTTCACCAAGGAAACAGCTGTTATTTGAGAAAGGAAGAAAGCAGTATTAATCAGATTATTTAAAGAATATGGGATAAACATCCAATAACATCGTAGCGTACAAAGAACTTTTTGGAGAATCAACTGATCTTTCTCTCATACAGAAATTGACAGATTAATATAAAGTCAACCAAGTAACTGAAATAGCTGAGACATACCGCTTCAGGCTTTCGACGCCAGAGGTCACACTGGTCGCAGAGTGTCTGGCTTTAAACCTGCCCTTCAGGACTCTGTCACGGTGGCGAGGCGGGTAGATGAGCGGTCCCTTGTCCTACTCTGACAGGTTCTCCCACAGAGTGACAATCTCATTTACTTTATCACTCGTGACGAAGCCCTGATGGCGAAGGTCAACGAGGCTGTTGGCCAGCTTCACGACATGGTCATACCCGGCTCGGCCATCTGGTCCCACACTCTCCACCTGGACATCAAAAGAAATTGATACACATCTATCTTTTGTCTGTCCCTTCCCTCGGACAGTATTCCAAATATACATACTCTATACCTTTATTTAATTATCTGTGTAAACATGTTAAATGGGTATTTACCTGGCATTGAGTGGCTGTCCCAGGTACGGAAGACTCTACTGGACTCATCAGGGATGATGACAGACCAGGAGGTTGTAGGGCTGCTATCTGCTGGTGAACGGGGTCCAGGGGATTGGGAATGAGCTCAATAAACTCAAGGGGCTCATCGAGGCGCAAGTCCTCATCCCGAAGCCGATCCGGGGTGTCAGGATCTGCTGCAAAGTCTTCCTCAAAGGCTCTGCTGCTTGGGGATGAATCGTTTCATGTAGTCTGCAGCCAAACTGAAGGTCATTCAAGGCGGAGGGAATCCCTTTGATGACCTGCTGATGGCAAGCCAAAGTACCATCCAGTTTGGCCAGTACAGAGGGAGAATCTTCAAGTGGATGCTTGAAAATGACTTTGGTTACTCCCTCATGGTCCTGTCTGGGCATTAGCGGGAGCGCAAGGCTGGCAACCTGGATAGAGGTACCCTCATGGCAAATAACGATTCCTTTCTCAAGTATGCCAGCGCTTTCATGAAGATTGCAGAGAGGGCACTTTACCTGGCTCTGATGGCAACTCTCTGGTGGGCTTTGGGGTCCATAAGAAGAATGCATACAAGCTCTATGAAGCACAGGACAGGGAGAGGAAAGGGTAATTTGTTCATTCTTGCTTATTAATTGAGTGCTATTTTGTGTTTATTTTATCATGCATGTTATTTAATTGCGTATGTTTCTTATGCAGCTATGTGAGGTACATTATGAAACAGGAAACCAAGGCAGGCACCACGATGGATGCCCTGAAGCAATACATCCTGCTATGGGACCAGCAGAAAAAAAACTATTCCGCATCCCAGCCTGTTGTCCCTTCACATACAGCTTCTCCTCCCACACAAAGCTCCCGTTCCCAGCCAGCAACAACGCAGGGTGAGTTTTCTCAGGGACATTGTATGCACGTTGTAATATTATGAATAGCCTTATCAATCGTCTGCCCTTTGCAGCCAACTGATGAAGCTCTGCTAGAGCCAACTGATGAAGATCTGTTGGCTTCAGCCATGAAGGTCGAGCCACAGGGTGAGTGTTGTGTGGTGTGAAATTAAATCCACGCCAAGCTGACTTTGTGTTCAGAAATATATTTACTATAATCATATGGTATTGTTGGGTAAGCACAACTGTCTTCAAACTTAAAATGATTAATTTTGTTGACTATTGCAAACTTCTTTTTTTTTCCGCAGTATCGACGCTGAGGCTGCTCAAAGACTAGCGTTCACGGCTTCTGAGGTATGGTTTTCACGCCAGATGCATGCTTTTATAGATCATCTGCATAAAAAAAAAGTATATACAGTAATACCTCGGTTTACGAGTTTAATTCGTTCCAAGATTGAGCTCGTAAACCAAAATGATCGTACACCAAAACAAATTTCCCCATAAGAATGCACTTCAAATCAAGTAATTCGTTCCACACGACCACAAATGCCCATTTTAAATATTTTTTTGGTTTTACCCTATTAATTGCAGTTCAAATTGTAACCATTAAGATCTCATATAAATACAAATTAATAATTGACAATTAAACTCTAAAAATACCTGACAATTTACTGTAATGCACTTCAGGTTTGAGGAGCGTGTGTGGAGGACAGAGAGGAGGGGGGAGCGGGGAATGCAAGGATGAGAGCAAATGAGTGAATTTATTATAATAGTGCAGAAAACAAACAAAGTGATAATCCAGAGTGAAAGTCTTGGAACACAAGGGAGCCGCGAACGAACGAACACAAGGGAGCCGCGAACGAAGGAATTCACGGGAGCCGCGAATGAAAGCGGGCAGATGGGTAGATGATATGAGAATCAGGTGTTCAGTGACCACACACACACTCAGGCAGAACTAGGAGACAATGAATTCATGAACCGTGACAGTTACTGCTTAGAGCAATGGTCCCCGGATCAAATAGTAGTATATTGATCAAATAGTTGACCCACCGGTCCGTGGATCAAATAGTACCGGGCTGCGGATCGAATTTGCGGACCGGTCCGTGAGCGGCTGCGGCGCTGCAGCTTTGGCTGTGAGGTTTCAACAATCTCGCGCGCACTGTGGTGAATGACGCAGCCAAACCAATCGAAGCTGAGCGAATGAATGAGTTAAGGGGTTATAAAGGGGTTGGAACCTCGTGACTGTGTAATGAGAGGCTGTCATTAGGATATTTCCAGTAAAAATGCGCACAACGATGCTGAGTATTAGGACTTTTTCCACACAAAAATGCGCCTGGATGAGGGAAATTTGCTCGTACACCGATTCGACCCTACATGCTCGTACACCGATTTGCTCGTATACAAAGTCGCTCGTAAACCGAGGTATTACTGTATATGGGGTTGCAAAAAAGTGTCGAGATAGCCAAGGTGGCAATTTGTTTGTGATCTGCATGCTATAAAAATGTACATACACTGTATATGTTTGCTAACAACAAAAGGCATATGTGCACACAATGAATATCAATGATATCACACAATGATGAATCACACAAACTTGCAGTAAAATAAACACGTTTTAAAGCCATTGATTCATATTAATCGAGTAATATCACGGTAAATGCATATAGGTGGAAAAAGTGAATAAGTTCGCCTTGCCTCTCCAATTAGAAGATGACAGAGTCGTAGTAAAAAAGAGATTTGGTGCGCAGATATGAAAATTACGTCGATATTAAATCACGTTCTTGTCAATTAATAGTGTATGATGCGCTCCTCCCCCCCCACTTCATAAACCCGCTGTCTGGATAATAAATGTGAATTAATTACTTTGAACACATGCAAATAATCATACAGTAATAGAAATCATAATGAAATGACAGTAATTAACACGATAGAGACATTGATTCATATCCATAGAGTAAAATCATGGTAAATGCATATAGGAAAAATAAGCTGTATCTCATGTAAGTGAATAAGTTTGCCCTTACCTCACCAAATAGAAGATGACAGCTGTAATAAACTATTTGAAGACAATTATCGTTATCAATCGTCACTTATCTTGTAAATCAGTAATAATGTAATGTATGTATAAATGTAATGTATAAATCAGTAATAATGTCTGGAGGCTGCACCACTGGCCAATCAGGGTGCAAGAGCTTCGTGGAACATCAAAAAGGACCAATGGCACGTTTCCCATCATGACCATATAGGGTTGACTGTAAGTGGAACATCGCTCCGACCGGTGACGAGACAGACCATGTTCTGCGGCTGTACTTGGGGTGACCACTTCCCTGGAGTTCTTCCACAACCACCTAAACCGTTTCATACCTGGTAAGATCCAGCTCAAGGTGTGTTTTTGTATTGATTCATTTATTTTTGTTTGCAATAATAGCACTAGGACTGTGTTGCTGCTGTCGTCATACATGCTCCCTCATCTCTGCTCTTATGCCTCATTCCAGCACAGTGTCAATGAGCTCAGTCAGCTTCTTCTTGGATGTAATCTTGTGCAAGACTATTCTAATCCAAGACAGTACACGGGTATGTGTCTACAATGCCATGCTTTGTTTTCTTTGTAATGCACAGTGATCTGTTTTTAGACCGTTTTCTCTAACTTTTTGTAGGCGAGCTCATTGGGATGGAGTACCTGTGCTCACACCAGTCCTGGGAGTTCAGGAAGAAATTTGGGCAGAATCCAGGTGCCCCTGATGGGATCCCGGCAAACTTGTAGACTGTCGAAGATGAGGAGGTGGACCAGCAGGACCACACCATTTCTCATCTGTCTTTGGGATCATCCAAGGAAGTTTTATGGCTGTCTCGGGGCGTACCGTCGCCCTCTCAGGACCTGCCAAATGAGCCAGAAGATTATGTATGCATGCATTAATTCAAGCATCGTTTGGCAGGGAATCACTTTGAAGACATTTTCATCCATACTGACTGATTTTCTTTTAAGGTGTCAATCAACAAAAAAGGTTCAATCAAGTGGTGGAGCTGGCCAGGTACCTTGTCGAGCTCAGAGAAAGGCCTTGTGTCTTGCATAGGGCAGACTGCTGGACAGTGACAAACGGGGCATTTCCTATTCGCCGAGGCACAAGGGCAGACTTCTGCAAGGCAGGTTCTAGGCCACCCACTCAAAAAACCTCTGCTCCATTCACCTTCCCTGCTAGATGAAATGTTTCAATGAACCACTGGGCTGCCATTCTACGAAACTACCAGGCCATACAGAGACTAGTGGGGAACTGCCCTGCCCTGAGGGGATGGACAAAGATACAGCTGTTTGACGTCAATCAGCGGACGCTTTCTGTCTGGTAAGTGGTTTCTTGGAGAGTCAGATGTTAAAGAAATTCTAAAATTTGAGTCACTTCATCCTAATAATGGTGCCATTTCAAATAGGTACAATAACTTCAGGAAGAAACTGGAAACGGATGTTCTGGCTCTGAGTGTGCACTTGCCTGAGATCAGCATGGCGTCTCACACCTCGCGACGTGGGCAACACCGGCCTCCCCCCCCCCCCCCCCGCTACACCAGTCGTCCTCTCTGATCCTGCATGGCCCTCCAGCACTTGCCCTGTCTGCTCCATAAACTGCAGGGGCTCATCGAGGCTCAAGTCTTCAAACCCGTTATCACCCTTGTCTTCCAAGCCCATCCGCAAAGTCTTCCTCAAAGGCTCTGTTGGTCTTGGAATACAGGTACTCCACACCAATGAGCTCACCTATAGAAAAACAGAGTGCTTAATACAGATGTTTTAATAACACACGGGTGGAATACAGCTGCTACCCTTAAGTAACGTGCATTACCACAATACCTGTGTATTCGCCTGGGCTGGTGTAATCCTGCAGCATCCTGAAGCCCAGAAGCTGCTCGCTCAGGACGTTTAGGTACTGCTGCATTTGGCCACCGTGACAGATGTCCCTCCTACTGGCACCTTCAACAGCAGCGACTCCACGTGCCTCATTCCACTGCACCAACCCTTCCAGCAGATACACCTGAAAGTGCAAGGCAGTTGCCTCTGTACCTAAACAACAAAGACCGAAGTGAACACCAAGAAATACACTAAGTGTGCACAAACAAACGATACACATTATTTTTGCGGGAGGCGAACCTGGCACGAAGCGATTCAGGTGCAGGTGGAATGACTCCAGAGACGTTGTGCCATGTGCACAGCGGTACAAGGGCTGAATGACCCTTCCCTTGATCACCTCTCCAACCTTCCTGTACATCTGGAGGATCCTGGATGCACGCTATGTGACGCTGCTGGGTGTACCAGATCTCCTGCATCATCTCCTGGTACAACAGCCTGATCCCCATGCTGTCCGTGGCCTCCGTGAAGTCCCTAAGCAGCTTCTCTATGAGCTGCTTAGTCTCCAGGACCCAACGATTGCGGCGGCAGCAATGCCTTGGAAGTTCTTTGGTGGGCTCGCAGCCCATCTCCCGCTTGTCCCCCTTCAGCCTCTCTGAATCTGAAAGCATCCCACTTAAAGATGCATGCAGAGAGGTTTTTCATAAACTGGCTGTATAGCGGGTAGCTGTCTGTGGTCCCTCTTTCTCCAGCTCTGCGAGTAGCTCTCCACAAGTCCAGAACACATGGGAAGCAGACCATCACACTCAGCCTCTGTTAGGACACTCATGAGAACCTGCACAAATTCATTGCCCCCGTCTGTGACCCACTTCTACTGTTTCAGCTGCCACGCCAGCAAAGTTCTTAGTGACCTGAAATAGGATTGTAAGAAAGCGTTATGTCTGCATAGCATTTGTAATAACCGGACGGTATTTTACATGCCACAAGCTGTCAACTGGACACCAAGACGACGACAGGCAGGCTTTGGGCACTGCAGCCTGTATGCCCACATGCGGTAGGGGACCCACAGGAACAGCCTGGCCTAAAAGAATGTCACGTAATAATGGAGCCTGAGAGGAGAGGGGCCGGGGACCAGGAGGAAACCACCAGAGATGCAGATTTTTGGTCAGCACCAACCTTCCAGATGAGTCTCTGTTGAAAAGAGCCTTGCTGACCCACAAATGCTGATCTTTTTTATTTTTTTAAATTACAATCTATTGTAGTGATGCACATCACTGTAAGTCACTAATATATAAAAATTAATTTACATTACATTAGTTAATTACTAATTCTAACAAAAATTTAAGCTCATGGAAGGAAGCGGGAACTGGCCAAAGAAAAGTACAAGATGAAATAAAGTAGCAGACCTCACAAAAGATTGTTTTAATAAGGTTCTCGACCCCCGCCCCGCTTGCAACACTAACTAACTGATTTAATACAGTTAAATACAAATGTATTTAGTATAAGATTAATACACAGAAATATATTGTTAGATATTAGTACTAAGATTGAGTCCTTGCAGCTGTAGGCAAATTATTTGACGATAAGTTGATGATTAACAGGTGAGCAGTTAAATTATGCTTAAAGAATGTTAGGAGAAAAATGGCCAAGTAGTTGTGAAAGAAACCACAGATCCTGTTATTTTTATTAAATGCAAAAACAAAGTTTAAAATTTAAAAACTGTAAATGTAATATTTGTATAGTACTTTTACGTTGTAAATATTGTAAACTGTAACATTGAATTATTGTATATTACATTAAAACAAATTACTTTAATAACTTAATTTTACTCTATTACATACAGATATTTATTTAAATACTCTATATTTGCTATATGCACTAAAAAAAGACTGCTTATATACACATTTTACTAAAATATATTTATTTAAAATGAATTATTCGAAACAAAACCTTATTGCACAAATTTCTGAAGAAACAGAAATGAGGGGGAAAATCTATTTGTATACAAAAAAATATAAACCTAATTAATGCACTCTTTAATTCCTCCATCCCCTGCACCACAGTCTTTTCAGAAGCCTTTGCACAAAAATGGCCACCCTGGGAACTGGCTTTGGCCAAACGCTTTAGTTTTTGGATGTCTACATGTTTTGCAAAGGTATTGCTCTGATTGTTGTCCTTTTTTACATGTCCAACATTGTGCCCCGCCTGCTACAGCCGCCTCAGCCTGCTTTTTTCTGCGCCAAGGCAAATTTTGGTCAATTGGTGCAGGTTGGCCTCAAACATGCTTTCTTACCAGTCCAGATGCATCCTCACAGATGTTGAACTGAAAGCGTGAGTGCACTTGTTGGACTGGTTGTGCCACTTCTACTGTGAAAACCAAAGACTATGGACACTCAAGATAGGCAGGAAAGTCTTTCTGCAGATGCTATGAAGGCAAAAGCATTGGGAACGTGCTCTTGCATCCATTGAATAAAGTACTTGACTATTCACTGTTTTTTCTCTGTTTTACTTGACTGTTTACTATTTCTGTTAATTTAATATTTGTCTTTAGTATTTTGTGCACATTTAGATTTTTTTTTTAATACCTTATATTTTGTTTGTTGTTGTGGCAAATCGATAGTGAAGTGTCTTTGCATGTTCAATCAGAGAAAATAAAGTCTGTGTTGTAAACCTCCAGTGTTCTCATTTATAAATGTTGTGTACATCGCTCTCTACGCAATAATTGCCATTTATAAAAAGCAAACTTGACGGGAAAATGTAGGGTCCTTCACTCAAGCTCTGAGCCATGTGCGTGCACAAAAAACGAAGGAAATGAGAAATGGCGACACCGGCGGGAGAGGGAAGAAACGGGTGAAAGTGTGTGAAACAGTTGTGTAAAAGAAATGGCAATACTGCCTCTCATAAGTAACACGAAGACTTCACAAAGCAAGTCAAACGAAAATTACAATAGGAATGCAAGTTAACACACATTTGCAAAAAGAAAAGTGAAATAGGTCTATGTTCTGCAGTAATATTGTCATGTTATGCAATTCATCCTCATAAATAATATGGTAAACAGAACGACAATGTACAAAACTGATATTCTCGACAATGTGTCCGTCTGGCGGAGCAGATATAGAGTCAATTAGATAATTAAGGGAGATAAATAGATGAATTAATTGTCCACTGGGAAAATTTTACTATGAAAAGTTTGTTCAGCTACGGAATCATGGTATACATGCATATGCCTTTAGTTTTTTTTTTTTTTTTTTTTGATAAACTAACGTATGACTGATGTCTTAACCATTCAGAAACCTGCAAGAAATTACATTTGCACTGAACTATTTCCCATTTCCACGTAGATTATAACCAACATCTGTAGCTTGTCAGATGCAATTGAATGTGTGGAAATAAAATGGCGCATCACAATGCGTAATGGCGCACAATGGCTGATCTTGCGCTCTTAGAAGATTTGGCAAATGGAAGGATTCGGAGTGAACGCGTCTTCAGACAGCAAGAAGACTTGCTGGCAAACGAGGACGAGTGGCTTATGAGCCGGTTCCGACTTCCTCGAGCCGTCCTGTTGGACCTCTGCGGTCTTTTAAGCCCAGCGTTACAGAGGAGCACTCGAAGGAGCCACGCCGTGCCAGTCCCAATTCAGGTCCTAACAACACTAGGATTTCTGGCGACGGGCTCTTTTCAGAGAGAATTGGCTGACAGGTCAGGTATATCTCAATCGACCCTTAGCCGGGTAATGCCCGACGTGTTAAAAGGCATAAAATCTTTGTCCCATGATTTCATAAAGTTTCCACACACGGCGGGTGAACAGGCAAACAAGAAAGCTCAATTTGCTGCTGTGCACGGTTTCCCGAACGTAATCGGGGCTATTGACTGCACTCATGTCGCCATAAGGGCACCGAATGTTAGTGAAAAAGCTTTCATTAATCTTAAGCATTTCCATTCAATCAATGTCCAAGTTATTTGTGATGCAGACATGTTGCTCACTAATGTAGTAGCTCGGTGGCCTGGGTCAACCCATGACTCATTCATTTTAAGACACAGCAGTGTTGGACGCAGACTCGAGGCTGGTGCTGTGAGTGATGGCTGGCTTATAGGTACGTTTGATTATAGACATTTTCTTATTTTATTGTTTTTCAATGTCTTAACCCTTTCACTCTCCTTGCAGGGGACAGTGCATATCCACTCAAACAGTGGCTGTTGACGCCTTTCCTCAACCCACATAGTGCAGAGGAAAGGCACTACAACATGTGCCACAGCCGAGCTCTTGCCATAGTGGAGCGCACCATCGGCCTGTTTAAGGGCAGATGGCGCTGCCTCGACTGCACTGGAGGGAGGTTATTGTACACTCCTGAAAAGGTGTGCCAAATAATAATGGCATGTGCTGTGCTACACAATGTGGCACAGCTTAAAAACGTGCCTTTACCCCCTGACGCCGATTGCTGTGTTGGCCCCGAACCGGAGCCCCATCCCCAGGCGTTTGAGCCAAATGCTGCTGCTGTGCGCCAGCGTTTGGAAGTGATGCGTCGCTTGTAAAAAAAACAACAACAAAAGGTGTGGAAAAATATTTATCCAAGAATTCCCTCGTTGTGCAGTTTATTTCAGTTAGGACAGTCACAAATTTCGTCCAACTCCTTGGCCACCTCTCTGACTGAATTAATGACTTCTCTCTGCATTTCGAGGGCTGCATCGGTGAGGACACGAGAGCCGCTGCTGGAGGGCTGAGAGCCGCGTGCCGTGGAGACTTTTGGTCGAGAGGCAGCATGATTACCACTGGCCCCGCTCGAACACCCAGCGACTGAAATAAAGATTGTTCTATATCAGTGCTTCTCTATTTTCTGAAAACATTGAATCGTTGTGATAAACGACAAGTTATGAGCGCGTCTTTTTCTGGATCAGTGCCAGATATCGCGTGAATGAATTTGGTGGTTGATCACGTGACACATAGGAACACCGGTGTGATCGTACACGTCAAAGGGAGAAGGGTTTGTTATGTGAATGTCATATTTGCTGCTCTTGTTGTGGAAGAACAGGCAAAAAGCATGTTCCTAAGGGTCACGCGTCGGGGGGCGCGCCCCACTATTTGAAAACCACTGTTCTATATGAATAAACTGTAATCGTGTAGCCTATACGTACTTGTGACTTGACTGCATTCATTTGAGTTATTTACTATGAAAGAACATTTATATCTGTTTAATAAAGATGTAAATATTCCTAAATGACTGTTCTTTATTTTATTTTATTTGCCCTCATGGTCATTTTAATGTTCTTATCCAGTTTTTCATTGATCTTTTTTCATTCATTGTCATTTTAGCGTTGTAATAATAACTGTATATTATACATATATATTAATACACACAATAAATATAATTAATTACACAGGACCTACATAGCAATTTTGTGCAATAATTGTATTGCAATAACTCAAATACAGTCTGCTTGTTTTTACTGTTTTCTTTAGTTAACAAACCATAAACAAAATATATAAAGTATTAAAAATATATAAACATTGAATAAATACTAAAATGTAAACTAAATTCTAAATTCAAATATGAACAAAAACAGTGAACAATCAAATATTAAAACATATATACACTTCTGAGCAAAATACTAAATTCAAATATTAACACAAATAGTGACTGTAGAACAAACAGTCAATTATTTTTATTAAGAGCACGTTGCTCTGCCAGTCAAAGTTCAACGATTTTGCCTTCATAGCTGCTACAGAAGGACTTGTTGTCTTCGGCACATCGCTAACATTGTCTGCAGCTGCTAATCGCTTCTGTTCGGACAACCACTGGGAAGCTGTTTTCCCAGCAGAAGTGGCACAGAAGCTTTTGTCACTGTAAAAACTATGCCCAAATTAGGGCATAGTTGGGTTTGCCACACAGCCGGCATGGGTAGCCCCTCGGCTCCTTCCTCCTTGTTGTGGCTCTGCCGTGGCTCAAGGTTTTCCAATCTTCCTCTTTTTTCGACGCCAGGCTGTGGCCCTCGGCAACCTTTAAAGCGCAGCATCAGATGGAGGAGGGAGCACAGCCAGAGATGCACATGGAGGAAATGTAAAAGATAACAACAAAAAAGTTATGTTAGGCATTTGTTGAATTACATATTAATTATGAGACGTTATTAGAAAATAATTTGATGAAAACATTAATTATTTTACATTGACTTATATTTTGAAAGATTTGTACCTGGCACTTTCACTGTCTGCATTTTTGGAGGTCACTGCTGGCTTGTGGATGGGGTGGGTTCAGGTGATGCCCTGTCCGGGCTCTCCCTGAACCTTTTCCTCCGATTAAATCACTGGATGCCTTCTCTTCTTTTCTTGCAGCTTGTTGTTTAAGAACCGCAGAGCTGTGGTCCCCATGTCAGCTTCGAGCCTCTGCCAAAACTTCTCTCGCCTCTCCTGGTCTCTTCTCGAGATAACAGGAGGTCATCTAGGAGTCTTTGCCATTGTTGATTCAGGATAAAAATAATGAATTGAACTGGTTAATATTTCACACTTAGGGAACAACTTTTATACTCAGATATAAAAACTACTGAATTTGGGCATAATCTGTGGGTGGGCTTTGCATGTTGCATGAGATTTGCATGTTAAGAAGCCATGTGCTATTGATATCCATTGCTACATTAGATGATATTAGTATGAGACCACATGTCAATTATAATGTGTATTCAATTTTTAAAATCAATGTAAATATTGTAAACTTTAATATTGAATTACTGTATATTTTTATTACATTAAAACAAATTACTTTTATTTAAAAAAAAAGTTTTATATGTATATTTGTTTCATAATTAAGATATTACTTGGCATACCGTACTCTATATTTGCTAGGTATATTTTGCACAGATATGTAATGAAACAGAAACATTAATTATGAAAACATTAAAAACTATTTAAATACAAAGTTAATTAATTAATTAATTCATAAATGCATTGTGATGGCTTTTCAGCTATCCAAAGAAAAGGCGGGGTCGTCTTTAGGCAGACTAGTAGTCACTTTTATTCCAAACTTTGTAACAAAAGAATATGCTCGAGGGCAACAACGAAAATAAACAGAAAACCCTTGTCTGCAGCTTCCAACACGGCAGGGTTAGCTGGCAGCACTCTGACTTTTCAGCCTTCACCCCAGTCAGCCTCCTCTCCTTCTCCTGGGCCCAGCTTTTATCCTGTCTCTCGACTCACTGCAAAATGAAGACACCTGTTAGATCTCGTTAACAAGAGGCGTGTCCCTTAACCATTAGCCCTCCCAAACTCCTCCTCCGCCTGCAACAGACTCTAAACCACGCCCCGCTGGCCACATGCATTAATGCCCTTTTTTAATGTCCTCCATCCACTGCGCCACAGTCTTCCCAGAGGCCTTTGCACAAAAATGGATACCCATTGGCTGTGGCCAAACTCTTTAGTTTTTGGCTGTCCACATTTTTTGCAATGGTACACTCTAAAAAAAAAAGGTGCTATATGTCACTAAAAGTGGTTCTTTGGCTCGTAATCATAGGGGAACCATTTTTAGTGCTATATAGCACCAAATGGTGCTACAAATAATCATTATGAGGTGCCATATAGCAGCATCTCAAATGATGGTGCTATATGGCAACTCATAATGGTTCTTCGTAGCACAATTTGGTGCTATATAGCACTAAAAATGGTTCCCCTATGATTCCGAGCCAAGAACCACTTTTAGTGCTATATAGCACTATTTTTTTTAGAGTGTACTGTTCTGGGTTTTGTCTTTTTCTGTTTGTCCAACATTGTGTTGCAGCTGCTGCGGCTGTCTCTGCCTGCTTCCTTCTGCGCCAAGCGGTGGTCCTGGGCAACCTCTGGTCAGCAGGTGCAGGTGAATGCTTAAGACTGGGTGCAGCGACAGGTGGGGGTGCAGCAAGTGCTGCAGAAGGTGGAGGAGAAGGAAGAGGTGGTTGGCCTCGAACATGCTTTCTTGCCAGTTGACTCTGGCGATGGTCTGACCAGTCGGGTGAATGCGGCAGAAGAACTCAACCAGACGACTCGCATTGGGCCACTGAGCCGGTCCACTGCCTTCACCAAGGAAACAGCTGTTAATTGAGAAAGGAAGAAAGCAATATTAATTAGATTATTTGAAGAATATGGGGCAAACATCTACTAACTGTGTAATGTACAAAGAACTTTGTTGAGAAACAACTAATCTTTCTCTAACACAGCAATGGGCAGATAAAAACAGAGTAAAAATACAGAGTAAAGAAAAAAAATTGTAGAACATGCAAAGGCAACAAAATAAGGGGTTAGAGCAGGGGTTGGGAACCTATGGCTCACGAGCAATATGTGACTCTTTTGATGGCTGCATATGGCTCGCAGACAAAAGTTTGATTATTAAAAAAAAAAAAGACGGACGACAGGTCTATCACTCCGCTACCATGTGAAGATGAGTGTTTAAAAGGGTGAAATACAACTGCTACCAATTAGTGTCATGTGCATGACCACAATACCTGTGTATTCGAGGGGGCTGGGGTAATCCTGCAGCATCCTGAAGCCAAGAAGCTGTTCGCTCAGGACGTTCAGGTACTGCTGCATTTGGCCACCGTAGCAGATGTCCCTCCTACTGGCACCCTCAACAGTCGCCACTCCACATGCCCCATTCCACTGCACCAACCCTTCTAATAGATACACCTGAAAGTGCAAGGCAGTAGCACTTGTACCTAAAAAAACAAAGACAAAAGTGAACACCAAGAAATACGCCAAGTGTGCACACAGAAACGATACACATTATTTTTGTGTGATGCGAACCTGGCAAGAAGCGATTCAGGTGCAGGTAGAATGACCCCAGAGGTGTTGTGCCGCGTGCACAGCGGTACAAGGGCAGAGTGACCTCTCCCTTGGTCACCTCTCCTACCTTCCTGTACAGCCGTACACCTGGTGGATCCTGGATGCACACTTTGTGACGCTGCTGGGTGTGCCAGATCTCCTGGATCCTCTCCTGGTCCAACAGCCTGATCCCCATGGTGTCTGTTGCCTCCATGAATTCCATAAGCAGCTTCTCTATGAGCTGCTTAGTCTCCTAGAAGAAACAGTTTGCTAACCTGTAAGTCAAAACCACAGGAAACTTCTCCTGGCACACAGGATCAAGTTGGTCCAGGATACCCCATGACCAGGCTGATGCCTTTTTGGGCAGGACCGGTATTCAGCGTACTCAGTACCAGCCGCTGACATCCAAGACCCGCCTGATGATCTTGTACATGCCAGAAGCTGTCAACTGGACACCAAGATGACGACAGGCGGGCTTTGGGCACAGCAGCCTGTATGCCCACATGCGATAGGGGACCCACAGGAACAGCCAGGCCTGAAAGAACGCGTCAGGTAATGGAGGCTGAGAGTGCAGGGGCTGGGGACCAGGAGGAAACCACCAGAAATGCAGATTTTTGGTCAGCACCAACCGTCCAGATGAGTCTCTGGTGAAAAGAGCCTTACTGACCCACAAATTCTGCTCTTTGGGCAGAGTCTGCCTCCAGAATTCATGTCGCAGCAGCTGTGTGAGAAAGAGATAGAAAGAGAAATTAGCTGTCTCTTTTTCTTTCCATTGCTGATTTGGACTAAACATTTGAGCATTCTACGTACTTCTTCCGTGGGCTCTGGTGCAGCGGCTCTCGGCCCAAAGGGGCGTTGGCCGACCGGACACTTCAGTCACACTCGCTGCGAGGAACAGGAGAAACAGAAAATGAGACACAGACAAAAACATCATTACAATCTTTTGTAGTGATTCACATACGAATATGTTAAATTGATGCTGTTAATTACTAATTCTAACTAAATTTAAGCTCACAGAAAGAAGTGGGAACCGGCCAAAAAATACAAAATGGAACAAAGCGGTAGTCCCTCACAAAAAGACTGCTACATAAACTAAAACAACAAATCTCCCAGATTTGGTTCGTGCACTGCCGTCACTCCTTTTATCCTTACTTAGCTCCTCCGTCGGACTCGAGACCGGTGTGACACAAAGGTGACGCTTGTCAACACTCATGCCACAGGCTTTGCACATTTGCACAAATTATTTGACAATAACAAGATGATGATAAATAGGTGAGCAGGTAAAAAAAATGCTTAAGGAATATTAGAAGAAAAATGGAAAACCCGTTGGTGAAAGAAACCACAGATCCCATTCATTTTTATTAACTGCAAAGAGCAAAGAAAGCTACGTTAGCCGACACAACCTGATGGTGTAAAACACCGCCTACTAAACAAAACCGTCCACTTGAAGCTGATAATACATTATAACAAAACAGATTATGTAACGTGGAAAATAATGTTTTTTAAATTAAACCACAAATTTAAACCCACGAAAGAGTAGGTGAGTCAGTCAACGAAACGGGTGCCATTTCCACGTTGCAATTTTCAAGATTTTCATGAAGAACAAGCTTAAAAAAACAACAACTACAACTTGATAGATATCTTAATCTTCCCACCTCAGGAACAAAATTCTTATTAATATTATCCTTTTTATTTATGCAAGGGAGCCTTTCTTATACCACCCCGTCACGGACAATATGCACACCATTACAGTAGTAAGACAAGATATAATTTTTTTAATTCTGTTTTCCTAATTGTAAAATGTCCCTTTTTTGGAAATTAAAAATAGACACTCTGTAATTTAATCAAAATTTTATATTTTTAAATTTTTAATCTTGAAATATGAATTTGACCTTTTAATGACCACATTGTTTGTACTGGAAAAAAAATGTAACTTAAAAATGTTTAAAAAATTCACATTTATTTGATTAGTCCACACAACAAGAACATCATTCAATGTAAAAGTTTATGGAAAATAAAATGAAAATTTACATAAATTTAAACAAAATGACCCTGTGACAGGGTGGTAACTGATGTGATGGTGGTATGGACAGTGACAGTATTGAGAAAATCTCCTTTAAATTTGTCTAAATTAAGTCCTTAAAATTGCATATTACTACTACTAATAAATTTATGATATATTTACAGTAGAAAATGTACAACATATCTCCATAGAACATGATCTTTACTTAAAATAGATTTTTGGCATAAAAGAAAAATCAATAATTCTGAGCCATACAATGTATTGTTGGCTATTGTCACAGATATACTTGTGCGACTTATGACTAGTTTTGTGGTCAAGGATCACACATTCAAATTCTTGATTTCACACTCTCACATTCAAACGGGGAGCAGCACATCCCCATCACATCCCTTACCACATCACAATAAAACGTGATGGGGTGGTAGTACATTTCATCCCAAATCGGCCGCTAATCTCCCATGTGTTCAAATTCCTCATCTAGCATACATGCATCCAATCTAAATTATAACTTTCTTGGCATTAACAATGTTAAAAAAAGTTTTCCCTCTCTATTTTGCGTGACGGGGTGGTTGATTTGAGCTTTACGGACCCGGCCTAACATGACAAAGTAAGAAATAAACAATGTAAAAGAATGTCAGAACTTGCCTGCTTTTGTTCATGGTGGTTATGAGACTCAAATTATGTCACTTCAGCTTTGTGATGTCATTTAAAGCAAATGTACATTATTTATAGATTAAACAAGTTAGTGTGACGGGGTGGTAAGTCAAACTTTTTTAATTATCCTGAAAATAATAATAAAAAATATATATTTACACATCTTATTTGGTGATATTTTAGATGCAAGTGTCACGTTTGTCAACACGGACACGCGAAATTTGCTATGTAGCCTACTAAAGAACAATTATTAAAAAGATTACATTACTCTTTACAAACAGAATTTTATCATACACCATGTTACCAAGAACACTTTAATTAATAACTTTGAGCTTTGGAAACACACTTTGGTACATTTGTTGTACCTTATGCATCTCATCAAACACTGCGGACACAAATGGCACCCGTTTCGTAGAATGACCCATAAGATGATTACGGTGTAAACAAATATCACGCATATTTGGGAAAATATCAGGAAAAGCAGCAGCTACACTGATTATAATATTAATACTAATAATAACTGTTCAGAAAAAAATAAATATGTTAATTAAAGAAAGCGTAAAAATTAAGTATGAAATTACTCAATAAATGTGTTGTGATTCGATTTGAGCGCGCGTGCACTTTGTTGAGCGGAACTCTTGTTGCTATAGCGACGCGTGTTGTGATTTGTGTCCCATATATAAAGCCTGAAGCGTCGCTTTCTGTTGAGAGTCGAGGCGAATCAGAGACTTTGCAGGATATTTTCTGAGCGAATCTTGTGATTTTGAAGCGAAGGATTTTCTACAGGAGACTTTTATTCTAGAAGGAGATTTTCTTTACAGTCTTTCATATTATTTCCAAGAAGACTTTTATTTTATTGTTCTTTTCTTGTTTTAGGAGGAGTTTGGAGTTTTATTTATTTCTTTTGTTTTCTTTTTTTTCTTGCTGTATTTTAATGTATTGTAGTTGTGAGGTGTATTTCTGAGGATAGTTGTGTTTTATTCTCTGTCTTTGTATTGTATTTGTATTGTTTTTATTGCAGATTGAAGGAGAATGTCTTTGGCTCAAAGAGCAGGTAAGTGTTTCATTTGTTTATTGTTTATTATGGTATGAAGTTGTTCAATGATTGACTAAATTAATGTGAAGAAACTCAGTGAAACTCATTTGATTCCTTGCATATGAAATAAAACGTTTCAATTTCAGTAAATATATGATTAGTGTGTAATTTATCACTGACATTGATTATTAAAATTAATTATGTGATGTCTAAAATATTGTATTCCAGCCTCAGGCTCCAGATCCAGAGCTGCTTGCTCTCAGATGGCTGGTCGGGGGGTTTGGAGACTCGGATCTGATGACCGGGATCAGGATCCACTGCCAGAACCGACCCAGACTCTGATCCAGGATCAACTTTGGTATTTTGCACCCGTATCGTCAGATTTGGCTGTTTCTGTGTCCACAGGTCAGGCTGACAGGAAGAGGAAGTGTCGGAGCAGCAGCCAGGAGATCCCAGATGATGGACGTCCCTCCACTTCAGTTAAAAGACCTGCTAAACGCTCTTGCAAAGGTCAGAACCAGCTTTTAATAAAGACATTATGGCTCAATAAAAAAGTATTTGTCACTGAAAATAGAATGGTGAAAAAATTAAGAAAATATTTGATGTAACACTGATTATTGATTTTATTAAAAGCTCAGTTTTTGATGTCTGAAATATTCCAGCCTCAGGCTCCAGATCCAGAGCTGCTTGCTCTCAGACGGCTGGTCGGGAGGTTTGGAGACTCGGATCTGATGACCGGGATCAGGATCCACTGCCAGAACCGACCCAGACTCTGATCCAGGATCAACTTGGGTATTTTGCACCCGTATCGTCAGATTTGGCTGTTTCTGTGTCCACAGGTCAGGCTGACAGGAAGAGGAAGTGTCGGAGCAGCAGCCAGGAGATCCCAGATGATGGACGTCCCTCCACTTCAGTTAAAAGACCTGCTAAACGCTCTCGCAAAGGTCAGAACCAGCTTTTATTAAAGAAGTAATGGCTCAATTAAAAGTGATTTGTCATTAAAATGTTCTTCTTCTGTATGATGTAAAAACTGCATTAAAGGAATGATTACAGCTTTAGATTCTGCAACATGTTCTCTCTTAAAGACAGTTCTTGAGATTGTGTATATATTGTAGAAGCGTATGCCAAGGGCCCGTTGCTGGGACAAGGCGGATTCGGCTCGGTGTTTGCTGGGATCCGCAGGTCTGACGGACTGCTGGTGAGACATTTCCTTCCCTCCTTAGTTCAGAGAGTAAATGTCATCTGTCACAATCAGGCAGGTGTGATTTACTGTAGTTTATCCGTCTACAGGTTGCCATCAAGTACGTCTCTAAAGACAAAACCCGAGAGATGCTGAAAGTTGTAGGTTCCAGCGTGAATCTGTTGTTGTGTTTCATCTGTTTCGTTGAGCTCTGGATTTAAAGGAGCATTTGTCCCTGCAGGAAGGTCAGGATCTGCTGCCGCTGGAAGTGGCATTGATGACGCGGGTCAATTCAGCTCCTGCCTGCCCCAACATCCTGCAGCTCGTGGAGTGGTTTGAGCGTCACACTCGCTACTGCATGATCCTGGAACGGCCATTTTCCTGCCAAGATCTGCAGAGTTTCTGCGAGGAGAACGGCTGTCTGGACGAGTGCTTGGCCAAGAAAGTTCTGGAGCAGCTGATTGCAGCGCTGAAACACTGTGAGAGCCGTGGAGTCCTGCACCGGGACGTCAAGCCGGAGAACCTGCTGATTTCCACACCTTCCCATGACATCAAGCTGCTGGACTTTGGTTGTGGAGACCTGCTAAAGGACTCGGCCTACACATCCTTTGCTGGTTGGTTTGTGTTACTTTTGATGATCAAACAGAGAGAATTTGTTTAGAATGGAGTCTTTTCAGTGGATGTTTCTGGTCTTCTTGGGTTTCTCAGGTACTCTTGAATTCGCCCCTCCTGAGTGGTTTGATCAGCGCTGCTATCATGCAGGACCGGCTACTGTTTGGTCAGTGGGAGTGACGCTCTACAACATCCTGTGTTTTCCCTTCAGAGCTGCTCGTAGGATCTCCTTCAAAAGCAGACTGCTCTTTCCTCGAGGACTGTCTACAGGCAAGAGATAGCCAACATTCAGAGGCAGAAACACAGGATAAGTTTGTTCTTTTGTGTTCCTGAAGCCTGTTGTGTGTAACAGAGTGCCGTCAGTTGATTAGCTGGTGTCTCAGTGACGCGGCGGCAGATCGTCCCAGTTTACACGACATTGAGCTCCATCCCTGGTTACAGTGAACAGGTGGCCAGTGTCATTACACTTGTCTGAGTCACATCATTCATGGCTTGGATACTATTGTTAGGATTAGTGTAGATTAAGGCTTTTGGTTATTTGTATAGGTTCAGCAGGAGTGACACAGGAACTGCAGAGAGTGTCCTGATAACCCACAGAAAGAGGAGTGAACTACATTTTATATCCTCTGCTCTGTGTGGATGCTGGAGGAGCTGAACACACAGTGCCAGCTGAAACCCGAGCCCCAAGGGCAAAAGATCAGCTCGTCAAAGTTAGATAAATATGTAGCTTGTACCCCAATAACAGGCCAAAATATTAATGGGACAGCGTAAAAAAAGAGAACAGTCTGAAACAGAGTAAAAGTAAAATAAAAATCTAGAGAGTCCAGTAGGCAGAGATTGACGCATAGAAAGCATCTATAAACAAGAGATTTTTATGCTCAGAAAAATAACATATTGTACATGAGGTAGAGGTCGGCGTGTGAAAGTCATTGCACTCCAGAGTGTAAAATACCATAAATAGTTTTATTACAACAGGAAAAAGGAACAGAAATAGAGTAAAGAAATCGAAAAACTGAAGAAATGAAACCCAGAGCTTAAGTTAAATTAAACCCATCTTTAAATCAAGAAACCCAGTATCAGTGAGTCGTAACTAGAGCTGCAGCTAATGATGGTTTTGATGATCGATTAATCTGTAATTAAATCTTGTTAATCAGATTGTTAAATGTGTATATTCAATATTTTTATATTTCCTCCTAAACAATGTTTTAAAATAAAGTCTATAAAAACTATGATGGTGAATGTGTCTATATACGCAGTGCTAAACATTACAAAGGGTTCAGATGTAAACATTACATTTTAATGTAAATTTTAACTTATTCACTGTAACAGAAAAACAAAAGCTCAGACTCAACACCTACATTTACTCACATGGAAATAGTAATTAAATTACTCTTATTTTTATATTACCATTACAACAGTCTCTGCACTGGTGTCATAAAAATTCAAATCTATATTTTATTCCTAACAGCCAATAAAAGGCATGTTTATTGTATCAAAATGTATATTTTAGTTAGTTAATGTGCTGTCATTCTGTTGCTCTTCATCAGTTTGTTCTGGAAAGAAATCAAGCTGCTATTATTCATTATACTGAATTATATTTATATTGGTTTTTACATATTTTGCAGCTTCCCCAGTGCAACCACATTTTTACTGATTTATTATAATGTAGGGGAATTTACAGTTAAGACCCGAGGACCAGATTTGTTGAATGAAGACCAGGAGTCAGAAGTGCAGTCAATAGAAGAAATTTTAGTGAAGTTTAGTTTGCAGTTTCATCAGCAGAAGCTTCAGGTCTCACAAGGAGTTCGTAGGCCGCCCCAAATACAATAACATTGTTACAGCAATTATACTCTAACAGAGGGTGCTAACTACGTCAATGATGACGTTTAAATGATTCTGATTGGCTAAGAAAGAAAGAAACAAAACTAGTAATTTTCCACACAAGAGCAGACAGTCTGAAGCATATCTTTGTTGATCACATGGTTTACGGGTTCGTGACGTGGCTTGTCGAGAACAGCAAGTCATTCCGTCTCCTGATGGTGCCAGTTAATCACCTCACCAATACAGAACATATTAACGCACACACACAAATACACAGCTTCTCCAAGGCTGAACTCGGCTCAGGCTCCAACTATAAACCAAAACATTCTGATAACATTCTCTATCTGTGGAGACGTGCAGACAATATTCATCCTTACTCGATGGAAAACTACAGAAGAGTAAAGAAAGGATATAACTAATAGAAATCCCTAACTTGATTATAAATCACTCTTTACAAATCTTTCAAATAAGAAAGGGAAAAGAACATGAAAAATAAGACAAAGAAACATATGAAAATTAAGACAAAGAAAAGAATATAGGTACAAATAAGAAAAATAAAATAATAATATATACAAGCGGCAATGGATTTCCGAATCGTCCCCACAATAAACAGATGAAAATTTACATATTCAGGAGAAACTGATTAAATGGTACCAACATGTAACAAGTTCACATGTAACAAACTGGAGAAACAAATAATTAAGAAAATAAAAGCCTACACACACAAAAAGAACGTAAATAAAACAAACAAAAAATGAGTATATAAAATGCTGTTGTAATTTAGAAAATATTATATGCTGCATGGAGAAAGAACAGGTATAGTTTAATTTAATTACAGTCAGTGCCGGCCCGAAGGGTTGTGGGGCCCTAGGCGAGATAAAAAAATTGAGCCCACTGGTGTAAAAACAGCGAGAAGAGAGCACAAAAAATACAATTTCAATGTTTAAGTGTATACATTGTTATAACACTTTAATTAAGTTTGATTTAAATAAGTTTTCAAGTGTGATTCGGACATGGCTGAGAGGTTAAGGCGATGAACTATGGATCCACTGGGGTTTCTCTGCGCAGCTTCGAATACTGCCGACGACAACAATTTTGCATTTTAATGGGGTGTTTTTGGAGGGCTTGGAACGGATTAGACATTTTACATGTAAAATGTGTTCCAAGAAACGAAAAACTCATTATACGAAGTCCGCCTCGGAACGGATTAATTTCGTATCTCGAGGTAACACTGTACCTCGATCAAAATAGCAACCAGACTTATGACGTTATATAAGACTTATTTAAGACACTTTCTTGAGTATATATCGAAAGGAATTTACAGAGATATGTGGCTAAGTGGAAAATGTGGAATCTCTACTAGGAATACGTTACGACATTCTAGTTCATCCAATAGCCTATTGCGGGAGGTGTTATGCTAAATAGAGTGTGGTGCTGCTGTGTATGTTTCTAATCTTTTTTCCGCTTTTATTTAGACAGTTTTTTTATTTTTATTATTATCGTTTTCAGCTATTTGTCATGTATGAATTATTCAGAGATATTCTTTTAATAAAATATGTTTTATATTTTGCTCACCGTCATTGTGAATTGTATGGTGTTTGATCGGGTCTGTGCACTTCTAAATCGTTGTAATTGACATATGACAACTCCTACTATGAGTGGACGTTTGAAAAAAATAAAACTTCTACAAATGTGTGACATCATGTGCGGGTCGCGGGGCCCTCAAATCAAAGCGGGGCCCCAGGCGACCGCCTGTATCGCCTGTTGGACGGGCCGGCTCTGATTACAGTTATAACTTATCATCTTGCTTTAATGACAACTTTAATCAACTGCTTTAATCAACTGTCACAGTTGATAGTGGTGCAGATGAAGGCACAGATAAAGTCAAAATAGAGGAGATAGAGATGATCGTTTTGAAAAAAGCCTGATATTTTTCATTGTGACGTGCGCTTATGACAAGCCAAACTGATCCTCACTGTCCCTGTGCGTATTTTGCTGCACAAACTCAGTGATTTTTTTTAATCCTTTGCAACTTTGCTGCAAGACGTCTAATTTTATTATCCCAACACAACAAAATACATGATGGGATACTCAGGCATGCAGGTAAAAAGACACACAATTTTGAATCATATCATGTATAGTGGAATCCGGTTATGTTGATGGCCTCGGGGGTTGCAAAAAAAGCGTCGAGATAACCAATGATCGAGATAACCTACACCCAATATGGCGATTTGTTTGATGAAGCGATCAGCATGCTATAAAAATGTACATACACTGTATATGTTTGCTAACAACAAAATGCATTTGTGCACCAACTAACAGCAGATATTTACCAGTATACAATAAAAAACACCTTTGATTCTCGAACTCTATATTTAATTATATTCTCCAACATTGCAAACACGATTTCGCTCACAGCGTAAACAGTCAAAACATTTGTAAGGTCATCACACTGTACTAGACTGCATACTTTCTTGCGTTCTGCCTGTCTAATGTGCTTTCTCAACAAATTCGGCATCGTCCCGTCTTTTAACAACCGGGTTCTTCAATCCGCTTCCGGAGCTGAGCAGAGCACACGTCAGAACAAAGGATAATGCTTAGATAAACACACACACACACCTGTTTTTGTTCTGACGCGCGCTCTGCTCAGCGAGTAAGAACGATATGTGCCTTCACTTCAGAGAGTTTTGCGTGTCGCTGAGAGAGAAGCGTCACTGACAGAGCGACGTGCAACGCAAACTCCGCGCATGCGCAGTGAACTTGGTACGCTCAGTCACGAGATAACCATGTGAAGTGGCGAATTTGTCCCTCTTTTGTGCTCGAGATATTAGGGTTCGGCGACATTAAGGCATTGACATTACAGAAAAAAGAAAATGCTAAGACAAATAGGGACTTTCGCGGTTCCACTTCAAAATCGTCGACATAATAGGATTGGCGAGTTAACCGCGAGTCGAGATAAGTGAACTCCTCTGTAAATGCTCGCAAATATGATCGTTTTAGGTGCAGTCTGGAGCTCAGGTTGACGGGGTGACAAGATGTCAGATAGCAAATCTACTAATAATATCACTGTTTAAACCCACTGCTTATCACTTAATAATAATTATTATTATTTAAAATCAAATTGCTGAGTGAGTTTTATGGAGGGCGGGAGGGGGTTAAAATTGAATGTGACCAATCTCGATTCCTCACTGTGGCTATGGGACAGTCAATTTATCCAATAGCAAAAAAACTTTTAAACTTACATTTACATGTTTCCAACAAAGAAGTGGATCAACTTCTTTCAGCTTGTTGAACACTTTTTTTTTTTTTTATTTGGACATTTCGACCGTGTGACAGCTGAAGCAGCAGTGAGCACCCAGTACGTCACACGGTTTTCATGGTAACGTCTCGCTTATGTGCGTAACTTCTTATCCACCTGGATTTCACTGCTGCATTTGACACCGTGAACCACAACATCCTCCTTCACCATCTACACTCCACTATTGATCTTTCTGACTCTGTCTACAACTGGTTTTCATCCTATACCTTACGAGGAGAACTAAGCATGTCGCCTTGGGAGAGGCTAAATCCTTGACACACAAGGTTTCTCCCAAGTGCTCAGCCCCACCCTGTTTTCTAAAAGCTCCCCGTTGGTCATGTCATCAGCTGGCATGGAAGTTCATTTAACTGCTATGCTGATGACACTCAACTCTACCCCAAGACCAACTTAGCCCCTCTGCTGCCCCGCCATCATCCACTTTGACCATCTGGCTGGAGGAGATGAAGCAAAACTTCCTGCAGCTAAACAGCTCCAAGACTAATCGATATTCCACAGCAGGTCCGGACATCTGTCATTACCAGCATTACCTTTTCTGGCCAAGATAAGTGTTAGAATGTAAGTGTTAGAATCTGGCTTCCTGTCAAACTCAGGATTGAGTTGAAGGTCTTCATTCCTACCTTATCACCCACCGGTGCACATCCATTGTGCACCCACACCCCCTCCCCCAATCCTTAAAGAACTCCACACGTACCCTCCATTCTAATACAACATATTCCTGAAAGCCCCAGGAACAAGGTCCATACAATGGGAGACTGGTTAAGGAATGCTCACCCTAACCATCTCAAACTGTAGATGCTTTTAAAAATGGCTTTAAAACCCACCTTTTGATTACAGCTTTTGGTTGATTTTTTAATTTTTTCAATGTAAAGGTATGTCACACACCTAATAGGCCGCAGAGATAGCCAAGATTACCCAATGAGACATCATCTTTTTGGTGATGGCAGCTCCAATGCTTTTTGTTTTTTTGTTATTGCCAAAACACACAAACAGTTGGTCAGATCTACCATACCTATGGTCAGAGAACCATACCTGAGTGGGCCAGAACAGGACAACCAACAACAGATGTCTCACTTCGAGACCACAGTCATGTTACCTTTCCTAACCAGTATGTGAAACCCCTCAAATAGGGTAAGAATAATTTGAGTACCAATAATACTGCCAGCATTTCCAAAACGATTTATGTGCCAGCCACAATGCACGTCTTTCAAAAATCCAGAAGTCAGTCAGCCCTAATGCCACCCTCTGTTGTGATAGTTTACAACGACAAAACGCCCCTAGCTGGAGTCCTCTGGACAACGGGACACATCAGTCTATGGCACAAACCTACATGGACTAGACCTCTCAGACAGCTTTGTAATGACTGAACACGTGAGGGAGAGAAATGTCCAAGAAGTCCAGGCCTAGAAAAGTTGTTTGCTGACTTGCAGCAATGCACTCTTATATAGGTTTACATGTAATCCTACACTCTTCAGTGATCAAGTACCAAGTCTCAATGAGCAATTGCTGAACCCTCTGATTGAGCTAATATCAGTAATTTGCCCAGGTAATTCACAATTAGGATGTCCTAAAGCTGCAATGAGGCTGGAGTCACGTCCATACATTTTCGAAGAGCCAGTCCGAACAGAATAATGCAGTATTGGTAAGCTTTGTTCCAAAAGCAAACCCGAGTAAGTCTTGATGACCTGTATGTCTAAGTGGTCACGAACCAATCTCCTGGTTCTGATTGAACAACATGGACTTCAACGTCAGCATCTTGAAGTTGCTTAAGATTTAGGTGACGGAAGTCCAAATCGGACGCAAAACAGGGTAAGATACAACAGACTGATCCTCCCGCATCTTCTCAGACTCCAAAATCTACACAATGGAGAACGGTAAAAATTGGTCCGAAACATGACAAGTGGGGGAACAGGCTGGGGAATATACTTCCTTGCCATTATTAGTTTGCCATAGGAAATTACTCTAAAACGCAAACACATTCACACAAAACTTCCAGCTCAAGAGTAATTAGTAATAAATAATCACCGTTTGGTAACAGAAAACATTTATAGTGCAAGTAATGAATGCTGCAGCACATACAGTGGTGTGAAAAAGAGTTTGCCCCCTTCCTGATTTTTTTTTTTTGGCATGTTTATCACACTTAAATGTTTCAGATCATCAGGCACATTTAAATATTAGTCAAAGACAACACAAAATGCAGTTTTTAAATGAAGGTTGTTATTATAAAGCAAAAACAAAATCCAAACCTTCATGGCCCAGAAATTACAGTTCTGGTTGTCTGAGGTGGCACTTTGCTGTGTTGTTTGAGTCAGTTTTGTGCAGCATGGATTTCAGGTTTGTATCATGTTCCTCAAGCGTTGGGCCTGTGACCATGATGTCATCTAAATAGCAATAATCTCCAGATTATTATTATTATTATTACGCTCACATAAGTCAACACAGAGCTGAATATCCCCGTCTTTTATTCGGGTGATCATCGGGGAGACGCACTCAGATGCATTGACAGGCTCGATTACATCCTATTGTACAAGCTTCTGTATTTCTTTGGACACCTCCTCATGGAATGAGAAAGGTAACCACCTCAGTTTCCACCTCAATGAATGAATGCACAAATCCTTCTCCATGTTTCTAGTCTGTTTTTGGAATATGCAGCAACAGACGAGACAGGGTATGCACACTGACCTGACCATCATGTCATTGTACATTTTGAATTGGTTCACGTAGAACCGCGACTGTGGTCTCGCCTGTGTGCCTGAAGTGGTAACGTTCAGCAACCACATTAACTTTAGGGACAAAAAATCCTGAATTGCACTCAAAGCAGAAGGTACATATCATCTCCCTGTTGACTCACATTCAGAGTGTAGAACATTGTTTCCCTGAAGCTCAGAGGAAGTGTATCAGAAGAGCTTGCTTCTAGCATTAGATAGCTCCTCTCTCAGGGCCAGCAAGAAATTGTTGAAAGTTTAAATCCATGCTTTGAACGGAATCAGCGGTTCAGACTCAAAAACATCCTTGTCGCCAATATGTTGAGTACCTCGAAATAAAACTCAGTGACTGGAACTCAGCTTGACTCCCTCACATCACATCCTACTTTCGTTTTTTCCATCATCCCCATCTTACACACAATAGATCTCTTTTTTCACACTAGAAAACCCCTCAGTAATTTTAGTTCTCTAACTCAAATCACTCTACTGTCACCAGCAAAACCTCCTTTTATAAACTCGTCCTTGATGGTTTGTGGACAATCTGCTCTGAGCTTTGTGACACAATTCCATCTGAAACATTACAACTCAATTATTTCCAGTTATGTATATTTTCAATGTGTTGTAGTCACACAGTTGACCTAACGCCACCTAAAATGAGTGTCTGCAAGAAGATTTAAAGATCCGGACATGTTCAGAGACAGAAGAGATAATGTCCACCTGGAGCAGCTGCAGCAAGCAGATCTTCATCAGATGGTTCCTCTGCTGCAGGAGTTGATCTGGAGGCGGCCACTGTTATTATCAGGATGAATGGTGTTAATAATTATACGTCAACTCACCTTTATTTATGAAGCGCTGTAGACAATAGTTTGTTTCAAAGCAGCTTCACAGTAATAAACAGGAAGAACATAATCAACTACGCAAACTTTATCAGACATGATCATTCAAATTCTACTTTGAAGAAGCTCTAAAAAGCATACTTGTTTTTCCCGCTGCTCACTTGTTTATCATCATCATAATCATCATCGTCCCTTAATTTGCCTACAGCTGCAAGCACTCATTAATCTGCACCCTGATTGGTCAGTGTGCGCGGCCTCCAGACAGCGGGTTTATAAAGTGAGTGGAGGTGCTCTTACGGTGATACAGAATGCTTGAACAATGTAGAGTGGATTCAGTTAATGTGAATATACTTTACAGTATCTATTACTCATCCTACAGTATAGATGATGATCGATTTCTCTTGCCCAGTTAATTGGAAAAGCTGATAATTCGATTGCTTTTCCTCGTTCTTTCCCCCCCTACTGTAGTATCGATCACCTGAAGGGGGAGGGGGTGGAGAGAAAGGGGGAAGGGGAGCGCGAGCTGCACAGATATTGCAGAGACTCTGATGAAGCATCAGCATCCACGTGTCCTGTGATTTATTCATATTACTGTTTCCCTCTCGTCAGGTAATCCATGTTTAAATGTTACATGGACTGTAATTGTTGACATGTTGAAAATTTAATTGAAGTGTTAAGGTCATTGTTTCAAGTGCTAATATGTTTGTGAACAGAGTTTCGAAGGTTTGTTCAGAGTTCAGCATGTTCATCACGCTAGTCATGCTAATGATGGAGAACATGCGCTCTCAAAAATAGCATGGCGAAGTAAATGAAGGACCGTTTGTATTTGTGTTTTTCCCAAATGGTATTTTTAATGGGTTAAGTCATAGATGTCTGTGTTCTAAAAAAATAATGGGTTGTTAATGCAAAAGTTTTAGAAATGTATACAGATATAATAAAAAATAAACGACTTGTTAGTGATTTAAATGTGTATGTACATTTCCACAATTAGATGTTTTATTTAGATTTATCTATATAGAAGTAATCTATTTTTCCTATGTAAAACGTTGACTGAGTTGCTGTTATATTTGTCACTTAAGTTTCACTGACTGTTTCACTATAATAGCCATGTCAAAAACTCAATGCAAATCATGCAGTTTGCTAACATGTATTCATTTAGACTGAAGAAATGAGCTTGTTAAATTATGACATGTGGTTTAATAATTATTATAACATACAGAAACCTTACATTTGATTGTCATGTTTGTGTGTGTGTGTAATAATCATAACTTAGCACTTAATATTCATCAATTGTATTAATTTGCCTGCTCTTTTGGCCGTTAAGCCAAACAAAATTTGTTTATAATGTTTTCATGTGACCAATGTAAAGCTGCTTTGAAACAATCTGTATTGTAAAAAGCGCTATATAAGTAAAGGTGACTTGACTTGACTTGTGTGTCTTGTAGAACATGGATTTCAATCCTGATTTTTGAAGAAAGTCCATTGGTGAGCTCACCCTCAAACCCTCTCCTGAGACAGCGGCCATCACTGCTGCCTACAGGAGAAATCCCACTCCAGGACGCTCACGGGCCGCTACAAGGGTGAAGGAGGAGGCCGTCGCTTGTGTGTCAGCAGCAAGAGTGGCCTGCAGTTCGGCCAGTACTGGAGTAAAACCTTTAAATGGTCCAATGATATTGGGTACGCATCCGTTTTGCTGGCCGTCCATCAGCAGGAAAAGGAAGGAGGATTTCTGATTTGCCTCCCTGTTCCCTGACGTGACAGCTGTCGTCAGCGAGCGGCGGGTTCCAGAGGGCACTGGCACACCTGACCTGGTGCTTGTTGGCTTCGGCTGCTTTCTGATGGCTTGCACAACTCACAAAAGATAGATGTTTATTCATTTCTTTTGATGCCCAGGATGAGTGTGGGACTTGATAACTAAACCGGGAATGACCATTTCGTAAAGTTGGCCCACAGTCTGGTTGATCTGCGCCATCAGGGCTTCGTCATGCAGGACAATGTAGATGAGATTGTCACTCTGTGGAACAACCTGTTTGTTTTCTTTTCTTACCAGTTTTTCATTTATCTTTTTTTTTTCATTCATTGTCATTTTAGTGTTCAAATATTTTAATACGTTGTTATTTTTTTATATATATATGCACACACATTTTTTTGTTTGTAAATATAATTAATTACAAAGGACTTACGTAGCAATTGCACAGTATCTCAAACACAGTTTGGTTGTTTTTACTGTTTTATTTGTTGAACAAATTCACAGCATAATCAAAATATATAAAGCATAAAAAATATATACATCTGAGCAAAATACTAAATACAAATATTAAAACAAAGAACAGTCAAACAATGACTAAAACAAGCAGTCAATTATTTTTATTCAATGGGTGCAAGAAGGCTTTTCCTTCATAGCTGCTGCAGAAGGACTTGCCTGCATATCTCGAGTGCCCATTGTCTTAAGTTTTTGGCTGTTTGCAGGTCAGAGGTGTTTCCTTCTTGGGCCTTTTCTGGGGCAATGGCTTGTTTTCTTTTTCTTCCAGGACGTTGTCTTCGGCACATTGCTAACATTGTCTGCAGCTGCCAGTTGCTTCTGTTCTATTTTTATTAATTTGCCAGCCACAGTTCAACAGTTTTCCCTTCGTAGCTGCTACAGAAGGACTTGCCCCTATACCTTGAGTGCCCATAGTCTTCTGCAAGTCAAGGGTGTTCCTTTCTGGGGCCAGGGCAGACCTTGGGTAATGGTCTCTTCTCGTCCGCCTCCAAGCCGTTGTCTTTGGCACATCTGTAACATTGTCCGCTCTTGCTATTCGCTTATGTTCCGACAGCCACTGGGAAGCTGTTTTCCCAGCAGAAGTGGCACAGATGCTTTTGCCCCTGTAAAAACTGTCCAAATTCCAGTCGCTTTGGTTTTCCACATAGCCGGCATGGGTAGCCCCTTGGCTCCTTCCTCCTTGCTGTTGCTTTGCCGTGGCTCAAGGCTTTTCTATCTTCCGCTGCCCTCTTTTTCGAACGCCAGGCTGTTTTAAGGGCAGCATCAGATGGAGGAGGGAGCACAGCCAGAGATACACATGGAGGAAGGCATTCAAGGCTTTCAAATCTTCCTCTGAAGAGAATCAAGTGAATGCTTTAAAATGGCTTTGGTTACTCCCTCATGGTCCTGTCTGGGCATTAGCGGGAGCGCAGGGCTGGCAACCTGGCTAGAGGTACCCACATGGCAAATAACGATTCCTTTCTCAAGTATGCAAGCGCTTTAAACGAAGATTGCGGAAGCCGTCAAAGTGTGCAGGCAGAGAGGGCACTTTACCTGGCTCTGATGGCGACTCTCTGGTGGGCTTTGGGGTCCATAAGAAGAAAACGTACAAGCTCTATGAAGCCCAGGTCAGGGAGAGGAAAGGATAATTTTATGTTCATTCTTGCTTATTAATTGAGTGCTATTTTGTGTTTATTTTATTATCATGCATGTTATTTAATTGCATATGTTTCTTATGCAGCTATGTGAGTTACATCATGCAGGAAACCAGGGCAGGGACCACGATGGATGCCCTGAAGCAATACATCCTGCTATGAGAGTGAGTTTTCTCAGGGTCATTGTTTGCACGTTGTAATGATATTATGAATAGCCTTATCAATCTTGTGCCCTTTAGAGCCAACTGATGAAGATCTGCTAGAGCCAACTGATGAAGATCTGTTGGCTTCAGTCATGAAGGTCGAGCCACAGGGTGAGTGTTGTGTGGTGAAAAAATAAATCCATGCCAAGCTGATCTTATGTGATCAGAAATATATTTACTAAAATCAAATGGTATTGTTGGGTAAGCACAACTGTCTTCAGACTTAAAATGATAATTTTGTTGACTATTGCAAACCTTTTTTTCGCAGTATCAACGCTGAGGCTGCTCAAAGACTAGCGTCCGCGGCTTCTGAGGTATGGTTTTCACGCCAGATGCATGCTTTTATAAATCATTTGTAAAAAAAATTATATACAGTGGAATCCAGTTATCTCTACTGCCTCGAGGGTGGCAAAAAAGCATCGAGATAACCGAAGAGCGAGATAACCAACAGCCAATATGGCGATTTATTTGATGAAGCGATCAACATGCTATAAAAATGTACATGCACTGTATATGTTTGCTAACAACAAAAGGCATATGTGCACCAACAGCAGAGCAGACATTTACCAGTATACAGTAAAAAAAACGCCTTCAATTCTCGATACAAACCTTTAATTATATTCTCCAACATTGGAAACACAATTTCACTCTCAGCGTAAACAGTCACAACACACACAAACACATTCATTCAGTCATTTCGCTCTAACACAGTTCTGAATAGTATTGTGCATGTGGTTACTATGGTTTCTTTACAAAATCTAAAATGCTTTGTTGCTTTTTGCCTTTAACGGTCTGCTTGAAAACAAATGCTATCAGTAACAACGTCTTTGTCAGTGTTATCTGGGAATTCCCGGACAGTGAAGGCGAACTCCTGCGCCTCCTCTTCCAAGATACCATCTGTAAGACTTGAGATCTTCTGCAACTGTACGGCACTGTGCCGCAAAAATGAGTGAAGCGTCATTGGAGTGAGTGACCGTACGGAGTAATGCACGTGCTATGCGAACAATGCTCAGTGAACTCGATACTATCATTAGTCACGGGGATTGAGATGACTGATGTTAAGGTGCAACTTTGTCCCTCTTTTGTGCTTGAGATATCAGGGTTCGGCGACACAAAAGAATCGAAAAAGGAAAATGGAAAGAGAAAATGCTAAGAAAAATAGGGAGTTTGGCGGTTCCACTTCAAAAACATCGACATAACAGGGTTGGCGAGGTGTATGTATTAGGGATGTGTTAGTTTAAACGAAAATTGTTACCGACTAGTCTAAAAGTAAGAGAACTTCAGAAGACAGACAAAATACATTTAAATGCACTAATGATACATTTAAAATATTGAATCTATGAATCAAGTTCAATAATAATGAAAGACGCTAGAAATAAGGTCAATATTACGCTGCGCGCTTTCCTTCTGGAATCTCAAAACTGCTGCTTTATATACTTGTCGGTTTCTATGGTGATACCCGACACAATAAGTTCAATAAACGGGTAAATAAAATTAAATTTAAATACATGTATTCTTTCAGCGCAATCGGGATCAGTTGTTGTAAATGATGATTTGCTTGTTTCATCTTGAACATCTCATATCTGTGATTTTTAATATTGTTACGTTCGGTTCCAGATTAGTATGCGGCAGTTTGTCATGACAGTTGATATAACACTATTCTGTCTCCTTCTACCTCAAAATACATACACGCACCTCTTGCTCTTCTTTCGGTGTCATTTTTAAACCCGCTGCGACTGATGGAAAGAGAACGCCTGTGAGATCTGCTGTAAAGATTTAGGTTCTGTTCAAATTTTTTTCAAACGTTTTAAGTTAATGTTTTATTTTTAAAAACTGTTTTTAACCATTTTGCACGTTAATTTAAAATATTCTTGCTGATCCACAATATAAATGTATAAATAATCTATTAATCAAGTTCAAATCCCACACAGAATGCCGCTAAAAATAAGGCCACTGTTGTGCGGCACGTTTGCGTTATTTAACTTTTAGGCTTAAAAACAAAATGTGCGTGCACAACGTTGGTCAGAATAGGCATATTTTATTCAAGTCAGTGCAGGCGTTTTTAGTTTTTGTTGGATTCGTACAGTTGATCGGTTGAACCCGTATCCAAAACTAATAGAATACTGATTAAAGTATGCAAGCGATTTCGCGAAGCAAGCTGCTGGTGAATGCCATTGTTGTATGCGGTCCGTGCAGGCGCCAATCAGCGTACCTCAGTTTCAAATGTCCGGTGCTCTCTTGGACTTATCAACGCGTTTTTTAAATGCTGATTTAAAAAAAATTAATTTAAAGAACTTTCTTTTGGTACCTATTTTGTCTAGGTTTTTACTGGGATTGTACGTAAAATTATGCCTGAAATATGTAAACAAAAAAATCTTTTATTTTTATATAACTTATCAAAAGTTTTTTTTCATAAGATGTGCAATGTGTTGGGTATATACGGAAAGCTCACCGTACCTTCTAGAATGTGGTAAAATTATAATTTTTTTTTATTGACCTAATTACTACCTAGCGCTGGGGGTTTTCCGCGACAATCTCCAAAACACTGGCTTCAGCTGATGGCCGCGAACGTCATTGACGTCGTAAATGTTTCAATATCAGTCTAATTTATCTCAAAGAGGGAGTAAATGTTATTGAAATTAAATTATTGAAACACCTTATGAAAGGTATTTTTATCAGGTTTTTGATATACAGTAATACCTCAGTTTGCGAGTGATTTTTGTATACGAGCATTGTATCGCTGTGCGAGAAAAATATTCCATCGCCCACGTGCATTTTTGTGTGGAAAAGATCCCTTTATCACCCCTTAACTCGTTCATTCTCTCAGTGTCTCTCAGCATGGGTGCATCATTCACCACAGTGCATTTTTATAAATTGTTGTGAATATGATTACATGTGAATATGATGAAACTTAATTAACGGAGCATCTGTTACCAACACGACACATTGCATACTAATGAGGTTCACGTGTGTTCTCAGTCCAACACACAGGGCGTAATGACGTTCTTAAAGGGCCATACACTTTTAGAGAACAGTATACTATAACAGTTATAATGTACAGATCATATGCATAAGTAATTTACAGCGGTTTTACCTCGTGTTGTTGCATTAATTGTGATCGCTATTCTTCACGTTGTAATATCGTTACAAATGTTGAAGGAACTAGTAAATCTGATGTGTTCAATAAGTTTTAAGTTCACAGTCTTGTCACTTTAAGAGGGCGGGGTTTCAGGGGGGCTAGAGAGAAAGTTGAGTGTGAGGGATGAGAGGGAGAGCTCCGAAGCAGAGATAGTTCCATTCTTCTGTTATGTACGGCGTGGGTTGAAGCCAGAACAGCAATCCGATAGTTCTCAATTAAAATCTCTGAATGAGAAAGAACCTGTCTGGTTATTAAACGCAACGCTACAATGTAGTGAAATTATATAATCAGTAACACCCCGCTTCCCCTCTCCGCTCGTCTCTATCATGCCATCAGTGACAGGTAAAGTGCGTTTTACAGTAAATTGTCAAGTATTTTTAGTTTATTTGTCAATTATTAATGAGTATTTATGAGATCTTAATGGTTATAATTTTAAATGTAATAGGTTAAAACCCAAAATATTTAAAATGGGCATTTATGGTCGTGTGGAATGAATCAAGTGATTTTTAGTGCATTCTTATGGGGACAATTGTTTTGGTGTATGAGCATTTTGGGTTACGAGCTCACTCTCAGAACGAATTAAACTCGTAAACTGAGGTATTACTGTATTCCAATTGTGGGGACGATTCGGAAATCCATTGCCGCTTGTATATATTAATCTTTTATTTTCCCTATTTATACCTATATTCTTTTATTTTTCATATGCTTCTTTGTCTTATTTTTCATGTTCTTTTCCTTTGTCTTATTTGAATGATTTGTAAAGAGTGATTTATAATCAAGTTACGGATTTCTATTTGTTATATCCTTTCTTTACTCTTCTGTAGTTTTCCATCGAGTAAGGATGAATATTGTCTGCACATCTCCATAGAGTATGTTATCAGAATGTTTTGAGAAGTTTCTGTTGATTGTTGGAGCCTGAGCCGAGTTCAGCCTTGGAGAAGCTGTGAATCTGTGTGTGCGTTAATATGGTCTGTATTGGTGAGGTTTAGCTGGCACCATAAAACTTGTTCTCGACAAGCCACGTCACCAACCCGTCAACCATGTGATCAACGAAGAAATGGTTCAGACTGTCTGCTCTTGTGTGGAAAATTACTAGTTTTGTTTATATTTCTTTCTTTCTTTCTTGGCCAATCAGAATCATTTAAACGTCATCATTGACGTAGTTAGCACCCTCTTTTAGAGTATAATTGCTGTAACAATGTTATTGTAAGGGGGGTGGCCTACGAACTCCTTGTGAGACCTGAAGCTGGCTTCTGCTGATGAAACTGCAAACTAAACTTCACTAAAATTTCTTCTATTGACTGCACTTCTGATTCCTGGTCTTCATTCAACAAATCTGGTCCTCGGGTCTTAACTGTAAATCCCCTACACAATATTACATTGGTAGCATAGGTTTGATGCTAGCGAAGGTGAAAGTTGGTATGTTTTCACTAATTAGAGGGAGTTTTCATTTTCCGGGGGTTTTCACCTCCTGACTGCCGGTACCTAATAAAATAATCAACATTACCCGCAAGAAAATGCTAAGACAAATTAGCAGTTTGGCGTTCTTTCTGTCTAACAAGTATGCCCGCGTATTATCATCAATAAACTGCTTTAACCAACCTTGGAATTCAGGGTTTGATTCCCACTCCTTCCTGTATTTTTGGGTGTACGGTTTTGACTGAGATATAAGCAAGCCAGCTAGTTAGCTTTTGTCACAGACAGGTGCACACACACAGTGGACGAGAGTACGTGACTGAGGCTGTCAGTCAAACAAATGTAGCGATTTATATTTGTGAAAATGCTAAGACAAATAGGGAGTTTGGTGGTTCCACTTCAAAAACGTCAACATAGTATTGGCGACTTAACCATGACTCGAGATAAGTGAACTCCACTGTATGTATGTGTTTTTGTGTATGTATATGTGTATATATATTAGACACACACACACACACACACACACTTGCAATTGACCCTTGGTGACTAATGACCAAATGTGTATGTACAGTTGTATACAAACATCTGCGGGTTATCTGTTTGGAGCTTATTGAATTTTCTGTTTTCCAATAGGTGACCAAAAAACTGACTGGAGCTGCTGTTGGGAACGTAGCCTGGGTCAGTAATGTGGGCAATAAGCACGGAGTCTGTGCTCACCTCACATGAGGGCCAGGGATTGTTACCCATGACCACAGGCCTGGTGCAGAGGTACAAGGCCGTTGGAGTCGCTCTCCCCACACTCCTTTATGTGGACAGAGACTGCTGCTCTTTCTGCGGGCACATCCAGAGCAGCCGCCATGTTCAGCGGCTGGAGTGATCTGGTGGCGCTTCACTGCAGGTCTGCACACTGACGGCCACCCTCTCTACGGTCTGTTCACTGCGACGCTCTCTGCCTGCATTTTTGTCTGGGATGAGGAAGATTTGGGCCTGCTGAGGGAGGAGAAGAGAAGGGAGATGGCGCAACGGCAGCTAATCATGGGCCTCCCTGACCAACTGACCAGCAGGTTCACCCCCAAACATCTGGCCACAGCACTGTCGCTGCTACACATGCGGTGTGGAGGCAAAAGAGCAGCTAATTCGAGAGTTGCTGGAGCCCTTCAAGGACGCCAGGGAAACCATGGGCATCCCTTTGGTGGACCAGGAGAGGATGGATGTCATCTGGGACAATCGGAGGCTTCATCTTCCTTGCCTCCAGGACCCTCCTTCCTGTACACACAGACAGGAAGTATTATAAAAGAAGGGCTCACACTTCCTGTCTACCGCTGCACTCGGGGGTCCACTTCCCTGGAGTTCTTCCACAACCACCTAAACCGCTTCATACCTGGTAAGATTAAGCATGTCCAGTTCACGGTGTGCTTTTGTATTGATTAATTTATTGTTGTTTGCAATAATAGCTCTAGGACCGTGTTGCTGCTGTCGTCATACATGCTCCCTCGTCTCTGCTCTGCTATTCCAGCACAGTGTCAATGAGCTCAGTCAGCTTCTTCTTGGATGTAATCTTGTGCAAGACTATTCTAATCCAAGACAGTACACGGGTATGTGTCTACAATGCCATGTTTTGTCGTTTTCTTTGTAATACACAGAGATCTGTTTTCTATTGCTATTACTGTATGACAGTTTTGACAGTTTTCTATTTAACCTTTTGTAGGCAAGCTCATTGGGGTGGAGTACCTGTGCTTGCAGCAGTGGGAGTTCTTGAAGAAATTTCCAGATATCCCAGACAACTTGTAGGCTCTGGAAGATGATGGATTTGGAGATGAGGAGGTGGAGCAGCAGGACCACACCATTTCTACTCTGTCTTTGGGATCCTCCAAGGAAGTTTTATGGCTGTCTCGGGGCATACCGTCGCCCTCTCAGGACCTGCCAAATGAGCCACAAGAATATGTATGTATGCATGCATTAATTAAAGCATTGTTTGGCAGGGAATCACTTGGAAGACATTTTCATCCATACTGACTGATTTTCTTTTAAGGTGTGCCTTACGGGAGGCAGAGTTCGATCGAGTGGTGGAGCTGGCCAGAGACCTTGTCGAGCTCAGAGAAAGGCCTTGTGTCTTGCATAGGGCAGACTGCTGGACAGTGACATACGGGGCATTTCCTATCCGCCGAGGCACAAGGGCAGACTTCTGCAAGGCAGGTTCTAGGCCACCCATTCAAAAAACCTCTGCTCCATTCATCCAGCAGGGACGGTGAAATGGGGTGTTTCAATGAACCACTGGGCTGCCATCCTACAAAACTACCAGACCATACGGAGGCTAGTGGGGAACTGCCCTGCCCTGAGGGGATGGAAAAAGATACAGCTGTTTGACATCCATCAGCTGCTTTCTGTCTGGTAAGTGGAGAGTCAGATGTTAAAGAAATTCTAAAATTTACTTATGCAGTTCTGAGATTCACTTCATCCTATTAATGGTGCCATTTCAAATAGGTACAACAACTTCAGGAAGAAACGGATGTTCTGGCTCTGAGTGTGCACTTGCCTTGCTCTCGCTTCCTGTAGCCAGCCTGCTGAACCAGGGACAAGACTCTGATGAAACTCAAAACATGTCAGGTTAGGCCACACAACATGGGCAACACCGACCTCCTCTCCCTGGATCAACAACCCCCTCGCTCTGCTACACCAATTGTTCTCTCTGATCCTTCACTGGCCACCCTCCTTGGCCCTCCAGCACCTGCCCTGTCTGCCCAGAAGCTGCTCGCTTAGGACGTTCAGGTACTGCTGCATTTGGCCACCGTAGCAGATGTCCCTCCTTTTGGCACCCTCAACAGCAGCGACTCCACGTGCCTCATTCCACTGCACCAACCCTTCCAGCAGATACACCTGAATGTGCAGGGCACTTGTACCTAGAAAAAAACAAAGACCGAAGTGAACACCAAGAAAAACACTGAGTGTGCACAAACAAACAATACACTATTTTTGCGTGACACAAACCTGGCACGAAGCGATTCAGGTGCAGGTGGAATGAATCCAGGGATGTTGTGCCACATGCACAGCGGTACACGGGGACAATGACCCCTCCTTTGGTCACCTCTCCAACCTTCTTGTACAGTTGTACACCTGGTGGATTCTGGATGCACGTAATGTGGCGCTGCTGGGTGTGCCAGATCTCCTTCATCCGCTCTTGGTCCAACAGCCTGACGCCCATTGTGTTCGTTGCCTCATTGAAATCCCTAAGCAGCTTCTCAATGAGCTGCTTAGTCTCCTGGGCCCCACGAGTGCGGCGGTGGCAATGCCTTGCAAGTTCCTTAGCGGTGGGTTTGCAGCCCGTCGCCCGCTTGGCCTTCTTTAACCTTTCCACATCTGAAAAATCCCACTCGAAGATGCATGCAGAGAGGTTTTTCATATAGAGGCCGTACAGCGGGTGGCTGTCTGTGGTCACTCCTACGGCAAATCGCAGCATAAAGTGCCACACATCCAGCCTGACAAGGAGCTGGTCCCACTCAGCGAACATTGCAGCTGCCTCGCCTTTGCCCGTGAATGAGCAGCAGTCCCGGTCCACATAAAGGACTTGCGGAGGAGCTTCTTCAGCGCTCCGGTAGCGCCACAAATCCAGCACACATGGGAAGAAGTCCATCACTCTCAGCCTCTGTAAGGACGCCCATGAGGACCTGCCCAACTTCATTGCCCACGTCTGTGACCCATGCTGCTGTTCCAGCTGCCTCGCCCGCAAGCTTCTTGGTCACCTGAAATAGGATTTAAAAAAACATTAATATGGAAAGCCTGCATAGCCTGTGTCTGTTTGGCATATCTCTACTAATAACAGAATCTCTGTGAGTTTGTGTCCTCTTGCCTTTTTCGTAGAGTCCATCTTTAGGATGGAGCCATAGATGGAGGTAACCCTGGCCTTTAGTTCTGGGAGCAGTGTCAGTACATCTTTGGCGTATACTGACAGCAGCCATGGTGGACAAGGCACAGGCATCATCTGGGCAGCAAGATGGCTGGGGTCTATGACGTGGGCAGTGAACTTACCAACCACAGAGAGGTATTCGGCTGACTGGGCAACCCAACGCACAGTTGCCTGTACAGGGCAGTGGCACTGTTCCCCAGTGTGTGTCCCCCGCATCATCCTGACAACCTCCTTGTCGCAGGACAGCCTGCAAGATTAAGAAAATAAAGAGCACACCAAATATAAAGACTATTGAGAATGCAGAGTCATTTTGTCATGTTCAAACCTTTATCATGCAAAAAAAAGAAAAGAAATGGTCTACTAACCTGTAGGTCAACACCGCAAGCCGTCAACTGTACACCAAGATGACGACAGGCGGGCTTGGGGCACAGCAGCCTGTATGCCCACATGCGGTACAGGACCCACAGGAACAGCCTGGCGTGAAAGAATGCGTCAGGTGATGGAGGCTGAGAGTAGAGGGCCCGGGGACCAGGAGGAAACCACCAGAGGCGGAGATTTTTTTGCCAGTGCCAGCCTTCCAAATGCCTCTCTGGTAAAAAGAGCCTTGCTGACCCACAAATGCTGTTCCTTAGGCAGAGTCTGCTTCCAGCCTTCAGGTAACAGCAGCTAGACTGATAGAAAGAGATATGGGGTGGGTCTTCTGCTGAGTTTGACTAACCATTTGAGCATCAGACTTACTACTTCCGTGGGCCCTGGTGCAGCGGCTCTTGGTCCAAGGGGCAGGGTGTTGGCTCTCCGGGCACCTGAGTCACATCCGCTGTGGGGAAAGAACAGGTGACAAGTTAAGTAAACAATACAAAATGAAATAAAGCAGCAGCCCCTCACAAAAGACTGCTGCATAAACTAAAACAGCATAAATCTCCCAGGCCTGATTTGTGCACTGTCATCAATCCTCCTTTTATCCTTCCGTAGCCCCTCCATGGGACTCGAGACTGGTGTGGCACATAGGTGACGCTTGTCAACACTCATGCCACAGGCCTTGCTCCATTCCCACAGTTCTCTGTCCCACCAATATACGATTGATACAGGTAAATAAATGCCTATAAATGTGCATATAAAATTGATAAAACCACTATTACTACTATTAGATATTAGTACTGAGGTTAGTGAGTGCTTGCAGTTGTAGGCAAATTATATGATGATGATGATAAGTCAGCAGCGGGAAAAAAAGAATGTTAATAGAAAAGCGATTAAAAAGACACCACAGATCCCATTACTTTTATTACATGCAAAAACAAAGAGCAAAGAAAGCAAGGTTAGCCGACACGACCTGAAGGTGTAAAACACCTCCTACCGTACTGTTTTTAAAACCATCCACCTGAATGCTGATAATGCATAAAAACAAAACAGGTTATGCAACATGGACAAAAACATTTTTTTAAGTAAACCACAAATTTAAACCAAGAGTAGAAATAGAGGAAAGAGTAGGAATGTCCACCTGGAGCATCTATATGTGCAGCTGCAGCCAGAAGATCTTCATCGGATGGTTCCTCTGCTGCAGGAGTTGAGCTGGAGGCGGCCACTGTTATTATCAGGATGAATGGTGTTAGTAATTATACGTCAACTCACCATTTTTTATAAAGCGCTGTAGACAATAGTTTGTTTCAAAGCAGCTTCACAGTAATAGACAGGAAGAACAGAATCAATTATGCAAACTTTATCAGACATGATCATTCAAATTCTACTTTGAAGAAGCTCTAAAAAGACATTAGTTTCATTATTAAGCTCAAGTCAGTCGAATTACAAGATGAAATCCAAAAACAAACAAATGAAGACAAGTGAGATTCATGCCTGGAGGCGCTGATTCTGACAACTTCTCAGCATCTCTTCTCAGATACTTCTGTAGACCGTCCATTTTAGTGCCCGGTCCGGCTTCCTGCTTCTTTACCCACTTGACGAAGCTGAAAAGGAGGGACACATTTAAATCAAGCCCCAAAACAACACATCCTTAACTGCCTGGATCTTCTGTTAGACATGTAAACCATACCCTTTTCTGTCCCGATCCTCTGCCTCTTACAGGTCCTTAAAGGACATTCTGGGAAATTTTCCAAAGCCAACGAGCACCTGGTCTTCCTGGGCAGGTGTGGCAATGCCCTCTCGAACCCGGCGCTCGCTGATGGCAGCCGTTATGTCAGGGAACAAGGAGGCAAATCGGAGCAGTGCATCCTTGTTCCCCATGACGGCAGACTATGTGGTGTCTCCTCCCTCCCGCTGATGGACGGCCGGCACCATGGCTGTGTACCCAACATCGTTGGATAGCAGCCATTTAAAGGTTTTACCCCGGTACTGGCCGCTGGGCGCTCTCGCTCAACACAATCTGGGGATTTAATCCATCGCCTCCTGCTGCTGACACATGAGCGACAGCCTCCTCTTTCACTCTTGTGGCAGGCCATGAGCATCCCGGAGTGGGATTTTTCCTGTAGGCAGCACCGAGGGCCAGTGCCTCAGGAGATGGTTTGAGACTAAGCTCACCCGTGAGCTCTCTCCGAAAATCTGGATTAAAATCCATGTTCTACAAGTTGCACAGAAAAAAATAACAATCAAATGAGTGTGTGTGTATGAATAATTATATAGTAATAGCAATCATAATAATAATTAGTATTATCATTAGAGGAACATAGACAATATTAACATAGAAAATCACACATCAATTACACAAATTAATCATAGTTTTACTATAAATATACTTTATAATTTACTTTAGAATATATGAATTTATGTTTTATTTTTTTTCTAAATATTTCTTATATCTTATCTCTTATATTCTTTTCTAAATATACAAAATCACACAAACTTGCAGTAAAATAAACATGTTTTAAAGCCATTCATTCATATTCATCGAGTAAAATCACGGTAAATGCGGATAGGGAAAAAAAAAAGATGCATCTCAAGTAAGTTAATAAGTGAATAAGTTCGCTCTTACCTCTCCAATCAAAAGATGACAGTGTTAATAGCAGATAAGACAATTAATAGGACAAAAGCCAGTCTTACAAATCAATAATAATATAACAGTACTGAAGCGTTATGAACATATTAAGCGTTTCTCTCCGGGGTGTCAGGATCTGCAGCAAAGTCTTCCTCAAAGGCTCTGTTGCTTGGGGATGAATCGTTTCATGCACACTGCAGTCAATCTGAAGGTCATTCAAGGCGGAGGGAATCCCTTTGATGACCTGCTGGTGGCAAGCCAAAGTACCATCCAGTTTGGCCAGTACAGAGGGAGAATCTTCAAGTGAATGCTTGAAAATGACTTTGGTTGCTCCCTCATGGTCCTGTCTGGGCATTAGCGGGAGCGTGATACTGGCAACCTGGATAGAGGTACCCTCGTGGAAACTAACGATTCCTTTCTCAAGTATGCAAGCGCTTTCACAAAGATTGCAGAAGCCATCAAAGTGCGCAGGCAGAGAGGGCACTTTACCTGGTTCTGATGGCGACTCTCTGGTGGGCTTTGGGGTCCATAAGAAGAACACGTACAAGCTCTATGAAGCCCAGGACAGGGAGAGGAAAGGGTAATTTGTTAATTCTTGCTTATTAATTGAGTGCTATTTTATTATTTATTGTGCATGTTATTTTATTGCATATGTTTCTTATGCAGCTATGCAAGTTACATTATGAAACAGGAAATCAGGGCAGGCACCACGATGGATGCCCTGAAGCAATACATCCTGCTATGGGACCAGCAGAAAAAAAAACTATTCTGCATCCCAGCCTGTTGTCCCTTCACAAACAGCTTCTCCTCCCACCCAAAGCTCCCGTTCCCAGCCAGCAACAACGCAGGGTGAGTTTTCTCAGGGTCATTGTATACACGTTGTAATGATATTATGAATAGCCTTATCAATCTTGTGCCCTTCAGAGCCAACTGATGAAGATCTGTTGGCTTCAGTCATGAAGGTCGAGCCACAGGGTGTGTGGTGTGAAATTAAATTCAAGCCAAGCTGATCTTATGTGTTGAGAAATATATATTTGCAGCACAACTGTCTTCAAACTTAAAAGAGGACTATTGCAAACCTTTTTTTTTCTCGACGCTGAGGCTGCTCAAAGACTAGCATTCGCGGCTTCTGTTGTACGGTTTTCACGCCAGATGCATGCTTTTATAGATCATTTGTATAAAAAAAAAAGTGCATGTGTGTGTATGTGTGTATATATATATATATATATATATATATATATATATATATATATATATATGGAGTTGCAAAAAAGTGTCGAGGTGGCGATTTGTTTGCGATCGGCATGCTATAAAAATGTACATACACTGTATATGTTTGCTAACAACAAAAGGCATATGTTCACCAACTAACACCAGAGATTGTAACGGCTACTTTATGTTGGGAATATACCTTTAAGACGGCGTATGTAGTTCTGTGTGTGCTGTTTTGGTGTGAGCACGCACAGGGAGGAGAGTGTTTTTGAATGAGGAGTGAGATGGCCGCTCTACCGCTGACTGTTATATAGCATAATCTACTGTCTCTATTTTCCTTCTTTTATTTGTGCTGTTTGTCAGAGTGTTTTCTTTTTCCTGGTTTTACACTCTTTACATGTTTGAGAAACGTGTGACCAGTTTAATCGGCTCAAGTTTTCTTTCATTTCCATTTAACATCTGGGTAGTCGTCAACCACTCTGACAGCCGGTGCAAGATTTACCAGTATACAGTAAAAACCACCTTCGATTCTCGATACAAACCTTTAATTATAATCTCCACCATTGCAAACACAATTTCGTTCACAGCGTAAACTATAATTATAATCTCAACCACACAAACACATTTGCTCATAACACAGTCATTTCGCTCTGACACAGTTCTGAATAGTATTGCACACGCGGTTAATATGGTTTCTTTACAAAGTCTAAAATGCTTTGTTGCTTTTTGCCTTTAAAGGTCTGCTTGAAAACAAAAGCTTCTATCAGTAACAACGTCTTCGTCTATGTAATCTGGGAGTTCCTAGACAGTGATGGCGAACTCCTGTGCCTCCTCTTCCAAGATAGCATCTGTAACGCTTGATTTTTCCGCGAGTTCTTCTGCGGCTGCACTGTGCCGCAAGAATGAGTGAACCGTCATTGGAGTGAGCGACCATATGGACTGTGATGCACGTGCAACGTGACCTCAGCGCATGCGCAGTGAACTCGTTACTATCATTAGTCACGGGATCAAGAGATTAGGGTTCGGCGACATTTAAAAGAATCAACATAACCGATAAGAAAATGGGGAAGAGGGAATTTGGCGGTTCCACTTAAAAAAAAAACGTTGACTTGATAGGGTTGGCGAGTTAACTGAGCTCGAGATAGGAGAGTTCCTGTGTGTGTGTGTGTGTGTATGTATATATATATATATATATATATATATATACATACACACACGCGTACATACAGTGGAGTTCACTTATCTCGACAATCCTATTATGTTGACATATTGAAGTGGAACCGCCAAACTCCCTATTTGTCTTAGCATTTTCTTGTGGGTTATGTCGATTCTTTTACGTCGCCGAAATCTAATATCTCGAGCACAAAAGAGGGACAAATTCGCCACTTCACATGGTTATCTCGTAACTGAGAGTTCACTGCGCATGCGCTGAGTTCACGTTGCACGTGGATTCCGGTCAGTGTTGCCAACTTATCGCCTTTGTCGCTATATTTAGTGAATTTTCAGACCACTCTAGCACAAATTTTCAAAAAAACGACTAGCCACAAATCTAACGATTTTATCTGGAGTTATTAGAGACTTTTGGAGACTCTCTGAAGTGAAAGCACATATCGTTCTTACTCTTCTCAAGGAGCCCAGATGTTCAGTCCTCCACGTGCAATGTGAACTCTGCGCATGTGCAGGAAGCCGCTGCTGGCTGATCCCGCCATGGCAGCACGGGATGTTAAATGTTCTTTGTTTAAAAAAAAATTAAATCACTGCACGAAAATAAATCGCTGTATTTGTTTGACTCACACAGCCTCAGTCACGTACTCTCGTCCACTGTGTGTGCACGCCTCTCTGACAAAAGCTAACTAGCTGGCTTGCTTATATCTCAGTCAAAACTGTACACCCAAAAATACAGGAAGGAGTGGGAATCAAACCCTGAATTCCAAGGCTGGTTAAAGCCGTTTATTGGTGATAATACATGAGCATACTTGTTGAGAAAGCATATTAGGCAGGCAGAACGCAAGAAAGAATGCAATCTAGGACAGCGTGATGAACTCCCAAAAATGTTGTGACTGTTTATGCTGTGAGTGAAATTGTTTGCAATGTTGGAGAATATAATTAAAGGTTTGTATCGAGAATTGAAGGTGTTTTTTATTGTGTATACTGGTAAATCTCTGCTGTTAGTTGGTGCACATATACCTTTTGTTGTTAGCAAACATGTACATTGTATGTACATTTTTATAGCATGCCGATCGCTTCATCAAATAAATCACCATATTTGCTGTTGGTCATCTCGACGCTTTTTTGCAACCCCCGAGGCCGTCGACAACCATATTCCACTGTGTGTGTGTGTGTGTGTATATATATATTACACATGGTTGGGGAGTAACGGAATACATGTAATGACGTTACGTATTTAAAATGCAAAATTTGAGTAACTGTATTTCGTTACAGTTACATTTTAAATTGATTGTAATCAAATTACAGTTACATTCAAAAAGTATTTTAGATTACCAAAGTGATTACTTTGTGATTACATTTTAATGTCATTTATTTATTAATATTAACGTAAGCTGTCGGATTATTCTCCGACTCTGTCTCTTTAAAAAAAAAAAAGCGCACGCAACCTGTTCAGTTAGAGAGTGTAGACCTGCAATCGCATAAAAAAAATAGACGGGAAAACAGCGCGTAAATTCGTGGAAATTCAAAGACAATTTTACTTATAAAAAAGAAAAAGGACGTAACATCGCAATGCAAGCTATGTCTACCTGCAACAAAACTTATATGGGCTTTAACATCTAATCTGAAAAAGCATCTTGAGGTAAGTTGTTCTTGGTCTTTGAAAATTATTTTCTTTATTCCTTATTTTCCCATTTAACTCATACGTTGAGCTTTGTATGGCTATCATTAGCCTACGTTTAATTTTTATAAGAATTTGATCTTATACAACATAGAATTGACATTCTCAGGTTTGGGGAATGAGCGAGGACTCAAATGCAGAAGGACAGGGCTTTATTGAACCAAAACAAACAAACAAACTCAAACATAAACCTCCCCTAGTGGGGGGAAAACATGACTTGTCTGAACTTGAACAAGACTTGACTTGAAACCGGCAGAAACGCATACCAAAATGATGACAACGACGCGACAAAGGACAGCAGACATGCTCAGTAGATAGTGATGTTACGCCTGACACCGACGCTACGAAGCTTGCTTCAAACTCGAACGGTCCTTGCAATGAACCACTACTTCGGAGCTTGAATCATTACGTCACTAGTCACGTGAAAATGACGTTTGAAGCAAACACACTGCTTCACTCCGGCAGTGACAGTCCACTTCACTCCAACCACTTGACCGCTATGACAGTCCGATCCAGTGTTGATGGGTTTGAAACCTGGCGGCTGTATTTCTTATAAAAGTGAGACCAAACCGTGGGTTGTAGTAGACGGTGTTTGCATTTGCGTTATTGTTGAGGAGAGTGGATTGAGTTTATTTCAGTGTTGTATATTCAAAGCAATAAATCCTCATTTATATTAGCTTTCTAATCTGTTTTTGTGAACTCCTGCATCATCTGTTCCATGCGAGAGAATTAACTGTCCCGGTTCATGAATTCATTGTCTCCTAAGTCTGCCTGTTTTGTGTGTGAAAGGACCATGGTCACTGAGCACTGACACACCTGATTCTCATATCATCTGCCTTTCGTGGCTCCTGTGTGTTCGTTCGCGGCTCCCAGTCTTCCGTATTCCATGTTCCACGACCTTCACTCTGGATTATCACTTCGTTTGTTTTATGCACTATTATAATAAATTCACTCATTTGCACTTAAATCTGGGTTTTGTGTTTTCCCTTGCTTTCCCCGCTCCCCCCTCCTCTCTCCTGCATTAAGGTAAATTGTCAATTATTAATTGGTATTTATGAGTTCTTAATGGTTATAATTTTAACTGTAATTAATAGGGTAAAACCAAAAGAATATTTAAAATGGGCATTTATGGTTGTGTGGAACAAATTAATTGATTATTAGTGCATTCTTATGGGAAAAACTTGTTTTGGTGTACAAGCATTTTGGGTTATGAGCTCGCTCTTGGAACGAATTAAACTCGTAAACCGAGGTATTACTGTATACAGAAACCTTGGCAGTTTTGATTTGACTGTCATGTTTGTGTGTGTGTCTTGTAGAACATGGATTTCAATCCTGATTTAAAAAAAAAAATATATATATTATATATGCACACATGCATGCATACACACACGCGCAATTGACCCTTGGTGACTAATGACCAAATGTGTATGTACAGTTGTTTGCCAACATATGTGGGTTATCTGTTTGGAACTTATTGAATTCTCTGTTTTCCAATAGGAGCTGAGGGAGGCGACGAGAAGGGAGTTGGAGCAACGGCAGCACATCACGGGCCTCACTGATGACCAGCAGCCTTACCGCCAAACAACTGGCGCAGCACTGTCGATGCTGCACACATGGTGTGGAGACGACAGAGCAGCTAATTGGAGAGTTGCTGGAGGCCTTCAAGGATGCCAGGGAAACCATGGGCATCCCTTTGGTGGACCAGGAGAGGATGGACGTCATCTGGGACAATCAGAGGCGCCATGGTCCTTGCATTCAGGACCCTCCTGGAGCAGCTGTACACTCAGACAGAAAGTATCTGTGTGTTACAAATGGAGGGCTCACACCTCCTGTCTACCGGTGCACTCGCGGGTCCACTTCCCTGGAGTCCTTCCACAACCACCTAAACCGCTTCATACCTGGTAAGATTAAGCACGTCCAGCTCAAGGTGTGATTTTATTTTTTGTATAGATTAATTTATTATGAATTTATTTTATTATGAATATAATATAATTTATTATGAAATTAGTTAATGTTTACTTTTTCCTTCTTTTTTAATATCAGGATCAAGTGCTAACCTGGAAAATGTCCTGGCTTATCTGCTTGGAGCAGTGGAACAAGGACTGTGTTGCTGCTGCCGTCATACATGCTCCCTTGTCGCTGCGCTGTTATAATGCCCCATCCCAGCACAGTGTCAAAGTGTTCAGTCAGGTTCTTGTTGGCTGTAATCTTGTGCAAGACTATTCTGAGCCAAGACAGTATGTTTTGTTGTTTTCTTTGTATTGCACAAAGAAAACAAATGCCAAATGAGCCACAAGAAAACAAACCTGCCAAATGAGCCACGAGAAGATGTATGTATGCATTCATTCAAGCATCGTTTGGCAGGGAATCACTTGGAAGATATTTTCATCCATGCTGACTGATTTTCTTTTTTCTTTTAAGGTGTGCAGTGGACCAGATGGGACTCCAGGGTTTCAATCGAGTGGTGGAGCTGGCCAGGTACCTTGTCGAGCTCAGAGAAAAGCCTTGTGTCTCGCATAGGAAAGCTGCTGACATTGTCCGGCTGTGGGGCAGACTGCTGGACAGTGACAAACGGGGCATTTCCATTTCCGCCGAGGCACAAGGACAGACTTCTGCAAGGCAGGTTCTAGGCCACCCACTCAAAAAACCTCTGCTCTATTAATCCAGCAGGGACGGTGAAATGGGGTGTTTCAATGAACCACTGGGCTGCCATCCTATGAAACTACCAGACCATAGGAGACTAGTGGGGAACTGCCCTGCCCTGAGGAGACGGAAGAAGACACAGCTGTTTGACATCAATCAGCGGACGCTTTCTGTCTGGTAAGTGGTTTCTTGGAGAGCAAGATGTTAAAGAAATTCTCAAATTTACTTATGCAGTTCTGAGATTCACTTCATGCTATTAATGGTGCCATTTCAAATAGGTACAACAACTTCAGGAAGAAACTGGAAACGGATGTTCTGGCTCTGAGTGTGCACTTGCCTGAGATCAGCATGGCCAGCCTGCTGAACCAGGGACAAGACTCTGAGACTCAAGACATGTCAGGTTAGGCCACACAACGTGGGCAACACCGGCCTCCTCTCCCTGGATCAACACCCCCCCCCCCCCCCCCCCCCCCCCCCCCCCCCCCTGCTCTGCTACACCAGTTGTCCTCTCTGATCCTGCATGGCCCTCCAGCACTTGCCCTGTCTGCTCCATAAACTCCAGGGGCTCATTGAGGCTTAAGTCTTAAAACCCGTTATCACCCTCCTTGTCTTCATCCCGAAGCCCATCCGGGGAGTAACATGAGCATTAAAAAATACCTGTGTATTCGCCTGGGCTGGTGTAATCCTCCAGCGTCCTGAAGCCAAGAAGCTGTTCGCTCAGGACGTTCAGGTACTGCTGCATTTGGCCACCGTAACAGATGTCCCTCCTACTGGCACCCTCAAGAGCAGCGACTCCACGTGCCTCATTCCACTGCACCAACCCTTCTAATAGATACACCTGAAAGTGCAAGGCAGTAGCACTTGTACCTAAACAACAAAGACAGAAGTGAACACCAAGAAATACACTAAGTGTGCACAAACAAACAATACACATTATTTTTGCGTGATGCGAACCTGGCACGAAGGTGCAGGTGGAATGACTCCAGAGATGTTGTGCCAGGTGCACAGCGGTACAAGGGCAAAATGACCCCTCCCTTGGTCACCTCTCGTACCTTCCTGTAAAACCGTACACCTGGAGCAGGGGTCTCCAAACTACGGCCCGCGGGCCGCATGCGGCCCGCGAAGCCCTCTCATTCGGCCTGCGGAGACCTTTTTGTCTACGAAAAAAATCCATTATTTTACGTGTATCCTGCCAAGATCAGCCACCGCTTACGTGGACGTTATGTTTTTACCAAATTAAAACAGGCGCGCAAAAGCGCGTTCCCTTTCGAGAGCGGGAACTCCTCCCCTTCAGGTAGTCTCTGAAACCTTATAGGATAACGCCAGTTGACAACTGGCCAATCGTAGCGCGATGCGGATCTGACAGACAGACAGTATAAACAGCATAAGCACGACACGTCAGAATATTTCCTTCACGCTTCTCTAAACGGAATATGGAAAAATAACCGAGGTTACGATAGTAAACGGAGACGTTTTCCAACCGATAACTACATTGCAAAACCTTATTCGCTGCTTAATTGTTCTTGGTCACCGTCAATGAGATGATATACCATTTTATCTCGGATATAATCCGCAGATGCATAAACTTTGCACTTTCATATGTCCCACGGGTGTGATATTTAAAATGAATAAAAATGTTACCGGTATGTATAAACATATAAAATGTGTGATTTAGCCCGCAGGACTGGTGTTTTTTTTCTCCCGTTTTTGCGTAAGGAAGACATTCCTAATGTCAAAACTTTTGCATCAATGTGTGAACAAACATTTTCAAGAATAAAATACGTGAAGAACAATTTGAGAACAAACTTGTCCGATGATAATCTCAGGTCACTGTTGATGTTAGGGAAACCAAATCTAAAGCCAGAAATGTCTGATATTTTGGCATCCAGGAAACAATTTCACCATTCCCACTAATACAGGTGTCCATGTGTAGTGTATCAATGTGTTAAGTAGGCCTAATAACTGAATAAAATAATATTAAATAAATAATTAAAAACAACATCATGTTTTGATTCTTTTTTATTTGGACCTCGAGTGTGTAGTCGGCCCCCGAACTGCTGTTTGACAGTTAATGCGGCCCTCGGGCTGAAAAGTTTGGAGACCCCTGACTTGGAGGATCTTGGATGCACACTATGACGCTGCTGGGTGTGCCAGATCTCCTTCATCCTCTCCTGGTCCAACAGCCTGATCCCCATGGTGTCTGTTGCCTCATTGAAGTCCCTAACCAGCTTCTCCACGAGTGCGGCGGAGGCAATGCCTCGCAAGTTCTTTTGTGGTGGACTTGCAGCCTATCTCCCGCTTGTCGTCCAGCATATAAATCTGAAAGTATCCCACTTGAAGATGCATACAGAGAGGTTTTTCATAAACGGGCTTTACAGTAGGTAGCTGTCTGTGGTCACTCTTTCTCCAGCTCTGCGATGCAAGTCCAGAACACTTGGGAAGCAAGTCATCACCCTCAGTCTCTGTAAGGACACTCATGAGAACCTGCACAAATTTATTACCCACATCTGTGACTCAATTCTACTGTTTCAACTGCCTCGCTAGCAAACTTCTTAGTGACCTGAAATAGGATTTTAAGAAAGCGTTATTATTATGTCTGCGTAGCATTTGTAATGACCTGATGGTCTTGTACGTGCCACAAGCTGTCAACTGGACACCAAGACGACGGCAGGCGGGCTTTGGTCACAGCAGCCTGTATGCCCACATGCGGTAGGGGACCCACAGGAATAGCCTGGCCTAAAAGAACGTGTCAGGTAATAATGGAGCCTGAGAGGAGAGGGGCCGGGGACCAGGAGGAAACCACCAGAGATGCAGATTTTTCGTCGGCACCAACCGTCCAGATGAGTCTCTGGTGAAAAGAGCCTTGCTGACCTACAAATGCTGATCTTTTTTATTTTTAAATTACAATCTATTGTAGTGATATACATCACTGTTAGTCACTAATATGTAAATCTCATACTAATTCTAACAAAATGTAAGCTCATGGAAGGAAGTGGGAACTGGCCAAAGAAAAATACAAGATTGTTTTAATAAGGTTCTCGACCCTGCCCCGCTTGCAACACTAACATATGATTAATACAGTTAAATACAAATGTATGTAGAACAAGATTAATTATTATTTATTATTATTAGATATTAGTTCTAAGATTGAGTGCTTGCAGCTGTAGGCAAATTTTTTGACGATAAGTTGATGATTAACAGGTGAGCAGTGAAAAAATTATGCTTAAAGAATGTTAGGAGAAAAATGGCCAAGTAGTTGTGAAAGAAACCACAGATCCCTTTATTTTTATTAAATGTAAAAACAAAGTTTAAAATTTAAAAACTGAATGTAATATTTTTATAGTACTTTTCCATTTTAAATACTGTAAATATTGTAAACTGTAATATTGAATTATTGTATATTACATTAAAACAAATTACATTAAAAACGTAATTTTACTCTATTACATACAGATATTTATTTAAATACTCTATATTTGCTATATGCAGTAAAAAAAGTGTATATGTGTATATGCACTTATATACACATTTTACTAAAATATATTTATTTAAAATGAATTATTCGAAACAAAACCTTATTGCACAAATATCTGAAGAAGCAGAAACAGAAATGAGGGGGAAAATCTATAATATAAATATAAATCCAAAAAAAGAATACAAACATAATTAATGCACTTAATTCCTCCATCCCATGCGCCATAGTCTTTTCATAAGCCTTTGCACAAAAATGGCCACCCTGGGAACTAGCTTTGGCCAAACGCTTTAGTTTTTGGGTGTCTACATGTTTGGCAAAGTTATTGCTCTGATTTTTGTCGTTTTTTACATGTCCAACATTGTGCCACAGCCGCCTCTGCCTGCTTTCTTCTGTGCCAAGCTGTGCTCTTGGGCAAACTTTGGTCAATTGGTGCAGGTTGGCCTCGAACATGCTTTCTTGCTAGTCCAGATGCATCCTCACAGATGTTGAACTCAAAGGATGAGTGCACTTTGCTGGAATGGTTGTCATTTCTACTGGGAAAACCAAACACTATGGACATTCAAGATAAGCAGGAAAGTCTTTCTGCAGATGCTATGAAGGCAAAAGCATTGAACTTTGGCTGGCAGAGGAACGCGCTCTTGCATCTATTGAATAAAGTACTTGACTATTTTATCTTTCACTGTTTTTCTTGACTGTTTACTATTTTTTTTCTGTTAATTTAATATTTGTTTAGTATATTGGGCACATATATATATATAGATTTTTAATACCTTATTTTGTTCGTGTTGTGGCAAATCGATAGTGAAGTGTCTTCGCATGTTCAATCAGAGAAAAAGTCTTAGTGTCGTAAACCTCCAGTGTCCTCATTTATAAATGTAGTGTACATCGTTCTCTACGCAATAATTGGTATTTATAAGAAGCAAACTTGACTGGAAAATGTGGGGTCCTCCACTCAAGCTCTGAGCCATGTGTGTGCACAAAAACGAAGGAAATGAGAAATGGCGACACCGGCGGGAGAGGGAAGAAACGGGTGAAAGTGTGTGAATGGCAAAACTGCCTCTCATTAGTAACATGAAGACTTCACAAAGCAAGTTAAACAAAAGCAAACGAAAATTACAATAGAGATGCAAGTTACCACATATTTGCAAAAAGAAAAGTGAAATAGGTCTATGTTCTGCAGTAATATTGTCATGATATGCAATTCATCCTCATAAATAATATGGTAAACAGAACGAAATGATGTACAAAACTGATATTCTCGACAATGTGTCCGTCTGGCGGAGCAGATATAGATGCAATTAGATAGATAATTAAGGGAGATAAATAGATGAATTAATTGTCCACTGGGGAAAGTTGTTTTACTATGAAAAGTTTGTTCATCAGCTACGGAATCATGGTATACATGCATATGCCTTTGGTTTGTTTTATTTTTGATAAACTAACGTATGACTGATGTCTTAACCATTCAGAAAGCTGCAAGAAATTACATTTGCACTGAACTATTTCCCATTTCCACGTAAATTATAACCAACATCTGTAGCTTGTCAGATGCAATTGGATGTGTGGAAATAAAATGGCGCATCACAATGCATAATGGCTCACAATGGCTGATCTTGCGCTCTTAGAAGATTTGGCAAATGGAAGGATTCGGAGTGAACGCGTCTTCAGACAGCAAGAAGACTTGCTGGCAAATGAGGACGAGTGGCTTATGAGCCGGTTCCGACTTCCTCGAGCCGTCCTGTTGGACCTCTGCGGTCTTTTAAGCCCAGCGTTACAGAGGAGCACTCGGAGGAACCACGCCGTGCCAGTCCCACTTCAAGTCCTAACAACACTAGGATTCCTGGCGACTGGATGTTTTCAGAGAGAATTGGCTGACAGGTCGGGTATATCTCAGCCGACCCTTAGCCGGGTAATGCCAGGCGTGTTAAAAGGCATACAATCTTTGTCCCATGATTTCATTAAGTTTCCACACACGGCGGGTGAACAGGCAAACAAGAAAGCTCAATTTGCAGCTGTGCACGGTTTCCCGAACGTAATCGGGGCTATTGACTGCACTCATGTTGCCATAAGGGCACCGAATGTTAATGAAAATGCTTTCATTAATCGAAAGCATGTCCATTCAATCAATGTTCAAGTTATTTGTGATGCAGACATGTTGCTCACTAATGTAGTAGCTCGGTGGCCTGGGTCAACCCATGACTCGTTCATTTTAAGACACAGCAGTGTTGGGCGCAGACTCGAGGCTGGTGCTGTGAGTGATGGCTGGCTTATAGGTACGTTTGATTTATAGACATTTCACATTTTACTGTATTTCCATGTCTTAACCCTTTCACTAACCTTGCAGGGGACAGTGCATATCCACTCAAACAGTGGCTGTTGACGCCTTTCCTCAACCCACATAGTGCAGAGGAAAGGCACTACAACATGTGCCACAGCCGAGCTCTTGCCATAGTGGAGCGCACCATCGGCCTGTTTAAGGGCAGATGGCGCTGCCTCGACTGCACTGGAGGGAGGTTATTGTACACTCCCGAAAAGGTGTGCCAAATAATAATGGCATGTGCTGTGCTACACAATGTGGCACAGCTTAAAAACGTGCCTTTACCCCCTGACGCCGATTGCTGTGTTGGCCCCGAACCGGAGCCCCATCCCCAGGCGTTTGAGCCAAATGCTGCTGCTGTGCGCCAGCGTCTGGAAGTGATGCGTCGCTTGTAAAAAACAACAACAACAACAAAAGGTGTGGAAAAATATATACATTCAAGAATTCCCTCAAAAAATATAGTTTAAAATGTTAGAAATTGTGTTGACATGTTCCTTTCTGTTCTAACATAAATTACTGTTTTAATTCTGTAACAAATCTTTCCTGTCTAAAACAAAGGACAATGCACTCGGTGAAAAGTCCAAGGTTGTAACTGTTGACGCTATCTGTTTACCAGAAAAGTTACAGATAGAAAGGGATGGGGCAAGGGGTTCTTGCATTCTTGTGTGCTGATTGCTATAATTTAACCAATGAAGAAATCTACCTGACAACAGTCACTGTATGGAGAAGTGGACTCGAGGGAGGAACTGAAAGTCCAGAATATATAAACTGTTTGCATATGCTTGTAAGACATTCTGGACTGCCCAGATGTCAGCTTTTGGCATTGTGAGCCTGAGCTCAGAGCTCTTTTGATTCTCTATTAAATTGATTTCATTTATCTACGAGTAGCGTCTTTCTTTGACATGGCAAATCAACGGACTGGGGGAAAGATTATTTCCAACAGTTAGGACAGTCAAAAATTTCGCCCAACTCCTTGGCCACCTCTCTGACTGAATTAATGACTTCTCTCTGCATTTCGAGGGCTGCATCGGTGAAAACACGAGAGCCGCTGCTGGAGGATTGAGATCCGCGTGCCGTGGAGACTCCAGGTCGAGACGACTGCTCAGCTGCAGCATCGTAACCTCTAGCCCCGCTCGAACACCCAGCGACGGAAATAAAGATTGTTCTATATCAGTGCCTCTCAATTATTTTCTGAAAACACAAAATTGTTGTGATAAACGACAAGCTATGAGCGCGCCTTTTTCCGGATCAGTGCCGGATATCGCGTGAATGAATTTAGCGGTTGATCGCGTGACACATATGAACACCGGTGTGATCGGACACGTCAAAGGGAGAAGGTTTTGTTGTCTGAACTTCATATTTGCTGCTCTTGTTCTGTGCAAGAAAACCTGGTAGAAAGCATGTTCCCCAGGGTCACGCGTCGGGGGGCGCGCCCCACTATTTGAGAAACACTGATCTGTATGAATAAACTGTACAGTAATCGTGTAGCCTACATACATGTGACTTGCCTGCATTCATTTGACTTATTTCACTATGAAAGAACATTTATATCTGATTAATGATGTAAATATTCCCAAATGAATGTTCTTTATTTCAGTGAAAAGTTCTGCCGTCATAAAGTTCATGTACTTTGGAATACATTTACGTCATATACATTTGAACATTTATTTTCCATCACAGAGGTAATGAAACATTACCAAATAGCAGTTCATTGCTTTAAAAGAGTCACGGGTAGGCAAGGACGAAGACGAAGAATGATGAGCCATAGGAACTTTAATGATAAATGCAGGTTGACGCAACAGCAGTGAACACTTAACATGATGTGGCAAACGCAAACTTAAGGTTCAACATGAAGTATGCACAAACAACAACTGACAATTCAGGAGTGAAGGAGAATTAAATATGCTGACAGTGATGAGCCAAAGACAAACACCTGTGACGATTAGTGACTATGGTAACGGAAAGATCTAGATTCTAGAACAAAAGAACATGTGACAAAGATGGCAAATAAGAGTCCCAGATGAACTGTACTTTGGCAAAAAAGGTATATCTGCATTCACAAAGTTAATTTAAATAGTAAAAACAATAGTTCTTTACTTAAAGTTTATTTGCCCTCATAAGGGACTATTTTTTAATGTTTTTCTGGAGCCACAAAGTTTATGATAATAGTCCTAAATAATTCCTAAATGACTGTTCTTTATTTTAGACCACTTATTTGCCCTCATGGTCATTTTAATGTTCTTATCCAGTTTTTCACTGATCTTTTTTCATTCATTGTCATTTTAGTGTTATAAATGTAATAATAATAAATGTATATTATACATATTAATGCACACACATTAAATATAATTACACAGGACCTACATAGCAATTATGTGCAATAATTGTATTGCAATAACTCAAATACAGTCTGCTTGTTTTTACTGTTTTCTTTATTTAACAAACCATAAACAATATATAAAGTATTAAAAATATATAAATATTGAATAAATACTAAAATGTGAACAAAATTCTAAATTCAAATATGAACAAAAACAGTGAACAGTCAAATATTAAAACATATGTGAACAAAATACTAAATTCAAATATTAACACAAATAGTGACTTTAGAACAAACAGTCAATTATTTTTATTCAATGGGTGCAAGAGCACTTTGCTCTGCCAGTCAAAGTTCAACGATTTTGCCTTCATAGCTGCTACAGAAGGACTTGTTGTCTTCGGCACATCGCTAACATTGTCTGCAGCTGCTAATCGCTTCTGTTCGACCACAACCACTGGGAAGCTGTTTTCCCAGCAGAAGTGGCACAGAAGCTTTTGCCACTGTAAAAACTATGCCCAAATTAGGGCATAGTTGGGTTTCCCACACAGCCGGCATGGGTAGCCCCTCGGCTCCTTTCTCCTTGCTGTGGCTCTGCCGTGACTCAAGGCTTTCCAATCTTCCTCTTTTTCCGACACCAGGCTGTGGCCCTCGGCAACCTTTAAAGCGCAGCATCAGATGGAGGAGGGAGCACAGCCAGAGATGCACATGGAGGAACTGTAAAAGATAACAACAACAAAAAAAAGTTATGTTAGGCATTTGTTGAATTTCATAATTATTATGAGAAAAGATTTTATGTTATTAGAAAAGAATTTGATAAAAACATTAATTCTTTTACATTGACTTATATTTTAAACTTCAAAACTTCTCTCGCCTCTCATGGTCTCTTCTCGAGATAACAGGAGGTCATCTAGGAGTCTTTGCCATTGTTGATTGAGGATAAAAATAATGAATTGAACTGGTCAATATTTCACACTGAGGGAACAACTTTTATACTCAGGCACAAAGTACCCAGATTTCTGAATTTGGGCATAATCTGTGGGTGGGCTTTGCATGTTGCATGAGATTTGCATGTTAATTAGCCATGTGCTTTTGATATCCATTGATACATTAGATGATATTAGTATGAGATCACATGTCAATTATAATGTGTGTATTCAATTTTTAAAATCAATGTAAATATTGTAAACTGTAATATTGAATTACTGTATATTTTTATTACATTAAAACAAATTACTTTTATTTAAAAAAAAAAAGGTACTATTAAAAATAATAGGTTTGTTGTGCAGGTTCAAGACTGGGTGCAGCGACAGGTGGGAGTGCAGCAAGTGCTGCAGAAGGTGGAGGAGCATCAGGTGGTACAGGAGGAGGAGCAGGAGGAAGAGGTGGTTGGCCTCGAACATGCTTTCTTGCCAGTCCAGATGCTTCCTCACAGATGTTGTACTCAAAGGATGAGTGCACATGCTGGACTGGCTCTGAAAGTTTTGAGAGCATGGGTGGTAACTCCTCAGAGGCCACCAAGGGAGCAGAAAAAGGCTCAATATTCTGCTGCCTGTCCAGAACTAAATCCCTGATCATGATAGAATTGCGGCCCACCGGTTCACCTTGACCTTGGCGATGGTCTGACCAGTCGGGTGAATGCGGCGGAGAGCCAGGCAGATGAACTCAACCAGACGACTCGCGTCGGGCCACTGAGCCGGTCCACCGCCTTCAAGGAAACCGCTGCAAATTGAGAAAGGAAGAAAGCAATATTAATCTAATTAAAGAATAAAAGAATATGGGATAAATATCTAATAGCATCGTAGCGTACAAAGAACTTTTTGGAGAATCAACTAATCTTTCTCTCAAACAGAAATTAATATAAAGTCAACCAAGTAACTGAAATAGCTGAGACATACCGCTTCAGGCTTTCGACGCCAGGGGTCACACTGGTCGCAGAGTGTCTGGCTTTAAACCTGCCCTTCAGGACTCTGTCACGGTGGCGAGGCGGGTACATGAGCGGCCCCTTGTCCTACTCTGACAGGTTCTGAATTCAGAATGACAATCTCATCTACTTTATCACGCGTGACGAAGCCCTGATGGCGAAGGTCAACCAGGATGTTGGCCAGCTTCACGACACGGTCATACCCGGCTCGGCCATCTGGTCCCACACTCTCCACCTGGACATCAAAAGAAATTTGATACACATCTATCTTTTGTCTGTTCCTTCCCTCGGACAGTATTCCAAATATACATACTCTATACCTTTACTCTATTTAATTATATGTGTAAACGTGTTAAATGGGTATTTACCTGGCATTGAGTGGCTGTCCCAGGTAAGGAAGACTCTACAGGACTCGTCAGGGGTGATGACAGACCAGGAGGTTGCAGGGCCGCTATCTGCAGGTGAACGGGGTCCAGGGGATTGGGAATGAGCTCGATAAACTCAAGGGGCTCATCGAGGCTCAAGTCCTCAAACCCCTCATCCCCCTCCTGGTCTTCATCCTAAAGCCCATCCAGGGTGTCAGGATCCGCAGCAAAGTCTTCCTCAAAGGCTCTGTTGGTCTTGGAATACAAGTACTCCACACCAATGTGCTCGCCTATAGAAAAACAGAGTGCTTAATACAGATGTTTTAATAACACACGGGTGAAATACAGCTGCTACCCTTAAGTAACGTGCATTACCACAATACCTGTGTATTCGCCTGGGCTGGTGTAATCCTGCAGCATCCTGAAACCCAGAAGCTGCTCGCTCAGGACGTTCAGGAACTACTGCATTTGGCCACCGTAACAGATGTCCCTCCTACTGGCACCTTCAACAGCAGCGGCTCCACGTGCCTCATTCCACTGCACCAACCCTTCCAGCAGATACACCTGAAAGTGCAGGGCACTTGTACCTAGAAAAAAACAAAGACAGAAGTGAACACCAAGAAAAACACTGAGTGTGCACACACAAACAATACATTATTTTTGCGGGACACAAACCTGGCACGAAGCGATTCAGGTGCAGGTGGAATGACTCCAGGGATGTTGTGCCACGTGCACAGCGGTACACAGGGACAATGACCCCTCCCTTGGTCACCTCTCCAACGTTCCTGTACAGCTGTACACCTGGAGGATCCTGGATGCACGTAATGTGGCGCTGCTGGGTGTGCTTCATCCGCTCTTAGTCCAAAAGCCTGATGCCCATTGTGTCCGTTGCCTCATTGAAGTCCCTAAGCAGCTTATCAATGAGCTGCTTAGTCTCCTGGGCCCTACGAGTGCGGCGGCGGCAATCCTTCGCAAGTTCCTTAGCGGTGGGTTCGCAGCCCGTCTCCCGCTTGGCCTCCTTTAACCTTTCCACATCTGAAGCATCCCACTCGAAGATGTATGCAGAGAGGTTTTTCATTGTGGAGGAGCTTCTCCAGCGCTCCGGTAGCGCTCCACAAGTCCAGAAGACATGGGAAGAAGTCCATCACCCTCAGCCTCTGTAAGGACCCTCATGAGGACCGGCCCAAATTCATTGCCCACGTCTGTGACCCATGCTGCTGTTCCAGCTGCCTCGCCCGCAAGCTTCTTAGTGACCTGAAAATAGGATTTAAAAAAATTTTTTACTATGGAAAGCCTGCATAGCCTGTGTCTGTATGGCATATCTCTACTAAAAACAGAATCTCTGTGAGTTTGTGTCCTCTTGCCTTTTTCGTAGAGTCCATCTTTAGGATGGAGCCATAGATGGAGGTCACCCTGGCCTTTAGTTCTGGGCAGCAAGATGGCTGGGGTCTATGACGTGGGCAGTGAACTTACCAAGCACAGAGAGGTATTCGGCTGACTGGGCAACCCAACGCACAGTTGGCTGTACAGGGCAGTGGCACTGTTCCTCAGTGTGCATCCCCGCATCATCCTGACGACCTCCTTGTCAGGATGCAAGGAGGACAGCCTGCAATATTAAGAAAATAAAGAGCACACCAAAATATAAAGACTAATGAAGAAGCAGAGTCATTTTGTTATGCTCAAACCTCAAAAAGAAATAGTCTGCTAACCTGTAGGTCAAAACCGCAGGGAACTTCTCCTGGTGCACAGGCTCAAGTTGGTCCAGGATATCCCGTGACCAGGCTGCCAACTTTTTTTTGCAGGACCGGCATTCAAGGTACTCGGTACTCATAAAATACTAGCATGCCACAAGCCGTCAACTGGACACCAAGACGACGACTGGCGGGTTTTGAGGACAGCAGTCTGTATGACCACATGTGGTACGGGACCCACAGGAACAGCCTGGCGTGAAAGAAAGCGTCAGGTGATGACGGAGGCTGAGAGTAGAGACCCACAAATTCTGCTCTTTGGGCAGAGTCTGCCTCCAGCCTTCAGGTTGCAGCAGCTGTGTGAGGGAGAGATAGAACGAGGTGGGTCTTTTTCTTCCGCTGCTGATTTTGACTAACCATTTGACTTACTTCTTCCGTGGGCACTGGTGCAGTGGCTCTCGGTGCTTGGGGCAGAGGTCCCGGTGGTGCTTGGGGCAGGGGCGTTGGCTGACCAGACACTTGAGTCACAGCTACTGCGAGGGAGAGGAGAAACAGAAAATGAGAGACAGACAAAAGTATCATTACAATCTACTGTAGTGATACACATACCACTGTTAGTTACTAATATAATAAAATGTATTAAAATGAATGCAGTTAATTACTAATTCTAACAAAATATAAGCTCATGGAAGGAAGTGGGAACCGGCCAAAGAAAAATACAAAATGAAATAAAGCGTCAGTCCCTCACAAAAAGACTAAAACAACATAAATCTCCCAGGCTTTGTTTGTGCACTGCCGTCACTCCTTATCCTTACTTAGCTCCTCCAAGGGGTTCAAGACCGGTGTATCACGCAGGCGACGCTTGTCAACACTCATGCCAGAGGCATGGATCTTGACCCCACCCCGCTTGTGACACTAATATACGATTAAAGTATTACAGTTAAAGTATAGATTACAGTTAAGTACAAATGTATGTATAAGATTAATACAACCACTATTACTACTACTAGATATTAGTACTAAGATTTAGGGATGAGCGAGTACAGCATTATATGTATCTGTATCTGTTAAACATGTGAATTATCTGTATCTGTACCCGGAAGTGGGCAGGGCTTTAACCAGTATGTTATTTTTAATCATGCAATTGATATGGGTCGATCAGAAATTTTTATATTTATTGTTGATTAGAAAAATATTTACATGACAGCACCAGCATTGAGCTTCAGATCAATTGTTTTGATCACGATAACAAACTATATACAGAACAAGTTTTGCAACAATGAATACAACACATGCGGTTGCAATTATGAAGAAAAATGTAATAAACAATTACAAATGTAATGTCATTTAGACATAACTTTCTTTTTTTAACTTTAATTTTTTTTATGATCAGTGTAATTTTTTTTAATTTATTTCCACACTACCTACTATTTTCCATACCAGGTGAGTGTGTGAGTAAGAGAGAGAGGGAGAGGGGGGCTGGGGGGACTGTGTGACGCTGTTTTTAAGATCTGCATTCCTTTATTTTGTATGAAATACAGCAAGAAAGTGTCAGACACTTTTTTTTTTAAAAAAAAATTCCGACAGACAAGAGACGCAACGCTAGTTGCATTCTATCAAGCAACACGTCTGAACAAACCCACGTTTACCAGAACTATACCGGATAATAAGTACTACAAACAAACCGAAATAAAAAACAAACCTGAAGCTGAAGAAACCCTAAACGTTAACGGAAGACCCGCGAACCTGAGTGATAGATAGAGAGAGAAAAACACCTGTTCTCTTCTCAGCGTTCTGAGCGATTAGCAGGGCGGAGCCGCGGGACAGCAAAATCTGCACGTGTAGGCGGGGCGCGCTGTGACTAGCCTATCACAGAACGCAGACACAGTCAGCTATCCAATGAGGATTCTTATTCAATCCGAGCACAGATAATGACTCGTATTACTCGTACTCTGCAAAAGTGCATTATCCGTACCGGACACTCGTTTCAGCCGAGTATCCGGCTAAACTCTACTAAGATTAGTGAGTGCTTGCAGCTGTAGGCAAATCACGTGATGATAACAAGATGATTATAAACAAGTGAGCAGCGAAAAACTATGCTTAAAGAATGTTAGGAGAAAAATGGAAAAAGCGTTGGTGAAAGAAACCACAGATCCCATTAATTTTATTAAATACAAAAAGAAAGTGCAAAGTAAGTTACGTCAGCCGACACGACCTGAATGTGTAAAACACCTCCAACCTTATTGTTTCCAAAACCGTCCACCCGAAGACTGATAATACATAATAACAAAACAGGTTATGTAAAGAATTTTTTTAATTAAACCACAAATTTAAACCCGCGAAAGAGTAGGTAATGCTCACCTAGAACATCTACATGTGCAGCTGCAGCAAGCAGATCTTCATCAGATTGTTCCTCTGCAGAAATTTATCATCAAAATGAATGGTGTTAATAATTATAAGTCAACTCAAGTTTCTTTATAAAACACTTTATATGACATAGTTTGTTTCAAAGCAGCTTCACAGTAATAGACAGGAAGAACAGAATCAATTATGCAAACATGATCATTCAAATTCTCCTTTGACGAAGCTCTAAAAAGAAATTCATTTCATTATTAAGCTGAAGTCAGTCGAATTACAAGATGAAATCCAAAAACAAACAAATGAAGACAAGTAAGATTCATGCCTGGAGGTGCTGATACTGACAACTTCTCAGCATCTCTCCCCTGATATTTCTGCAGTGTCCATTTTAGTGCCCGGTCTGGCTTCCTGCTTCCGTACCCACTTGATGAAGCTGAAAAAGAGGGACACATATCAAGCCCCAAACACAACACATCCTTAACTGCCTGCATCTTCTGTTAGACATGTAAACCATACCCTTTTCTGTCCCGATCCTCTGCCTCGTACAGATCCTTAAAGGACATTCTGGGAAATTTCCCAAAGCCAACGAGCACCTGGTCTTCCTGGGCAGGTGTGCCAATGCCCTCTCGAACCCGGCGCTCGCTGATGGCAGCCGTTATGTCAGGGAACAAGGAGGCAAATCGGAGCAGTGCATTCTTGTTTCCCCATGACGGCGGACTGTGTGGTGTCTCCTCCCTCCCGCTGATGGACGGCCGGCACCATGGCTGTGTACCCAACATCGTTGGATAGCAGCCATTTAAAGGTTTTACCCCGGTACTGGCCGAACTGCTGGGCGCTCTCGTTCAACACAATCTGGGGATTTAATGCATCACCTCCTGCTGCTGACACCCGTGTGACAGCCTCCTCTTTCACCCTTGTGGCAGGCCATGAGCATCCCGGAGTGGGATTTTTCCTGTAGGCAGCACCGAGGGCCAGTGCCTCAGGAGAGGGTTTAATAGTAAGCTCACCCGTGAGCTCTCTCCGGAAATCTGGATTAAAATCCATGATCTACAAGACACACAAAAAAATAACAATCAAATGAGTGGGTGGGTGTGTGTGTGTGTGTGAATAATTATACAGTAATAGCAATCATAATAATAATTAGTATTATCATTAGAGGAACATAGACAATATTAACATAAAAAAACACACATCAATTACACAAATTAATCATAGTTTTACTAAAGTAACTGTATTAAAATAACAAAAATAGATTTTCTTTACTACAGCAATTAAATTGTATGAATTTATGCTTTAATTTTTTCTAAATATTTCTTATATCTTATTATCTCTTATATTCTTTTCTAAATATACAAAATCACACAAACTTGCAGAAAAATAAACACGTTTTAAAGCCATTCATTCATATTCATCGAGTAAAATCACGGTAAATGTGTATAGGAAAAATAAGATGCATCTCAAGTAAGTTAATAATAAGTGATTAAGCAAGTGAATAAGTTCACCTTACCTCTCGTGTGCTGAAATGAAAATTACGTCGATGTAAAATCACCTTTCTTGTCAATTAATAATACTATAATAGTGCAGCGTATGACGCGCTCCTCCCCCAACTACATAAACTCGCTGTCTGGATAATAAATATTAATTAATTACGTTGAACACATGCAAATAAACCGACCTCAGGAAGAGTCACCTTTGAACACTTTTGGTTTAATAGCCTGATCATTCTTTTTCTTTTCTATATTATTATTTACTTTGCCTAGACTTTGAATATGATTTTTGGTATTTGTATTCCTTTGACTCCAGAATAAATAACTTTGAATTCAGTGAACTTGGTGTTCCTGTATTGTGTCATGACCGAGAACGAGCTGGTCGTGACAGATCCCTAGCTAGATTCTCGTCTGTTATGTTTGCAATATTAAACATAAATATAAATATATATCTGTCTCTCTCTCTATATATATTAAACAAATATTGTCAATATTATATATAATATACCTATATTACACAAATATATATCGGTCTTCATTATGCATAATATACCTATTTTAAACATAAATATATATCTGGCTTCATTTGTTTGTTGTATAAAAGTCACTGATCGTTGTTTTTAAAGGGATTTTTAACAGTTTTTAGGGTTAGGGTTAGAATGTCAAATGTCTCTTCACTGGAATCTTTGTTTAAAGAGCTGAATTGATGATTTTAACATGCTTTTAATTATTTCAGCATGATTGTAATGTCTTTCTGATTTGACGCCTCCAAAATGTTAATTATTCAGTAGGTCTTGTTCACTATGTTTTCAGTTCAAATTCATACAGTTAATAAGATTGTACTGATATGTTGCATTTTCATTAATGTTCAAATAGAGATGCAAATTAATCTGTTTGTTACAGAAGTATTTAATAAATTTCACCATAAATGTTCATACAGTGTCTCATTTCGTCCTGTGGTGTGACATCACTTCAAACACAATTAAACGACTTTTACTATGTTAACTAGCTTAAATAATTCTATGCTAAATATAAGCAGAACTTTAATGATCATTCTTTATGAATACTTGTTAAACTTAAAGCATACCTGATTTGTATTTGAAATGAATAATATTTAAATATTTGAATTTTATAATTTGTAATGTCATGTCACACCGCAGGACATAATTTGCCTGGTGCTGTGAAAAAAGCTTAATAAATTTAATAAAGAGGAAAAAAATCTAACCTCTAACCGTTTCAAAAACAACAGTATTTGAACTTTACAAAATGCATACAATTCTCAACCAATTTAGAACACTTTTTGAAAAAATGCTGTTTCACTCTTATTTGCCATCTGCCCATATCCATTTACTTACAATTTCAGATGAATCACAGTGAAACCTAAGTGACATATATCAGCAACTCAATCAGTCAACGTTTTACATAGGAAAATAGATTACTTCTATATAGATAAATCAAAATAAAACATCTAATTGTGAAAATGTACATGTAAATCACAAATAAGTAGTTTATTTTATCTGAATACATTTCTAAAACTTAGCACAATTACATGAACAATGCATTATTTTTCTAGAACACGTATATCTATGACTTAACCCATCATAAAAAAAATCATTTGGGAAAAACACAAAAACAAATGTTCCCTCGTTTACTTCGCCATGCTGTTTTTGAGAGCGCATGTTCTCCATCATTAGCATGACTAGCGTGATGAACATGCTGAACTGAACAAATCTTCGAAACTCTGTTCACAAACATATTAGCACTTGAAACAATGACCTCAACATGTCAGCAAAACATTCAAGGTAACATTAATACATGGATTACCTGATGAGAGGGAAATAGTAATATGAATAAATCACAGGACACGTGGATGCTGATGCTTCATCGGGGTCTCTGTAATATCTGTGCAGCGCGCTCCCCTCCCCCTGTCAACAATCGTGCATTTGTTGTGTGTAGAGTTATTTAGAAAAGGATGCACCGTTTCAGAAATTGTTTATGTGCAATTTGAAAACATTGTAACTAAGACTCAAAAGACACTAATTTATCGCCATCTAGTGCCGTAATAGTTTTGCAATCACAGGAATATTTATTTAAAAAAAGGAAAAAATAAATAAACTGTAACAACATTTTTCAACACAGGATTACTTTTTTACTTGGTATTCACTTGTCGCCATCTAGTGGCATAATTAGCTTTCTCAATGTCTCCTCGCCCTGAGAAACATTACATTTTACCAACAAAGATAAGAATCATGTGACCATATACCAATTATGATGTTATATGAATAAATACATCTATAACATTTAACAGTAGCCATACTAAATAAAGATGGCGGTACGATATCGTTTTTTTTGTGTGAGACTTTTTTTTTTCTCTGCTAGTTTTCACTGGTCAAATTTCACTGTCATTATAGACGAACACGGGCAGGGCATTTAAAACAACAACTCCTTTTTGTTAGTGATGGGAGAAACAACGCTTTTCAAAGCTTTGAAACAATTGCTTCACAAAATGTTTCAGTGTTTTGAATCATTTGAAACTTTGTGTTCGTGACCCCTGCTGGTCAGAACAATGGAAATGCAACCAAAAACAGGCCAAACAAGCATAAAAACACCTTTACATCTGCAACATTTAGCAGTAGCCATACTAAAAAAGATGGAGGTATAGTCGGTACTCTTTTTTGTGTGTGAGACTTTAACATCCTTTTTTTTTTTCACTGCTAGTTTTCACTGGTCAATAATGATTTGCAGGTTTACTCAGACCTCTCCCTTAAAATTGTACTGTAACATAAGAGGAAAGAGCCAGAGGGATGCACTAGGGCTGGACGGGCGTGGAAAAAGGTTGATGATGTTGACAGATTTGGTGTTTTTGACTGGAGAGGAGGACATTTGTCTTCATCTAGCACTGGATCTCTGCAGACAATAGGACATCTGCACATCACCACCGGCTAAAACATACAAGTATTATGCTCAAAAGAAAAGCAGAAACCCTACATTTTTAAACTTTTGTGCATTTCGAAGGAAGAAGTAAACTGCAATGTGAAAATCTGCAAATCTCAACAGGTCCTAAAAAGGTAAGTTCGTCTTCATTTTTTTAATATGAGTAATTAAACTGGTCTAAACTTATGCCAATTAATGCACAGTTGTAATGTAAGTTTTGTAATCAGATTACTTGTTTAAAATAATTACTGTAGTATTATAAGACTACTGTAGTATTATTTACTGTAGTATTATAGTATTAAAATTTACAACAAAATGTTTGAGTTACAACTGCCAGTTTCTTTGTTTTCCCACTGACTAACATTGCATTCAAGATACACATGGACTTTCTAATCAGTTCTAGGAATCGAACTTGTCGTTGCAAGGGCCACTGGTTGCAACCATCATTGAAAAAAAAGAACTAATTCCACTTTTAAAATTAAATTAGAATATATTTGTAAACTTAAAATAAGGTACACTTTCCATTAGTGTCTAAGCACTGCATTTATTGCTGTTTATAAATGGTTACAAAACAGTATTTTTGTACTTTTATGCATTACAAAATCCAACACTAAAACAGTATACAAGTGTGTTTATGTTCATATCTCAGTTATGAAGGAAATAAATCCCCTCAGCTCATGTTTATGGGCTCTGAGACTGAGCTCCAGACAGATGCCATGACACTATCATTTCTGTATGCTTCATATGTCTCACTCCACCCTTGGACCTCTACTTTTTTCCCATCAGGCAAATCTGAGAGTCCTGAGAAAGAGTGGGCTACTCCCCTCTGTTCTACAGATGTGTCTGGGGTAAGAACACATCTGTTAGCTCTTCAGCACCGTCACAGTGAGTCCAAAAACACTCATTTTTAAATGTGAGCTCTGGGATCATGCAGTATAAGATGTTAAATGCAGTTGACGGTACAATATACCACAATCAATTAAAAAGTAATAGTTAAACGATGCATTTACTCAAGTATTCACAGATGAATTTGGACCAGCCAACAGCATGGAGAGTTTTTGAAACCAACATAAAATTAGGAAGTCATTCTTATTCTATTATACCATGTCAGAAAACAATGTGCATAAAATTGTACTTTTAGTGGTGCAATAGCACTGGGTCACTGGGACTGTACAAATGACAACTTTGCACCTTATTTTCGCATAAAAGGTGCATGTTGTTGTCTTACAGTAGCCTTACACACTTAAAAATAAAGGTTCCAAAAGGTTGTTTTCACAGTGATGGCTTAGAAGAACCATATAAAGAACATTTTGTGAAATGACAAGGTTCAATGGATGTTAAAGGTTCTTCAAAGAACCATTGAAGCCAACCAGTTTTTTTTTGAGTGTAAGATATTACTGTGATCATTTTATGAATAAATAAGGTACACAAATATCACTGGAGCAGCACCTCAAAGACATAAGCTCTTGCATTTTAGGACTCTTTTAAATCCATGTGCTCTGTCTTGTGTTGGTCAACCACTTTGTTTATTATCTGGGGGTTTCTTCCTCCTGAGATGGCAAGACACAGCATAAATGTCCTTGATGAGCAGTCAGTATTTTCTGATTCCTCTGCACATTTAAAATAAATGTTAAACTACAAACTAAATGCAAATGCAACGTTACATTACTGACCAAAATTCGAGATTAAATTGGTTTGTAAGAGGAATCCAAAGACTGAAGTCAATGTAATCTCTCTCTCTTTATATATATATATATATATATATATATATATATATATATATATATATATATATATATATATATATATATATATATATATATATAAAGAGAGAGAAAATATATAATTTAATTTTATTATATATATATATACCAGTTAAAACCATTATATGTTCATTATATGTATTATGTGTATATATATATGTAGGAAAACTCTCTTCTGAAGTTCTCAGATTGCTGCAGCCCAATGGCTGGTAAAGAAGTGAAGAACAGGGGTGGTAAATGTCTGAAGGAAGTTCATACAGTTACTGAGGCTTTAAAGACCCTCTATCGGCAGAAGTTGCTCCCTCTGGAGAAGTATTATGGTTTCTCTGATTTCCACTCATCAAGCCTTGAAGAAGCAGACTTCGACAACAAGCCCATGATACTAGTGGTGGGTCAGTGCTCTACAGGCAAGACCTCTTTCATCAGGTGAAAAATTTGTGCATTCTTCTCCAGAACAATATGCATGGTAATAAGTGCTATATAAAAAATCTAAAAAATTGTTACATGTGAATTAATCAATTGGCTAGCCTACATAAGAATAAAACCATATATATATGTATGGTTTTATTTATATATATAAAAATTACATATCACTTACGAGTGATATATATATAATATTTCACATCTCATAAGTAGTATGTAATGTTTTGAAGGAATGCATCTTTTAATGTACCATTATACTGTTATATTATATTGTATTAATCATACTATCCATTAAACAGACAAGAGTGGAAAATGATTAGAAAAAAATAATTTAATGTACTTCATCTGGAATACATGCTTCTCAAGGGATACAAATATTTCATGATGTGCTAAAGACAATTGTAAGACAATGTTCATAATTAATAGGATCAGTTTCATTTATTTATTTATTTTACTGAAGAAAAGTAAGATTAATTTGTAATTACTTTCCTTACTTGTAAGTTAGAATGTCCTGGCCCATTGGCAGCTGTGTTGATTTAAGGTCAGGCGTACTAAATGATCCCAGAAAACCTGAACAAAATCATGTGATCCACATTCTCAAAACTGAAAAAAGTGTTGGATGAGAAGCTAATTTTCATGTCTCCTGCAAGAGGCTAAAGTGTAGTAGTGCATATTTCTTGATTAAGGGATTGTATTATATTATTTTTATTATCTAGTTTAAGCAATGTATTCCTATGTGTGGCAGATATCTTCTTGAACAAGAGTATCCTGGAAGCAGAGTAGGTCCGGAACCAACAACCGACAGTTTCACTGCTATAATGCATGGAGAGGTTGAGGAAATTATTCATGGCAATGATTTAACTGTAGATCCCAACAAGCCTTTCCGCAAACTCAGCCCATTTGGAACAACCTTCCTCAATCGGTAAGTGAGACAGAAGCAATGATGCAATGAGAAGAAATAATAATCACAGGGAGGAAACTGTTGAGCTTGGACTGAAAGAGTCAAAATCACTCCACCAGCAGAGATTACTCTTGTGAAAGGGTGGACATTGTCAGGAGAAGAAAACATTAGCTAATACATCATTGTCTGGCAGAAGCTGACTGCATCCCTTTGAGGGAGCATCTGTGGATGTTTTTCCCATGTTCTGCCAATTTGAAATCTGGAATGAAGAAATGTTCATCTGCTGTTTCTCAGATTCCAGTGTGTTCATCTACCCAACCGAGTCCTAGAGAGTATCAGCATCATTGACACACCAGGGATCCTGTCTGTGGCCAAACGCAAAATGAGCAGAGGTAAGAAGTGTCACAAACAGTGCTGTAACCAATGAAGGAATAAAGCTACTTGCATGCAAATCATAATATTCAACCGAGGCCTACCTTTTATACTCCATATGCAAGTAAAGAGGTAGAGTTGAATTTCTTCAAACTGATGTCACCCTTAGTAGATTTACAATGCTCCTTGTTGCACATTATGCAACAACATAGGGTGAATAATAGGGTCCTTAAATGGTACTTCGGTGAGGGGACACCATTTATAGGGCTGCACCTTGTACTGTTAGTGAAGGGTACATGCTAAAATCACTTCAAAGAAGTTATTTTATTCTAAAGTAATGAGACTGAGGGTGTTAGAAATAGGTAAAAGTGGTTACTTGTAGTGTCCAAAGAAGACATTGCAAGTTTTATAAGCTAAATACTTTTATAAGGGAATACAAGCACACTCACACATGTTGGATTTCCACGTTTTATAGGGTTATTCCATAAAATGTAACGGTTTTTATATTGTACAAACTGTATATTCTATCCCCCTATAAAAACAATATTCCTACCCAACTATATTTTCAAAATAGATCATTCTGTATGATTTATAAGTTAGTGTTCTTTTAGGGACCAATACAATGTCCCCACAAGGTCATAATGTACCAGTATTACTATACTTGTGGGGACATTTGGTCCCCAAAACATAGGAAATACCAGTACCACACACACACATTAATAAATAAAGCATTTAAAAAAAAAATACATTTTGAAATGTATATTTATTTACAATAGTTATATTAACAAAAATAATAAGAATGTCCTGTTGTGCGAACAGCTAATGTGGTGATTAACGCCATGCTGTGTTGTCAAGAGGAAATGAGGAAATTATGTTGTTTTTTATTGCTTGCTTTGCCAGATGTGTTTCAAATGGGTACATTAGACATACAAATTGCCTTCTGCCTCTAAAGTTCCCACTTCAAAGGCTCTAAATTTCAGAGTGAGCAGGGTGGGGCTGGCAAATCTAGCTCTTGAGATCTATTTTCCTGTAGGGTTTAACTCTAATTCTGATCATAACTCACCTGCATCTAACTTTCTAGTAAGACCTGAAAATCCTGATTGGTTTGTTCAGATTAGTGTGTTTGATTACAGTAGGTTTGTACATTGAGAGCCAGAGTAGGGCATAGGGACTCTCACATCTGTTTGAAATTTGTTCATAGTTCAATATATATCTGATTCTACACTTGTATCTCAAAACCTCTTTCCCCATTCAGGGTATGACTTTCCGGCAGTTATCCGCTGGTTTGCTGAGCATGTTGACCGCATCATCCTCTTGTGTGATGCACACAAACTAGAGATCTCTGATGAGTTCTCACGCACAATAATGGCATTGCGAGGCAATGAGGACAAGCTCAGAGTGGTGCTCAACAAGGCTGACATGGTGGACTCCCAGGACTTGATGCGAGTCTACGGAGCGCTCATGTGGTCTCTCGGGAAGGTGTTCCGCACTCCAGAGGTTCTGAGAGTCTACATCGGCTCCTTCTGGTCCTCTCCAATGCGTATGACTGACAATCGTAAACTGTTTGAGCAAGAGGAGGAAGACCTTTTTGCAGATATTCAGAACCTGCCGCGAAATTCTGCACTGAGAAAACTCAATGATCTGGTGAAACGAGCGCGGCTTGTGAGGGTGAGGACCTTGGGACAGATTTGGTTTCATAAAATAACAGTTGAACTTAACAGTAACTTTTAAACCCTGTCTATTAGCTTTGAGGTCATCTATGTTAGAGTATTGAGAAAATTTCAAAATACAGATATGTATTTAAATTTGCGCATTTGGCAGACGATTTTATCCAAAGCGACTTACATTGCATTCAAGGAACACATTGACATTCTGATCATTTCTTGCTTACCAGTAAAAAAAAATGTTTTGTCTCATCAACATGCAACACTAGCTGTGATGTAAACTGCATGGTAACTGCATTTAATGCATGGTACCATTAAATAACATCTTACTACAACTATATACAATATCTATACATTTGTCAGTTATATTCACTACACTACAAATGCAAAGAGAGCTTCCTGTCCCTGCATTGACAGCTACAACAACAGATTGAATTTGGGCTTTTATTGGGTCAATTTAGATATACCTGCTTGTTTTGTTGCAGTCAGTTGATGTATAAAATAATTATATGGCCTCTCTTCTTTCCTTTCTTCACCCACAGGCCCATGCTTATATCATTAGCTCTCTGAAAGAAGAGATGCCTTCCATTTTCTGCAGAGAAAAAAAGAAGAGAGATCTAATCTATGACCTTCCCATAATCTACTCAAGAATCCAACAGAGGCACCAGGTTTCACTTGGCGATTTTCCAGATTGCGTCAGTATGCAGGTGTTTAACTGTTATACTTTATAATCAAGCCTGCCCAATATGAAATTTTTTTCTGCGGTTTCTGTAAGCATTAGCGTTAAAAATAAGTTACAATACAGTATATGATTTGTCTGATAAGCAGTTTCCTCCTCTCATCACACACAGGAGCGACTCATGAGTCACGACTTCAAGTTTAAAGGCCTCAAGCCTAAACTCTTAGCTGGGTTGGATGAGCTCCTGAACACTGACATTGCCAAGCTGATGCCTCTTCTACGCCAAGAAGAAGAACCAGTTGACCAACTTTTGGTGCAAGGAGGACCTTTTCTAGGGTCTCACATGGGCCCTTTTATTATGGGGAACCCATTTCATTACTCTGGATCCAATCGAGAAAGTGATTACATCTCAGATGAAGAATGGGTGGTATCAAAAGATAAATCAAAGTATGATGAGATCTTTTACAACCTCTCACCTCATGAGGGAAAGCTGAGTGGGACTAAAGTGAAGAACTGGATGATGAGCACTCGACTGCCCAGCTCAGTTCTGGGACGCATCTGGAAGCTCGCAGATGTGGACTGTGATGGCAGGTTAGATGATGAGGAGTTTGCTTTGGCCGGCCATCTCATTGAGGTGAAGTTGGAGGGCTTTGGGCTTCCTCATGAGCTACCTGCACATCTAGTGCCGCCCTCCAAAAGACAACGCAAGGACTCTAGCACAAAGAATAGAGACAGTGAATAGAGACAGTCTGCATGTCTTAAAGTGATAGTTCACCCCAAAAATTACAATTCTGTGATTTACTCGCCCTCAAGTTGTTCCAAACTATGAAGAAAGTTGGTAACCAAACAATGGAAGTCAGTGGGGCCCTAAACATCAACTGGTTCCCATGTGAGATTGAAGTTGACACGACTGGGAAACTCCCTTTCTCCAAAATGCTGAAGCCTGTTTGAATCATACTATTGCACCTGCAATAGCCAATGGCGCACAGTGCAGGCTTATATAGCGGTCAACCTTCCTGCACTTGATTGCCATTGGCTATTACCTTGAATCTTTCCCCTTCATTTAGAAGAAAAGTCCCCTCCTGCAATTCGGTGAGGAAAAGCATAGAGTATATGATGTGTCTAGGCAGCGTTCCAGAGAGTATGGCATTTTCTGTCAGATGCCTTCCAAATTGCAGTGTTTCTGCCTGGGCGATGCCCACTCAGCAGCGCTGCACGAGTCTGTCTGCCCTCAATCAGCGATGGACGTTAAGGACTTCGGTGATGAGCTCTTGCCCACTTAGTGTCCGCATTCCTCTTAGCCACCCACTCAGGGCATAAGCCCGGCTTCTCGTGCTCTCCCCTCCATGTTGGAGCTGTGAGTCAAGTATGGGTGAGTTCTCTGCACAGGTCCCGCATGGCCCCCGCTGTGGCCCCCGCATGGCCACCGTTAATGCTGCTGCTATAGTGTTGCCATTGCTGCTGCTTGCGTTATTTGACCATTAGCACACTATGACTATGCTCAAGCCGAAGTCCCGGTGCACACACTGCGGATGTCACATAATCCTGGGATAAAAGGTGATAGGACCATCTCCCATTCATTCACCAATGTCCGTGGTGCCAAATGGCTGCTGCTAATGCAACCTCTGGAGACAAGCGCCAACATGAATGTTGCCAGTGACTGTATGGTTAATCCAGGATGCAGGCGAGACTGCCGTCTATTACTCTGAAATGTGTTTGCGGTAGTCTATGCTTGTGCAACTTGTGCAACTATGAGGTCTTCCGTAGCATGAAGTATTTTCATTTGAGTCAATGGTTTTGCTTGCAGTTGAGTTGGACCGTCATTATTAACATGACAGGATTTTATAAGTATAGTTCTCTGCGAAACAAAAGAAGTGGCGTTACTCACTGCTCACACTTTCTTGAATCTTAGGCTGTGCATTCACACCCATTCTACTCTTCAGGCTAGTATTATTGCTGTTGTTTTTTACACTCAAGGGATTTTATAAGTTTCTCATTGTGTAAGCTTTGACAGTGTGACCTATCTGACTTAACAAGAAAATGTCTCGGGTTACTCACCTGGAAGAAAGGTGCTGCAACAACGTAAATTATAATTATGTTTATGATGACAGGGTTTATTCAACATTTAAGTCATGAATAAAACTAATGTATTCACTTGTATGATGCTTAACACACTTATAATCCCGTATACTGGTAGTTTGCAAAGGTTGGACGAATAAATCCTCCGTAGACCGAAATGATCTCAATTAAGATGACTTGTTTTGGTGGTTCAGATTGCCCAAGGGTTGGGAACAGCTTGTCTTGGCTGGCTGCAGAAATTCCCTGGAGACTGTTACCGAGGCACAGAAATGTCAAAACATAAGTGTTGTAGAGCCTTATTACATTTCAAATTGTAGTTGTCAATGAGTAATTGCAGCAATCTTTTGCTATTGTGTGCGTGTGTGTTAATTTAGATGGAGTTATAGCAAAATATTTTATTTTATGATTCTGTGCATTTATTGTGGAATGATGCTTATTTTAGATGAATAAAAGTCTAAATATTATTATATAGAATAATGGCCAATGTTGATGTACAACTAACTAAGCACCTATTGAGGAAACCTATACTTATATGAATATTAGTTTAACGCACAATAATATGTCAAGCACAGTTGCATAAATAAAGCCACTATGCGAAGACTGTCTTAAGATCTAGTCTGTCCCACTAGTAGTTGTAGAAAAGTGACAAACAGTCCTAAGATAAACAAAGACATGACAACTTGCAGGAAGCAGGTTTTTCTTGTTTATGTTAGGATAATGCCCGACTGACTGTACATACTATGTAAAGCTCTGTTTAACTATTTGAAAATGTACAAATAGATTTTATATTAAACTTATTACCCAAACCCTATTAGTCGGTAATACATGCTTAAAGATTTTGACACGGTTTTAGAAGAATTATCTGTTTTTTCCTCTCCCTCCTAAAGCTAAGGATGTGAACTTTAACATTTTAAATGAGATCTATCCTACCAATGAGTTTTTAAGATTTAATTTTGAAGTGAATAATTGTGTTTTTTTGTGAAGGAAATATTTAAAATGTAGAGCGTGTTTTCATTAGTTTCCCTTTTGGAGAGATGTGCAGATCTGGGTCCAGGGAGGTTGAACTACCACCCCTTACTGTAAACTTAATTAGGTTTGGGATTTATCTAGAACAAAAAGTGTTTGATTTTGTAATTAATTTCTTGATATGTTTTGGAAAAAAAATTCATTCATTAGTGCAGATGGTTTAAATATAAACCCAACTTTAACCAGTGGATGAATGAGCTTAAACTCCTGTGCAAATCTGATTTATCTTTATTTTAATTTTCTGTTGTATTTTATTGATTTAGTTATTTTCATTTGTATTACTGTGATTATTTTGTTTTTTTACTGGTTATGCTCAACCTAAGGCAGAACAAGTGTTGTTATATGCTGGTATTTGTTTATATACCTTGTTTATTTGTTTGCTATGTTAAAGCATAAAAAAAATAAAAAAGACTACAGTATTTAAAAATCCCCTTGTTTGGTAAACAACCTTAGCGAAAGGGCGGGAAGTAGCTGAAGTCTCGCGAGGGTTTGTCTGCTCTGCGGGAGGTGCGGTCGCTCCGCCTCAAATCTTTCATAACAATCCAGGAAATAGCAACATCAAAACAGATTCCAGAGCAGAAAGTCAGATCACATCAGATCAGATCAGTGTCTGCACGCATACGCCACAGCACAAGCAAGCCAAACCCGCAACAACCGTCAGGATGACCGTCAAAGTTCATATCGTCTACTGGTAGGTTATTTTATTTTGCTACACTACTGATTCTCGATTCAGATTTTCGGCATTTTACTTTTTTTAAGAGTCTGAATGACTGACTTAGAAACTACTCGCTAAGTTGGGAAAACACCCAACCTATATTTAACCTATAAAAACTACATTAATTTCCTCTGTAAGTGTCAGGTAATAATCACGCGTGAGTGTGCATCTTCGCGTTTCTGTGTTCATTCTCCTGCGTAGGTTAAATACTTTCACTTTACTTAATAAACATGTTCGCGAATTATGACTGCAGGCTCACAAGACTGGAATCAGAAATGTTAAATAACTTTTCACCGATTCCCTGAATCTTTTATTACAATGAAAAAAAAAACATAGTTACCATGGAAATTAAGGTTTGACCAATGAGGAGAATATAATTTTACATTTTCTCTCTCTCTCTACCTCTCTCTCTCCACCCCTCTACCTCTCTCTCTACCCCTCTCTAGCGGTGGATGAGGGTACAGGCCCAAGGTAGGTTTTATTTACTCAAATTGATTTATATATATTTATAAAAAACGTAATCTTGTGCTTTTATATGACTTCTGTCTCTTTTGTTGTGTAAATAGTTCACCAAACTCAAGACTTTGCTTGAGAATGAATTCCCAGGCGAACTTGAGATCGTATGTGATTATTTTTATTTTTAAAATGACTGCCATTTTTTTAATGATGTAAATTTGATAAAATACAATGCATTGTTAGATATGTATGTACAAATGTGCAAAGTGTTTTCTCATAATTATAATTTTTCAAATTTTCCCATGATTTGTCATGCTCAGACTGGTGTGGGCACACCCTCAACCACGGGCTGGTTTGAGGTGGAAGTAAATGGCAAGTTGGTGCACTCAAAGAAGGTAAGAGTTGATTTTCTCTCACTGTTATATATTGCATTTTCGGTTATATGACTCGTGGCTTCATACTTTTTCTTAAATTGTATTTAAAGTCGGCATGAAACACAAGTTGAAATAGTCTTTTCTTCACTATTGTGACATGTATCGGAGTCAAATATCTTGAAAGAATGTTGGGTGGGACCTTATTTTGTCTATCTGTATTTGTTTGTCCTGCCCTCGCGTCAGTAAACGCATTAGAGAAAAGGTGTCGCTGTAAGAGGGAGAGGAATTATGAGCACACATGAATTTGAATACTGCATTTATTATTCATTTGCATCATTTCATAGAGAACTGTATATTTTGATTTCATGTTGACATTAAATTGTACAGTTTCATTACTTAACTACTGCACAGTACAGTCTTTCTTTTTGATTGAACGGTCTGCTACTCAAATCTGTTATGGTACCGCTGTAGTATTTTACATTTTGACTGATATTTAATTTTTTTCAGAATGGAGATGGGTTTGTTGACTCGGATTCAAAATTCAAAGCGGTTGTGACTGCCATTGAGAAGGCCATGGGGAAATGAGCATCAACTGATCGTAGAGGTGAGAGTAATCCGCCGTAAAGCCCTTTTTTTATTTGTGAAATGCACTGTAACATCTTATCTTTTTGTCTTATAATTCAGTGTTGCCTTGTATTCTCTGCAGTGTTTCTTCTCTGTTTTGTCGGACTCCTGGGCAGTGCAACAATGATGGTGACGTCCAAAGTCTTTTCTGCACGGATGTTGCTTGATGCTATCTGCTCTTCCCTGGAGAAGACGCTCAGAGCAGGAAACTCTATATGTAAACGATTTAATGGTTGAAAAAAGAAATTAAGGAAAAATATAAAAGGGAATTTTTTTGATTGGACAGAACATGCCAAGTTGAGGTACTTTGGGACTGTTTGTTTTGTTTTAGTTTTTCTCGGTGTGTTTGCCTGTTACAGCGCACAAGTTTACAAAATATTTTGGCATTGTTCAAGATTTGCATGCAATAAAACATTTTTAATGGTGAAGTTGTCTGTTATTGTTTTATACTTTTTATTTTTTCCTCTAAATTTTGATTTTTTTTTTTTTTTTTTAACTAAAGTGTGTCAGCAAAGGTACAAGTTTAAACGATAAATCTGCAATTAAATGTCACATGATGTGTTATTTAGCAAGGCATAATGTGAATGAACCAGTAAGTCATAAAAGGGTCCTGAGCATTAGCAAAAATCAAAATAGAAGGAGATAATAAAACTGTTAAGTGGCATTTCATAAATTTGACAATCAATTTGGTTTCCCAGCTGAATATTGCCAGGAGTGTCACATTCCCTCCACCGGAGTTTACATTTATGCATTTGGCAGACACTTTTATCCAAAGTGATAACCATGTCGCCTCATGGTGACTATTTGTTTACACTTTATTCATCTTCATACATACCATGCCTATACATGCTGTTTCAAAGCAGCCAAGGATCAAAACTCCATCAGGGGGGTGTTCCAGAAAGCAGGTTATGTGACACATCCAGGTATATTTAAGGTTAAATAAGCAGATAACTCAACTTTCAGTTCCTAAAACGGAGATAACTTTCAGGGAATGCAAGTAGCCATAGCAACTTCCTCTCTGAGCGTAACCGGCAAGCATAAACTTAAATTTTTTAATAAGTCTTTCTCTTTATGATATAATTAGCATCAAATTAACAACAGTTCTTATTCACAGTGATTCAATTTTTTTTTTTAAACAAAAAACAATTATACAACCACCAAATACGTGGCAGTATCATCAAGTATGTAAATCGGCATTAAAAAAAAGCCATTTTCTTTGCTAATGTTTCCACGGTGACTTGTGGATTCGTCTCTGTTGAGAATGTCTTGTGTGTAAATCCTGAACATACTCTGGGTTTGATGAACTTACTCCCGGATGCATTTTTGGAATCAACATAACTTGGGTAAACAAGGTTTGGATTAATCAAGCATGAGTTCAGGATATGTTTGACGGTAAGATAACCTTGCTTTCTGGAATACCCCCCAGGAAAGCATCATGAGAGGAACCAGACTCATCAGGTAAAGCACATTTTGCAATAAATCTACACACTATTATTTACATTTTTATATCTGGAAGACACTTTTATCCAAAGCAACAAGATGCACATTAACATTCTAATCAGTTATTGCTTTTCCTGGAATTCAAACCCATGTCCGAGTTGCAAGCACCACACTCTACTGTTTGAACTACAGGAAAGTTTATGCAGTTGAATAGGCTGTATAGACCTCCTAGTTGTGAGTTAAATAAATAAAACGTTAATTTAATGTCTGAAGACAACCCTGTTAGCATTTCAGAGACATATATTTGATATTTACATCTGGAAGATGTAAAATTTTTGTGTGACTTTGTTCATCTGCAATACATCTGTAGGACGTTTCCTGTCACACACATTTATAAAATGTCTTTAATATAAATGTATGCATTTGGCAGACGGTTTTACCCAAAGCTTGAATTCAAGAAACACATTGACATTCTAACGAGTTCTTGCTTTACCTGAAAATCAAACCCATGACCTTGGTGTTGCAAGCGCCACGCTATAGGCTACTGGTTGAGCTACAGGAAAGATGTTTCTGATTTATAATTGTATGTAAAACCGACAACTTAGAGATATTTCTCGGATGTTTGTCCACAGCAGATGCTTTCCAGATCTTTAACAGACGTCTTGCAGACGTAAATGTGCTGTCAGGGAATTATTGAATTGTAAATTCCAGTTCCTGGAGAGAAATGTTGTCACCTGACAGGACGCTGCTGTCATATTATTTTGTAATACAGGACATTGTTCACGAGACACAGTCGCAATCTTAGACGGCCTGTATGGGAATTAAGTCTTTTGATTTGTCAGGTCTTTTCCCATAATTCCAGCAGAAGCGCTGTGCCGCAGACACTCCGGAAGTGAGGCGTTTATTGACAATATGGCGACCGGGCCAGCTGAGAAGAGACTGGACATTTTTCGGTTTTGACAGCGACCGCGGATGTGGATGATTGTGTGGGATTGAGTGTTATGAATGAAGGGAGTCGGGAGCTGTCGGGATGTTGTCTCTGAGCTGAGCGAGAGATCACAGCTTCAGTTTCATCATGTCGTTCTTCAGACGGAAAGGTAAGGAAGTGCTCGGTTCGATGATGATGATGGACAGTATGGGCTTTTCTGGACCTCACGTCCTGGTGAATGTGACATCAAAACTCATTTGCTCTTTATGTTGGCCATATCATCCGTTTTATGAATATGCATATTCTGCACATCGCGTGGAACAGCTTGAATGTTCACATTCAGGTGCACGTTTTGATATTTAGATCACCAAATTAAAACTTCTAATAAAATAAAGCTACATGGTGTGCTGTCAGTCGTCTGACTTATATCATAATATGGAATGAAACAATAATCATTATGAATCATATCCTGAGTACTTTATTTTTTAACTCTGGTTTGATCCCATTTGAATTGATTTGGATTTTTCCCCCCATTCACTTCTTTAATCTGATGGTAGATTTTCAAAGGGCAAATACAAATATTGTTTTAGATGAAATTCCAAAGCCCTCCATCCTTAGGGATGTGATCAGCGAAGATATGATTCAGACTGTCTGCTCTTGTATGGAAAATTACTAGTTTTGTTTATCTTTCTTTCTTTCTTAGCCAATCAGAGTCCTTTAACCGTCATCATTGACGTGATTTGCACCCTCTGTTAGAGTATAATTACTGTAACAATGTTATTGTATTTGGGGCGGCCTACGAACTCCTTGTGAGACTTGAAGCTTCTGCTGATGAAACTGCAAACTAAACTGAAATCTTATAGTGGATAAATATAAATAAAAACAGGTCAGTTTAATGTTGTACATTTATATTTTTGGTTAATGGTTTTTAACGAAAACAGAAATTTGCTGTGGGCCCTGGGCCCCTTAGTTGACTACTTGGATTTAAAACAAATCCTGGTGCGATTGCTCTTTTAGTGCGGTTCATTTGAATAAATGCGAACGCTTCCATCTGAATCCTGATGCGCACCAAACAAGCGGACCGAGACCCTGAAAAGATGGGTTCAGTCTACTTCCAAATGACTTCTTGTCACAGCCGTGATGTTGCCCGTCACAGGCGTCAGAACCGTGTCTCCTCATAGCAGATCTTCATTTGTATGTGTGACGGAGGGATTCCTGCCATTGTTTTAACTACTTTACACATTTTATCAGCTCTTCACGAGTTCCCAGCTGGTCAAAGTACCATCATATATCGTTACGCACATACAGCAAGTGCGTTTATCCCAGCACACAGCATTGTTTTGGATGCTCAACATTGTTATTACGCATCATAAAAGCCAACCAATCAGATTGTGAACATATTACTATGCCTTTAGGTTTGGTGTTAATATGCCACTGTGAACGCTAAGACCAGGGCTAAATGTTTTCTGTGTTGTTTTTGGGCTGGACTAAATCAAACAAGCGAACCAAGCTACGTGTGAACACACCCTAAATCTGTCCAACTGTTCATCCATCTTTATCTTTATTTTATATTTTTTATTTCCCTTCTACTGGATTCCAATGGTTATGGAAAACCTGGAAATATCAAGGAATTTTTTAATTGTGATTTCCAGGCCTGAAAAGCCTTACATGATAAATTCCCTGAGTAAATCTAAAAATCTTTATACACATCTTCCCGTTATCTTCTAATCACACAACTGGAAACATGAGAATTCATTGATGAAACGAGTACATGATAAACCATAAGAACTGATCTGTAGTTAAAAATAAAAGTGATTGTCACTAAATAAATAACTAAATAAAAGTGACAGATGTTTCCCAGAATCCCTGTTCCCATGACAAAGAGCATATACATATATCCTGTGACAGCCAGTACCCTAAGGGAAGGAAGGATGCCCTCTTAGTCCATGTCCTACTTAACAGGAACCTTTTCTTTGTTCTCAATTCTGCATTATTATACTTTGTTGTGTTTATCCATCAGAGATATATGAGTTAATATATGTTATGAGCATTAAGTAATGCATGCTGCTCGTTGTATAGACCAATATAATCCTCACTCTTTGCTTGCACTCCTGCCAAGCATGATGGGATGTTGGGAAATGCTTGTTGTTTGGTGCTCTGTTTTTTTGTTCTCTAGCAAGGCCTCACCCCATGCAAATAATCCAGAAAACATGCAGTGGAAAAACTCAAAATGAAGTGATGTGCGAATTGGTGCAACTGCCTTTTTGCTTCAAGTACTGGGCATCTGCGACTGGTTCTCAAATGACCTTTGTGCTGAGTTATCAGGATGCTGTAAATTATAAATTATATTTCCTATGTTCTTTATCTTACAGCTAAAGGAAAGGAACCTGAGAAACCAGCAGATGCCAAAGCCAGCAAAGGTGAGAATGATGGTCTGTTTTTATGATAGATTTGGGATGTTATGCTGGGTTGTCATTGAGCAATAGAGAAGAACAATAGACCAGGTTAATTTGTATCAACTTATAGTTTGAGTTTCTTGGCATGTGACCCAGACTGGAAATGTATTGTCAAAATGAAAGTAAAGGCCCGTTCACACCAAAAATGCGAACTATATTAGCATCTGCACCAGCGGACGATGCTGTTCTGTTTATTCTAAGTGCGTCTCCCTCTTTAAATGCTCAAGAGCTTTAAAGGAGGATGGATTCTGAATATTTTTATCATTCGTCAGCAGGATGTAATCATTCATTCTGAAGTGACTCCAGCGATATCGTTTCTCAGTGCCGTTATAGTTGTGGTGTGGACTTTACTTGTCTTTTATATTTAGAATGAATTTTAAAACTATAGGCCTTTACATATAATGCTTTTTTGCATTATGCTTGACCTGCTGTTCTACAGAAGCTTGTTTTTGCTACTGAGATAAAAAAAAGAGTTTTTTATCATGTAACTTGTAAGAAAAAAAATCTGAATAGTGAAAGTTTTTTTAAAACAATTATTTTCTAGTTCAGAGTTTATATCTTACAATTCTGAGAAATAAAGTCAGAATTGCAAGATATAAACTCGCAATTCTGACATGTTTTACACTATTGTAAATATATTTTCACAATTCTTATTTTATTAGAATTGTAAGATGTAAACTGCAAAAAAAGATAAAAACTCATGATAAAAAAAGGTATTTGGAAATTTTCTCACAATTTGACTTTTTTTTTCTCTCTTAGAATTATGAGATATAAACTCACAATATCCAAGTCAGTTCTGAGGTATAAACTTGTTCGCAATTTCAAGTTTAAATGGGACGTTAAAAAAAAGCATCCATCTCTAAACCTTGAGTTTTTCTTTTCTTTCTTTATAAAACATATTCTGTGTGAATTGTCCTTAATACTTAAAATATTTTTGATTTAAGATGCTGGAAAGTCTCTGCTAAGCCATAATATTGTTCTACATTGCATAATTCATTGGCTGAAAAATGAGAAACAAATAGGAAAAGTGACCAGTTTGTGTTACAATTTTATTTGAAAAGTGAAATTGTGTCTTGGACAATCACATTCTCAAAATTCTCTGCATGTTTAAAGAAATGTATAAAAATACAAGTATATTCTATGAACTCTGTTTGATCAAAATTATAGCCCTTTTTTTTATACTGCTCAATGCACTCTAAAACATTTACTTCAAAAATCTAAGGGTTATACCACTTAAAATCTTGAATGCACTGCTTTGGATAAAAGCATCTGCCAAATGCATAAATGTAAATGAATAACTAGCCAGGTTTATCATGTTGTAATCTTACCAAGTTTAGCAGTGCAGGTTTGTAGATGGAAACTGGAGCAAAATCTAGAACTCTGTTGTGTTAATGTTCCTTCTTTGTGCGCCCCTCTCCAGCCCCAGTGTCGCCCCATTCCCCGTCCCTTAGCGGCCGTAATCATCATGCCATCCTGGAGGCGGCGGGACCCAGCCATGTGGCCATCAATGCTATCTCAGCCAACATGGACTCCTTTGCTCGTGGCCGCACTGCTATCCTCAAAAAACAGCCGAGCCACATGGAGGCAGTTCACTTTGGAGACTTAGGTACACCAGCCATGAATTATGCATACTGATTCAAAATGTAGTGCAACATGTCCTTTTTTATTATTAAATATTGTAACCTTAATGTTAAACTTAAAGCTCCATTTTTTTCTTTTTTTACTTAAGCTAGGTTTGTTAGCAACATTTGATCCACGACTTACTATTTTGTGCTGAGCATTTTAAATTTAATCTGCAGAGGGAGCAAAAATTCTCACATCAGTAGGGGGATTTAGTGAAGCTTTCTGGAGTGTTAGAAATGGCTTTTGCGGTGCACTGACCTGCTGGATTTGATGTGTAGTGCCGTAATCTCTTAACCTTTTTATAACTCCGTGATCGGTGGAAACCTGTTCAGACAAGCTCCTCCGCTTTAAACGGATACTGTGAATATGTCCATGTCTGTTTGATCTCCAAGTGCTTCTTTTCACAATAGGCCTGTTACATAACCACCTGGTTATTATACCTCACCATTATTTTTTTCTCTGTTCACCAGAGACATATCTGTATACCGTATTTTCCGCACCTAAAAGACTTGAATTTTCTCAAAAATCGGCCGTGCGCCTTATAATCGGGTGCACCTTATATGTGGATTAAGTACAGAAATAGACCCACAATTGAGATGCGCCTTATGGTGTGGAAAATGCGGTGCATTAAATGCATACATGCAGGGCCTAAAACATACTTTTTGCCAGACCTGCCAATGTCTGCGACTTAAACCAGCCATAAATATTTTTTTATTGGCCATAAAAATAAGCAGTTAAAGGGGGGCTTTCACACTGGGCGTGTTTGATTGTTCTGTGGTTTTGGTCTGATTTCACTATCAACTTGACTCTGTCGAAGTCTATTGCATTTGCGTTCCTTTTGTATTTTTTGTCAATCTGTATTAATTTGGTGTTATGCACGGCACAATGCTTTTTTGACAGGGTAGGTGATTGAACTTTATTTATTAATTGATTTGACTTGGTCATGTTTAAAGTAGTCAAACTTAGTAGGTTTGGTTGTCATACTAATCGTAAAAGTCATCTTCCGCATGATCATCTGCCCCATAGAACGTCTTGTTTTTTCTTGTAATGTCTTAACTCCTCCTTTACATATAAAGAAATGTAACTTTGAAACGTATGTGTTGACAAACCAGTGTTGCAAGGTGAAACAATGCTTCTAACGTCAAATCTTAACGTGTTCTCTCCCACACAAAGAGGGTTAGTATTTTTCCGGCTCAAGTAGCATTTTTCCGTTGTGATACTGGAATCATCATGTGGATTCACAGAGTTCACATCCCAGTAAATGTATTAAACAATCCGTCTTCTGGTGTCCAGTGGTGTTGAAAGAGGAAGGTGTGGCCTTTTCAAAGCATTTGAAGCAGGTCACAGCTCTATTATAATATTTGTTTTGTGTTTATAGAACAAAGTCTGTGTTAAAAGTAATGGATGGTTGGGTGTGATGTGAGAGGTATTAAAGTGCCCCAATCATGCTATTTTAAAGATTCCAAATTTGGTCTCCTACAACAGGTTTACATGCATCAAAGGTCAAAAACCACTTTAATTTTCTCATAATATAAATACGGTAATACCTTGAGATACGAGCATAATCCGTTCCAGGACTGAGGTCATAACTCGAATTGCTCGTATCTCAAATCATTTTTTCCCCCATAAGGAATAACAAAAAATAGTAATTTATCCGTTCCGCCCTCTAAAAAACTGCGTTATTAGTGCTAATAAATAATGGAAAAAACATGTTTTTAATTGCTATAGAGACATACAAACCTGTGATTGTAAAATAAAATGTGCTTTAAATTATGAGTTCTTACCTTTTGAGACAGACGATACAGTAGCGGCTAATGGGGGCATGTGAAGAGGGATAATGTTGATAATGCAAACACAATACGGAAGTGTAGTGTTTCTTCCCGTGTAGTGTATTGGATCGCCTCAGAACCTCATATTTATTATTATTGAACACTCATAACTCGTGCTGCTTCCAGCTTAATACTCCTGAATCACTCGTCGCCCCCGGTAACCTCTGGCTGTAAAACCAAGGTGGCCCTCTAGTGGAGATCATATGCAATTACGCCATAAATGAGGCGGCTTGAGCTGCTTCGAGTGTTTGACTACCTAGCGTCGGCGTCTGTAAGCCTGCTCATATCTCAAGTATTTACTCGTATCTCAAAGCAAAAAATTTGCTGTAAGGCTTGCTCGTATCTCGGAATACTCGTATGTCGGGACGCTCGTGTCTCAAGACACTACTGTATTACATTCTCATAATCAGTGTTGGGGGTAACGCATTACAAGTAACTTAAGTAATCAGATTACTTTTTTCAAGTAGTTAGTAAAGTAACGCATTACTTTTTAAATTTACAACAAAATATCAGAGTTTTCAAAAAAGCAACGCAAGTTACTTTGTTTTCCCATGTATTGACTCGCGCGTCTCCTGTCCTCATGAGAGAAATCAGGAATCGTTGTGTGTGAACATGATGATTATTGTAATTCTAGAGTAAATGTGAGCATTTACTAATCTCACTCGCACAAACACAGATTCAGTATTCCTCAAAATGAATAAAATCATTGAAATGCAAAAGCAGAATTTTACACAAACCTCCAATAATTAAATTTAAATATTTGTAAGCATTTAATCTCACTTTAATGACCGATGTAATTGCTGCTGACCTTTGATGATTCAGTTCAACCATAAGCAAAAATGACTAGATTTTTTTGTTTTTATTGGTGAAGTATGAAACTTTTTTTCTTCTGCGATTCAGAATTGTAGCAGCTGAAAGATTTGTTTAAGCTCGACTGTACCTGTGTGAATTTGCATTTCCTTTAGCCTTGATATTTAAGTATTGGTATGAAAGGGCCTTACATTTGCCTAAAAATATAACTTACAAATATACAAATATAAAACAAACAAGCCAAGCCCAGATATGAGAAATTAATGCAAACGCAAAAGTAGCGCAATTAGTTACTTTTTAAGGGAGTAACGCATTATTTTTTTTAAAGAAACTTTGCCCAACACTGTTCATAATACTGTAAAGACCGTAACAATGACGTCGATTTTTACTATAACAAATGTAGCTCTGTCCTTCATCATTAGTCAAAGTAGTTAGAACAACAGACAATCTGCATTAATGGACACGATTTAAGGTAATGGTGAGCAAACAACTGATTAGCAGAGCTGATTTCAGTTAGACAGCAATAACGTGAGTTCTCCGGTTAAAACTATGTATTTTGAACACCTGGTAGACAAAGTATACATCAATAATTAATCATACTTACAGGTTGTGATTCTGAAGAGAAAGTTCAATAAGTTCAAATAAACTGGGCACTGTCCCACCTTTCAAGAGCATTGGTTTAAATCATGCGTTGTACGCCGAGATTTGAGAAGTAGTCGTCAGTAAAATCTGTGTGTGGACAATGTACAACATTATGCAAATGTCTTATTTAGTGACGTAGAACCGTAACACAGTGGGATTCAAATGACAGATGACTCATTTTGGCGGTGCAGTTGATTCTTTTTTTTTGAGATACAGTAAGGCCACGTCCACACGATGCCGGCGCGTTCCTTATCCGATCTTTTTTTTCCTCGTTAAAAAAAAAAAATCAGCGTCCACACGATACCACTGAAACTGACTGAATCCGGTGTAGTTTATATGCCAGACCAGTATGGGGCGCTGTAATTCTGCCACAGATAATACACTATACACAGAGAAGAAGACTTTGCGCATTGTTGTTGCTGTTCAGTGTTGCCAGATTGCTATTCACCTTTTTGTCACGTCCGACCTGGAAAAAATGCATTGGGCTGGTTGATAAAATTTGGGATGGTTTTTGATGCATAAAATCGCTCAATGTTTCATTATTTATAAGAGTACGGACTTTGGGCTGGTATTTTTTTAAATGGGAGGGTTTTAAGCTGTAGCTGCGCTGGAATCTTCAGTCCAATCTGGCAACACTGTTGTTGTTACTGTGACGCAGCCGACACGTGATGTGATGACATTATTGGTAAACAAAAAAATATACGGATTGGCCGTCCACACGATACCGCAAGGGTGTCGGATTCAGATCTATCCACTTTAGGACCCGGTATAAAAAGTGAGCGGATTCAGTCTCCCAAATCGCCGGATGCGTGTGGACGGAACGCCAATCCGATAAGAAATGTATGCGGATGCAGTGATCCGCGTCTCCGTGTGGACGGGGCCTAACTTTATTTATCGTGCACTTTCGACTTTACAGATCCGTTACATTCACAAACAACTTTATTACACACTGCTTGAAAGGGAATATTTGAAAAACCTTTATGGGGCACAACGGTGCTCTGCTAATTAGGTGTTTAATTAGGTACTAATTACTGTTTTTCATACTTAAAGGTATTTCAACAAATGTCTAACATTAAGTATTTTGATTAGACATACGCTGATTGGGACCAGAATATGGAGATTTAATGGTGGAATCCTTTGACTTGGATCACCTTAGCAACCATTTAGAAGAACCTAGCAACATAACTCAATGCCCTGGGTCCTTTTGGAGAGTTTTGGACAGACAAATGTTGCTTCATAAAAAAAAAAGCATATTTTTTTGAAATATGTTCGTTGTGGTTTTGTTGTTGTTAATGTTTATTATTATTTTTCAATTTAGTTTTTTTTTTATTCCTACAATTTGTATAAAAATTGTTTTGTTTAGTGTGTGTGTTAATGTTTTTAATTGTTGTTGTTGTTGGTTATTTTTGGTATATTTTGGTTTGTTTTCCTCTCCTCTTTTTTTTTAATCGTGCGATGAACAAACCCAAAATCTCCATCTGCTGTAAAGCTCCGATCTTGTGCACACATAAAAAAATTTCCACCAGAAGAAGCATTATGTCAGCTTTGATTGAGAAATGGCATTGGCTCTAATATGTCTTGTGATTGTGTCGTGCTATGTTTGGGTGCATCTTCTTAAAGAGATATCCATGCATTCCCAGATCCTTTTTAGCTATTAAAATCTTAAGTTTCCCTCTGATGGATGGATGGTTGGATGTATGGCCGGGATATATGGCTTCAGAAGACTTTGCAACACAAGACGTTTGTAACACCTTCACACCTTTTTTTGTTTTTTGGTCAATTATTGCATTACATACCTGTGGCTGTACTTTTATTTGCATGTTACATGTTTTATATAGTTGAAAATTGGCTAGGTGTGGAGTTAGGTGCTCCAAAATATTTATGAAAGTATAAATATTTATAAAATCATTTTTACTTTAATCAATGTCTTGATCTGATGGATAAGGCAAATAACTGAAACCAATGTTTTACCTGGCACGTAAAAAATTCACATTAAAGGTTGCATTTATAAAGTGCTAGGTGGTCCTAACCAAGTGTCAATATGTGATGTGGTTGGAGCAAAATTGTGTTGGGGTTTATAAAAGGGACTATTTGTAGAATTCAGAAACACTTGTTATTAGCGACACCGGTGGCTGTTAAGTGAATGACAGTTTTGAAATCAGGAGCTTTGTCACGTGTCCCCTGCAAGACGTAAGCAGTGTCCCGCATTTCAATATGTCTTTTTTTTTCTTTCCTGAAATTACAATACTACAATAAGAGATATAATAAATACTTAAGATGCCTAGCCATTGTTTTACTAAACCGGGGAAATTTCCAACCAATGCATTCGTAGAGAGAGAATTAATTTTTAAATAAAATCAGATAAAAATAAAAACCCAGCCAGGACTTCATCTAGACCAGGGGTTTGCAACCTGCGGCTCCAGAGCCACATGCGGCTCTTTCATCCCTGTGCAGAGGCTCCCCTAGCTTTGAAAAAAATATATGGGAATCAATAAATAAGCTATTTTATTAATTAATTAATTTTTTCAATGGTATACCTCTTACATTTCAAGATCAAAGTAATCTTGTTACAGCAATAAAATGACATTAGTTTTATTTTTGTAGTTCTGTAATTTCATAAATGCTACACACTTTAGTTATTTTATGTATTGCAAACTGGATATAAACCAGATTGGAGATTGTTATTCATGTCGCCGCTAATGATGTCCGACTTCGCCAGTTGGAGATCACTAAAATTAAGATTAAAGAGGTGTGTGAGCTCGCAAGTATGATGTCAGGCACTGTAATATGCTCTGGCCCTCTTCCTATGCAGTGTTATTTTAATTTTAGGGATCAAATAGGTTTTGTGGCTCCCGTGAATTTTATTCTGTAGTAAAGAGGCCAAAATGGCTCTTTTGATTTTGAAGGTTGCAGACCCCTGATCTAGACACTTACTGAATAAGAACATCCTGATCAAACCTGCAAGAATCCAAGGAAAAAAAACATATTCAAGATGCACTGAATTTAACTTTTTTTTAAGTGTTGTTGGGGAAATACAGTTAAGAATCCGAGGACCAGTTATGTTGAATGATTCTGATTGACTAAGAAAGAAAGATAAACAGAACTAGTAATTTTCCACACAAGAGTAGACGTCTGAAGCATATCTTCGTTGATCACATGGTTGACGGGCTAGTGACCTTCCACGTGGCAGAAATGCGTTTCTTGGCGTCAAGATTGTCCAGAACAACAAGTCATTCCGTCTCCTTATGGTGCCAGTTAATCACCTCACCAATCCAAACCATATTAACACACACACAGACACACAGCTTCTCCAAGGCTGAACTCGGCTCAGACTCCAACTATCAACAGAAACACTTCCCAAAACATTCTGATAACATGTTCTATCTGGTGAGACGTGCAAACAATATTCATCACTATTCTATGGAAAAATACAGAAAAGCAAAGTAAGGCTTTAACTAATACAAATCCCTAACTTGATTATAAATCACTCTTTTCAAATCATTCAAATAAGAAAAATAAAAGAATATATGAAGAAATAAAAGAATATATATACAAGCGGCAATGGATTTCCAAATCATCCCCACAGTGTAATATTTGCATAGTCTAATAATGAAAAGTAAACAAGTCGCTACTTAAGGTAATTTATTTTAGTACTAAATGTGATTTTTGCCTGCTAGCCTGTTGCTTAATTTTTATTATATTTGGCAAACTGGTGAATAGGGTACATTGTATCACTCCATTCTGTGCAACTTGAGTGCCAATCACAGAGCCCGTCACAATTAACAAAGCTTATTGGTGATTTAAAACTTTATCATCAAATGGGATGGCAAGTAGGCTTTCCAACTAATGTAAATCAGTATTTACATGGGATAATAGTATGACTTTTTTTCTCTCTCACATGTGTTGTGCAAAATCACATCTACTGTCCTGCAACTGAGCAATAACCAGGTGGTCACGACCTTGAGTCCTTCACATAAAATCAGTCTACAGGCTTTTATGGACAACCTAGGAAATCTAGGAAAGTCTCGTTTTTCAAGCCGTTCACACAATGGCAACAAAATGTGATTAATACGTAAATTCATACATATAGCCCCTTTAAGTATGTTGTCTCTTAATTAAAGAAACATGGTTTGTAACATGGATTTAAAAGGTGTTTTTGCTTTTCAGGTCGCTCGAGTGTCAATTACCAGCTTCAAGAGACTCGCTCTCGGCTTTCTAAAACCGTAGACCAGATCCTGCGAGATAATGTGGCCATGCCCTACTTCATACAGTTTATGGAGACTCGCTCAGCTGAGCACCTGGTCCGCTTCTGGCTTGAGGCTGAGAGCTTTCGGTCCACCAGCTGGTCAAGGGTCAGAGCACATAGCCTCAACTCAGTCAAACACAGCACCTTGGCTGAGCCTGCGGCTGCTCTGGGATCTCCCGATTCACCAGACTCCCCAGACGAGCCTAGCAGGTCCACAGCTCTGGGCGAGGGAGATGAAGAGGACCCCTTCTCCTCCCGGACTTCCTCCAGACCTCAAACGCCCAGCCCTCAGGACACTAACTCTTATACTGGGGCTCTGATTGGCCACCGGAACTCTGTTAGCTCAGAGGGGGCGGCCCGGCCTGGGACTCCCCACCTGCAACCCACCCTAAGATCAGAAACACTCACCAAACAGCCCTCCTCCAGGACAGGCACTCCAGTTAAAGGCCAGTCTGCTGGTGGCCTTCGTGAACTCTCTGACAAACTTATGAAAAGTGAGTACCGATGATGGTAATCTCATTGTATTTCAGAGTTTTTGCTGTTTGTTTTGACATTATTCCTTCACTGTCGTTATGGACGATAATGACAAAGATATGATTCTAAAAATGATTCTGAATATAAAAGAATAGCAAACCAAACCACAGCTGTACCACGGTGACACAGAGAAACAATATTATTGGAATCAATTTCAGTATATGTGTATACATTGCTGATAAATTATAAAAACATTGACAGCCAATCAGAATCCATTCTGCTTTTTAAAGTGCTCAAGCACTTGGCGATAGACAACAAAACTGCTGCATGTGCTTGGATTAAACAGAACAATAGTGTGCATTGATGTTGACACCACTAATATTTTTATTGTTATAGTTATCAGTTATTGGTGTGAACGAGCCATTACCACATACAGTAATTGACCCTTCCCTCAAATAAAAAAAAATTAAAAAGCAAGATGCAAATATTCTAAATGGTCCTTTAGGTGGAGCTACTTTGTTATGTTGATGAACCTCTGGTTATGCGGTGTTATTATAATTCCTTTGCTTTCCAGGTATTTATGTCACATTCTTTCCTGGCAAGCAAAACGAAGTGTGAAAGTAGTTAAAAGATAAAAGTCTTTTCGAAAGAGGTAGTTGCATAGCTGTCAATGGAGGGACAGAAAGATCAACGAAAGTCTTACGGGTTTGGAACAACATGAGGGTGAGGAATTGATTACAGAAGTAAAATATTTAGTTGAACTAACCATTTGACACCATGATGTTTAGCTAAAGTGTTATTTTTATCCATTAGAAACCGTATCGAGATGCCGGAATTATCAGTACCATATTGGTTTTTTACTGTTATTATTTTTTTCTGAACTCTGACCTGCAAATTTGATGTTTGATCAGTAGAGGATCTAAATGACCTCTTTGGTAAATAATAAAACAGTAAAAAACAACCTTAAAACTGCAGGGTTTGCTGAATTCATTAGTAAATTGCACCCTAAACTTCTGTTTAAACAGAGCATTCCTTAATATCCTTAGGAATTATGGTAATTGTGCTTAACCCCAATGAGTTTTTCATGGTTAGTGGCTTTTCACCATTACAACATATTCCTTTTGTGTCAGACGGTGACTTTTAATATCCACGCGGCATTGGTTTTATTGAGAAGGCTTTGGTAAATGATCCCATTTAGAATCTTGGCGGTGGATTACACTCAACAGAAGTTAGGAGCTGAGTGTTCATTTATGGCTAATACAAAGAAGTTGTAAAAGCGGTGAATGGAAAAAGTCAGTTGAGCCAAAAGACATCAAGTCAGATCCTATCAGCCCGTGGCTACTACGCAGAGTATTCAGTGTCTTAAAAAGGAACACGACTTTGTCTACTTCATTGCATTTTATAAGGCTGTCTAGGGCTTTTCTAAATTGCTCATATGGATTTTATGAAAAGTGAAAAACATTTAAACATGCTCTGGTGAGATTCCTTATCAGACCCATTAAAACCAAATCTTCAACATGGCCTTTAAACACAAAGTCTTACTACTTATGGATGATCGGCAAACATAAACCTTATGTACGTGTATGTGTGTGTATGTAATTCAAACTTGTATGAACATATGTACTTCTGTAAAAGATTGAGTTTTTCTGGTGTCTCTGACTAACATGCTCTTCAGTATGAAAGAGCACGTTATCAATTTGCCCATCCTGAATTTGAGTTTGATATAAATGTTTAACAAGGTGTAGATGTAAGATTTGTCCCTAGGCCTTTGCTGTAACTGCACTAGTCATTTGTTTGATTAATAGTGACACTTAAGCTTGCATGAGGCTTTGATGAATAGCCATGGTTGAAATGTGAATTATTACAGTTCTGTGAAGAGGGATGTTGAGTATGATAAAGGTGGATAGAGTCTGATAAGTTCTTCATCGTTTCCTTTCTGTCCATTTTGAATTTCCACATATTTGTTCGTTTGTAGGTATAGAGAAGGATGCCGTTAACATTTTCACTAAGTACATATCTCCAGACGCTGCTAGGCCTATTCCCATCACCGAACAGATACGCAACGACATTGTGGGTAAGAGAATTCCTTAAAGAAGTACTGAAGATTTACATAGACAAGATTCTTCTATTTAAAAGAGATAGTAAATGAGTACCTGGTTTTATAGATTCGTCCTCTAGATGCTTGTCATTACGTACCTTATTTTAACTTAAGTCATTTTTATGTTGCATATCCTCAAAATTGACTCCCCTTGATTGGCTGGAATGGACTTATAGTAATGGTTTCTGTTAGGATTATGTGGATCTAATGGTTTTTATTTTTTGCCAGCGAAAATCTGTGGTGAGGACGGACAGGTGGACCCAAACTGCTTTGTCATTGCACAATCTGTTGTGTTCTCCATCATCGATCAACAGTAAGTAATTGTCACTCTGTCCTTGACAATTATTGCGCTTGGGTTTATCAGTTTTCATTGTTTACATGCAATGTGCTCAAGAAGTGGACTGTGTAAGCATGCAGACGGACGTCTTTGAGTGTCTTTGATGGGCATTAAGTGTTTTTAAGACACCACGTGAAGTATTATTTTAGCTGTAAAAAATGTCTCTTGAGCTATATCCAGTGCAGTCACAATCCTCTAGATGGCACATGCAATTGGATAGCAGTCACATAATTTACCACAAGCTGATTGGCCACTTGCTCAGCATTTATATAGTCTGGTTCAGTGTTTGTTGTAAGCTGGTCCTCTGGAGCCTTCCACCTCCCCCAGATCCACCTGCCTAGATCTGCTACGGGATTTATGCATGTCTATTAATGCGGCAGCAGCATATCTTACATGCTCACAGCAGCATTTTTTGCTGTAGATTACAGATAACAGATAGTTACAGAGCGCCACAAACAAACAGTAGCCATATACGGTTTCTACTGAGCCAAAACAAAAAGCTTATGTCTTTATGTAATTAAAATCTGCAGCGGTCAGGTGGTACAAGTAAGGGCTCTGTAAGTTGTATACGTAATAAATAAATAAAAAATCGTAATGTTATGTGCTTTGAGACATGAGGTCTCTCGTTTTGCGATGCTTGGCGTGAGGTGTTTTTTTGGAGATGCTCTGAAGAGAAGGTGGGATCTAATTCTTTCAAAGCTAGCTTGCTGTTGCTAGCATCTCCAAAATTTCCAACCCTACCTTTAAGATTGTCAAATGCATTTATAAGATAAGTCTATTCAGAGATTTGTGACTTTTGAAAAATATTTATTTTCTTTGCATTGTTCTCTTTTCTAACTGCTTTTGAATACAAACTGCTTTTGTTAGATGTAAAGAAATAAGCTTCGCATGGAGGTGGTGCTTTAATAGCTTCTTATGAAATATATTTACAGGTCAGAGGGCATGAATTGTTATTTTGCCTTAATTTTTATGTTAATGTTGTTTTTATCATTTATATTTTGTAATCATACAAAATTGATACATTAAATTGGCATGCCTAATCTTAATGAATGATGTGGCTCTCTTTGCTCTCCATTTATTTGAAATGTATTTGTTTATGCAGCTACTTTTCCATCTGTGATTACATGGAAATGTCTGGGATTTGTTTCACAGGCACTTTAGTGAGTTTTTGCGCAGCCATTATTTCTGTAAGTACCAGATCGAGGTGCTGACCAGTGGCTCTGTGTTCCTGGCGGACATCCTTTTCTGCGAGTCAGCCCTATTCTACTTCTCTGAGGTGAGGATGCTTACTCATGAGTCATGACGGACCAACAGGCATGCTTAAAGGAATTTTAAATTTGGTTTTCCCATAGACTTACTGTTTAACTAGTTTTTAACCCAAATATTCCTGCATTTCATTCCTATATGCAATTTATGAATTTATACAGTAGATGTTGAATTATTTATAAAGCTGTACTTTTTAAAAATTGCTTTAAAATTGGATTTAAGTGTTTTATGAGTCCAGATATGAGGTGTACCGTTAGAACACACTTTCAAATTTATTTATGCATAGAGCTGTATAAGCACAGGAAATATGCTGAGCTCAACAATCTGGCCAAAACCTGTTTCAGAAAGGCAGAATTTACCAAAAGTGCAAGTGTGCGTAAAACTTGATGGATTTCTGATCCAAGTACATATGAAGTGCCAAGGGATTAAAAGGTATTCAATGTGTGTGTGTGTGTGTGTGTGTGTGTGAATATAGTACATGGAGAAGGAGGATGCAATGAATGTGCTGCAGTTCTGGCTGGCTGCAGAAAACTTTCAAGATCAGTTGGCTGCCAAGAAAGGCCAGTATGACGGACAGGAAGCCCAGAATGATGCCATGATCCTCTATGATAAGTATGAGAAATTCTGAAATTCAGTATAATATCTGTTTTGGTGCATTATTTCTGTCTTGTATTAGGGAAGGGCCAGGATGGTCAACTAACCGACTAGTCATCAAATTATATCATTATTGAATTGAGTTATAAAGATTTTAGAAATTTTGTTTTTTTTATTTGGTTTGTGTAGGATACATTTCAAAAACCTATAAAAATTCAGGTTTTAGCCTTTTTTTCTTTCAGTGAGGATTTAAATTTCAAGTAAAAAATAAAATTAGTCTCAAAGTGTAAAATATAACTATAATGAACTATGAGTCCACTTTTTTTCTTTTCTTTTTTAAATTCAACAACATGACTTGCATTACCATTCAAATGTTTGGGGTTGCAATTTTGTTCAAAATACAGTAAAAACTCTAATAGTGTGAATTTTATTCAAATTTAATATAACACCTTTATTAATATATATTTTAAAAATGTAATTCATTCCAGTGATCAAAGCTGAGTTTTCAGAACTTGTCCAGTTTTCAGTGTCACATGATCCTTCAGAAATCATGATAACATGCTCAAGAAACATTTATCAGTGTTGAAAACAGTATATAAACTGATTTATATTTCAGTAATCTTTGAAAAATAGAAGCATGGCCATAGATGGCCATTCATTCATACATGTATTTGTGTATATGTAAATGTATACGGACATTCTCCTTAAGCATTTATTGATAGACAGCAGAATTCATGGTTCCATTTATCACAGCAAGTCTTCTAGGTCCTGAAGCAGCAAAACAGTCCCAGACCATCACACTACCACCACCATATTTTACTGTTGGTATGATGTTCTTTTTCTGAAATGCTGTGTTATTTTTAGACCAAATGTAATGGGCACACACCTTTTAAAAATTCCAACTTTTGTCTCATCAGTCCAAAAGTTTTGGGGATCATCAAGATGTTTTCTGGCAAAAATGAGACGAGCCTTAATGTTCTTTTTGCTCAGCTGTGTTTTTTGCCTTGGAACTCTGCCATGCAAAAAAATAAATGTCTGATTGGTTTGCTTAAATCAGCCATTTTATATAGAGCTTCTAGTTGTTCAGATAGTCAACAGGCCTGTTTATTTGCAATTATGCACATCCTTATCTAGTGTCTAGGATGTGTCTACCGCATAACCATTGCGCTTGGTAGACAGAAGACATGACAGATTATTTGATTTCCTTAGGTATTTTTCACTCCAAGCCACAAATCCATTGGGGTTTGGTGACTCCGTTCGAATGGAGATTGAATCCAATATCTGTCGAGAAGGCGGACCCCTCCCAGACTGCTTCAACACTCCACTAAGACAGGCCTGGACCACCATGGAGAAGGTGGGTACCTCAACAATTTTATGTAAATGTGTAATAGGGATGATAAATGTGGTAAGAAATTCCTACTTAAATTTTCTTTGTTTTTTAAACCTCAGGTTTACATGCCAGGCTTTTTGTCAAGCAACCTTTACTATAAGTATTTGAGTGACCTTATTAACTCTGTACGGGTGGACGAGTTCATTGGAGGAAATGCCAACACTCCAAACCAGGGCTGGACCCAGGAAAGCGACCGCAACTCAAGCGTCACGGATGGATCACAAGCCCAGGTATTTTGCTGGTTTGACGGGAAAAGTCCACCCTGCAGCTTTTTTCTTCTTATTATTTTGTACATTAATACTAGGATTCTTCAAGAATATGTTTGTGTGACTTTGTCCTGATATCCCAAAATGTTTTCACTTCCAGTTGCAGCAAGGTACTAAAAAAGCAGCAATCAAGATCCTGAAGAACTTCGATGAGGCGATAACGGTGGACATCGCCAGTCTGGACCCTGAGTCTCTCTACCAGAGACCATATGCTGGGTGAGTCAGTGTTGAAACTCCATACTACACCTCCATTAAGCCTGACCACATTGACAATATGTATTGTGGGTACGGTTAGAGCAGCTGTTCTCATAAACACAGTCAGTTATGTCTTAAGTTAAAAAAAAGAACAGTTGGAAAGTCTGAAAACTGGATGTATGCCTATATATTTGATCTGTGCATTCAGTCTGATGGATGCAACTGACTTCCATAGTAGGAAAAAAATGACTATGGAAGTCAATGGGTTCTGTCAACTGTCAACAGAAGAGTTGACAGGTCTCATACAGGTTTAGATCGACATGAGGGTGAGAAAAGGATGACAAAATTGTCATATTTGGGTAAACTATCCCTTTAAATTTTGAATTTACCAGAAAACCAGAAGTTTAATTTATTCAATTTGGTTAATAAGTTAAACAAGTCATTGTAACGTTCTTAAGCAATGATTTGGCTCTCAGTATTTTAACTGAAGAAATTTTTACATATTTTACATATATCAGTTTTTGTTAATGGGGAAGTTCATCCACACTTGCTGCTGATTCTGTTTTTTGTGCAGGAACTCGACACCACAACAGTCAAAATGCATTATTCATTTTACAGTTACATTTTATGCATTTGGCAGGTGCCTTTTATCCGAAGCGATTTACATTGCATTCAAGGAACACATTGATATTCTAATCACTTAAATTATTCCTAAAAACGTTCATGTTGTTTGTTAGTCTAGACTCAAAGCTGCTTGCTTGGAACCATTTTTCTTTGCGGAAGCTTTGTGTTTAGTGAGCTAATACAATTTCAACTCACAAAAATGAATATTCTGTCATTAATTCCTCACCCTCATGTGGTTCCAAACCTGTAAGACTTTCGTTGATCTTCAAAACACAAATGAAGATCTTTTAGATGAAATCTGAGATCTTTCTGTCCCTCCATTGACGGCCACGCAACTACCACTTTGATGCTTCAAAAAGTTCATAAAGAGATTGTAAAACAGAAAGCACTCAGTTTTCATCTAAAGGATCTTTTGGAACAATATGAGGGTGAAAAATTAGTGACAGAATTTTAATACACCTTCTGTCCTCCGTTTTATTAATGTTAATCAAGCAACAAAAGACACAGAAAATCACTCGCTGCTCTTGACTGAATAACTTTTTTTTGTTTTAGAAGACTATACAACATTTTATACTGTGGGAACGATATATATCATCATTGAGGACTGGTATTATACACAAAACATTCAGATCCAGATTAATTGTTTCTCGCTTTCATCTCAGAAGAATGACCTTTGGAAAGGTCAATGAGCTGGGCCAGTTCATCAGAGAGGCCGAGCCAGAACCTGATGTGAAGAAGTCCAAGGGTAGGACAACACCACACACACACACACACACACACACACACTCTCACTAAAACATCATTTAGTATGATTTATAAGCTGTTTTCCTCATAGGGACCAAAAGATGTCCTCACTCAGACAATAATTTTAGATATTGCTGTCTACATTTGACCACATACACACACACACACACACACACACGCAATTTGCTTTTTCTCCTCTCTCACTTAAACACTCTTGCACATGTTGTGTATTGTTAGTTGGCTCTTAGTTATGACTTATGCTGAAGTGCTCTTGAAGTCTTCAGTTTGAGTGCGGAGAGAGTGTTGCCATGGCGATAAGTAGCCGTGATATGGGGTGATTGTGGTGAAGAGTGATGGAAAGCAGGATTCACTTCTCTGTCCAGCTCACTCTCAAGATTTCCTTTTTTACAGGTTCCATGTTTTCTCAAGCAATGAAGAAATGGGTGCAAGGAAACTCAGATGAGGTTTGCACCTGCTTATTACATTACGTGTCATCTTCTATTATGTCTTTTTCATCACTGGTAATTGATTTAGGCTGGTTATGGTTCATGATATACACTGACTTTGTTTTTGGTGTCAGGCACAAGAAGAGATGGCATGGAAGATTGCAAAGATGATCGTAAACGATGTCATGCAGCAGGGACACCATGGAAGCCCTGAAGTAAAGTCAACAAAAGTGCATATTATTATTCTGTCTTTGCATTCATGCTTGTTGAACTTGAGGGATAGTTGACCCAAAAATTCTGACATTTATTCACATCGTTCCAAACCCTGATTTACTTTCATCTGTGGAAAACAAAGGTGATTTCACAGAATGTTTATGCTCCTCCTTTCCTTTGTGATTCATCAAAATACACTTTTGACCAAAAATTAAAGGGATAGTTCACCCAGAAATGAATGTTTTGTGGTTACTTGCCCTCAAATTGATCCAAACCTGTAAGAGTTGACTCAAGATATTTAAAAAAAAATGTCAGTAACCAAACGGTTGATGGATGCCATTGACTTCCATAGTAGGAACTAAAAATACTGTGGAAGTCAATGGGTTCTGTCAACAGAAGAGCGAAACTCATACAGGTTTAGATCGACATGAGGGTGAGAAAAGCATGACAGAATTGTCATATTTGGGTAAACTATCCCTTTAAAATTTGAATTTACCAGAATGTCAGAAGTTTAATTTATTAAATTTGGTTAATTAGTTAAACTAGTCATTGTAAAGTTCTTCAACAATGAGTTGCCTCTCAATATTTTAAATGAATTTTTTTAAACAAATTTTACATAAATCAGTTTTTGTTAATGGTGTAGCTCATCCACATTTGCTGACATGTTGCAGCTGATCCTCTTTTGTGTGCAGTAAATCGACACTGCAACAGTCAAAATGCTTTATTCCTTAAATGTTCATGTTGTTCGTCTAGACTCAAAGCTGCTTGCTTAGAACCATTTTTCTTTGCGGAAGTTTTGTTTAGTGAGCTAATACAATTTCAACTCACAAAAATGAATATTCTGTCATTAATTCCTCACCCTCATGTGGTTCCAAGCCTGTAAGACTTTTGTTGATCTTCAAAACACAAATGAAGATCTTTTAGATGAAATCTGACAGCTTTCTGTCCCTCCATTGACGGCTACGCAACTACCACTTTGATGCTTCAAAAAGTTCATAAAGAGATTGTGAAATAGAAAGCACGCAGTTTTCATCTAAAGGATCTTTTGGAACAATTTGGTGCGTAATTAGTGACAGAATTTTGGGTGAACTAAGCCTTTAAGTAGCTGGATAATGTACATTCAGTCAGTTATCGCCTATCTGGGTATATTTTGCAAAAACTAGCTGGATGTACATTATCCATTTCTTAATTCTTGGATGCCACATAACAAAACACAATACAACAAGTTTAAATATTCAGGAATGCACATTTTCTGATCTCTGGTTGGGTTCCATAGAAGAAAGTCAGTCTTTCCTTTTTAAATTGTTGTTGTGGCGCAGGCCTACTTTTTTATAAGTGCAATGGACGGTTTGATTTGATATTCTTGGGACTATACATTTCTGTCTGAATATCTTCAGTCATTGTGTAGAATCTGATCTGTTCTGTTTTCATCAGCTATGAGCCTCTCGTTCAGTGTGGAAGCAGATCGCACCCTCCCTCCTGACTCCCAAACTACCTGAAGACGGACGCAGAGCTGAACTGCGTATCAGTGAGGACCGAAAGAGGCATTCCGTGACTTCCTGCATGTGTTTGTATGTGAGCGCGTGAGTGTTTAGATATGCACACTAATAGCCAAAATATGATTTCTGTATGATCCACCCCGTCATTTCTAGCACTTCAGAAGGATTTGTGTTTATTATTTGAAGAGGAGCGAAATGAGTTTAAGTATAGATGTAAATAAACCAGTCAACAAACAGACGAGAGCTGCAGCGCAGAACAAACTCTCAGAACAAGACTGAATGAACACTGACACAAGCTGTGGAATTTCAAAACTTACCGGTGTCGCTGTTGCGTTTAGCCCTTACCATGTCGTTCAACAGGAAGCACACAGGAATCTCAACAGTAACTGGTCCACAAAGTGGCGGTGACTAGTTTAACTAAGAATTTTCCTTCCTCATTTTAGTACTTCTCATACTTCTCTTTTATCTTTCTTTTTCATTCACCTTTTTAAAGAGTGGCTATGATGTGCTTAGGGCCTTTTTTTAGTACAAATAAAGAGAAAAACAAAAAATACCCAAGGTGGCTATGTACAGTTTTATGGTATGCCATAGTGGATGTAAGTCAGTCAGTGTCTGAGACTGTTCTGTCCCTCTTTCATGGAGCTAAAGTGACTGATGTTACATTTGAAACTGGAATGGGAACGGGAATGTTCCCTAACCGCAGTACTCCACCTGATTCTAGACTGTAGAGATGCACAAATTGAACTGCAACGTTTATCCCCATTCTATATAAATGTGGATTCCTGGTTTACCGCCATATATTAATGTTAGTTCTTTTTATGGTGATTGTCTTTCTTTTTTTGTATGATGTCAAAAACTCTGTCTAAGCAAATCTCAATGATGACTGTTTTTGAAACGCATACTTGGACATGAAGTTATTGCTTTGGACCTCATTGAGATGTGGACAAGAATCAGGCAAACGACTTTTGGTACTATGTACCACTAATATGTTTTCTGATGTATACGTGTACTTAATCTATAATATATTTAAATGTGTTTGATTTAAATACATATAATGTTGAAACGTCCCCTGACACAGTGTTTGTCTTTTGTTTTTGTGTTTATCTGTGTAGGCAGGATATACTGACATGCACTGTGAAACTGGATTTGTGCCCAAGTAGTGAGCACAACTGGAATGAAAAACTTCATTTTTCATTTTCCTCAAGTTAAAATGTTTGACAAATAAAAAGCGTGCATTTAATGATTTAGCAGAATTTAACTTGTGTAGGCGGGATTTACAGAGAAAGGTTCTGATTGTCTAGACCAGGGGTGCTCACACTTTTTCAGCATGGGAGCTACTTTTGAAATGACCAAGTCAAAATGATCTACCCATTATATGTATTGAGATATATATATATATATATATATATATATATAGAGAGAGAGAGTGTATATATATAGAGAGAGAGAATATATATATATAGAGAGAGAGAATATATATATATAGAGAGAGAGAGTGTGTATATATATATATATATATATATATAGAGAGAGAGAATATATATATAGAGAGAGAGAATATATATATATATAGAGAGAGAGAGAATATATATATATAGAGAGAGAGAGAATATATATATATATATATATATATATATATATATATATATATATATATATATATATAGAGAGAGAGAATATATATATATATTGAGAGAGAGAGAGAGACCGAGAGAGAGAATATACCGCGTCCGAATATACCGCTCCACATTTCCCTTCTTTGGTATTGCGACGGTAGACTGGCAGACGAGACAAACGCGCTTTGAAAATGTCATCGTGGAAAAAAAAGTCCTCCTTCCATTCCGTATGAAAGTGATACGTTTTTTTCTTCTTACTTGGTCCAGCTCCCCCACTCATTTTTATACCCTATCTTACGTTTAAGAGGAAAAAACCGAGCGAAAAATTAGGATGTAACTAATGACTAGCTTGTTAGCTTTGCAGCGCTGAGGGGCGTTGTTTGTTTGAGTACAGTGACCTAATTGTACGGGAAAAAATCAGATGTCATCTGACTGGTTGTCCTGTGTATCAATCAAGTGACGGGATGGCTGATACGCTGACGTCTAGTTTTTATTCAAAACAACTCAACTTTATTTGTATAGCGTCAGTTCATGACAATGTCACCTCACCTTGTCATGCGATCTACCAATAGTACCTTGGAGATCGACTGGTAGATCGCGATCGACGTATTGAGCACCCCTGGTCTAGACTCTAGGACACAACAGTTAATTGACCAATGGTAGAAGCACAAAGAATGCACGATAAGTCATGCCATCATGGTTGGAAGCATTAGATCAAATGCAACAATGAAAAATGTGTCTATCGGCATGAAATCCATAGCTTTTCTCCAGTGTGGTCTTAAGATGATGCTATTCATTTTTGGTTAAAACCAGATGAACAGTCAAGGAGGAGTTCAAAAAGTAGGTTTTTAAAGAAAATCAAAATGCCAGACAGGAAGTTCAGCTGGTATCTATGTTCTTGGGATGAACCAAGGAATATATTAAGACTAGTTTCTTTGCAAAATGTTAATTTAATCTAAAGTCTAAAATATAAACATCTATATTCTGACCCCACAAGGTGGCACTGTGCAGGCAACCTCAGGTTGTCATAACACACACCAAGTATTGGTCCAAATTTGATTTGGCATGCTCTTTGTCAAATTTTCTGAAGATGATCTGATTCAGTGTTCGTGAAAATTAGCGCAACAGCCCTAAAGAGAAGTTTGAAAAAGTATTTTTTTGGAAAATTCAATCTGGCGGAAATTTTTCATGATGTCAGTCGAATCGTCTTGAGCCAAGAAATCTGAGGGGAAAATATTTTTTTTCTAGCCCTTAGGCTTTTTAGCATTTAAACGTGAGTGCAACTCTGGACAGTTGGTAGCACTTGAGGGATTCAGTTACAGACTCCAGATTTGCTATGGCTAAAGATCAGACTGAGCCAATTTTCAGAACTTTCTAGCAAACGGTTCTGTGGGTTGCCATAGTCTTCCAGAGCGGAAGAAGATGGATAAAAAGGAACGCCAATGGATATAATAGATGCCTTCGTAGCTACAGAAAAATATTTTTGCTTTCACAAAGGTATTGAAATATTGCTTTGCTTTCCACCTCATATTAATTCCATCACAAAGGTTTTGCAGGCCACTTTATTCGGTACAAACTTGCTAGGGACAGGTTGGACCCCAGTTGGCTCCAGAACTGCCCTAATTCAACAAGGTGCTGGAAACATTCCTCTGAGATTTTGGTCTATGTTGACATGATAACGTCACACAGTTGCTGCAGATTTGTTGGCTGCACATCCATGATGTGGATCACCATTCCACCTCATGCCAAAGGTTCTCTATTGGATTGAGATCTGCTGACTGGAGGCCATTTGAGTTAAGTGAACTCATTTTAATGATCAAGAAACCAGTTTGAGATGATTTGATTTTTGTGACATGACATGTTACCCTGCTGGAAGTAGCCGTCAGAAGATGTGCACACAGTGGTCATAAAGGGTCATGGTCCGCAACGATTCCCCAGTAGCCTGTGGTGTTTAAATATTGCTCAATTGGTACTAAGGGGCCCAGAATGTGCCAAGAAAATGTCCCACACACCATTACATCACCAGCCTGAACTGCTGATACAAGGCAGAATGGACCCAAGCTTGATTGTTGCAGCAGAATTTGAGACTCATCAGACCTGGCAAAGTTTTTCCAATCTTCTATTGTCTAATTTTGGTCAGCCCATGAGAATTATAGCTTCTTAGCTGACAGGACTGGCGTGTTTTCTGCTGCTGTAGGTCATCTGCTTCAAGGCTCGACGTGTTATGCGTTCAGAGATGCTCTTATGCACCTCGGTTGTAAGTAACGAGTGGTTATTTGAGTTACTGTTGCCTTTCTATCTTCCCAAACCATTCCTGGCCATTCTCCATTCACCTCTAACATCAACAAAGCATTTAATCCCACAGACTTGCCACACACTAGATATTTCCTCTTTTTCAGACCATTCTCTGTAAACCCTAGAGATGATTATGAGTGAAAATCCCAGTAGATCAGCAGTTCCTGAAGCCGGCACCAATAACCATTCTACAGTCAAAGTCACTTAAATAACCTTTCTCCTCCATTCTGATGCTCAGTTTAATCTTCAGGAGATTTGTCTTGATCATATCTACATGCCTAAATACACTGAGTTGCTATTATGTGATTGTCTGATTAGATATGTGCTTTAATGAGTAGTGAGCATCAGTGGCTGATGAGAATAGGCCTATTTTTTCCTTTTTTTAATTTTTTTTTAATCCTCACCATGTTCCGTAGCGGCTCGAGGGGTGACATCTAGCCAATAATACATTTTGAATATGCATTACTATAAAAAATTAACATTATAAAAATATGCATGAATTTTTTTTTTTTTTTTTTTGCTATAGGCCATGGGTGCCCAATAGGTCGATCGCGATCTACTGGTCAATCGCTAAGGTAGTGTGAGAAGATCGTCCATCATCCGTCCTCACTATGAAATTTGTCACTTGATTAACAATACAATACAACCAGTCCTGAAATCTGACCTGTTCTGATACATGGGTCACGGCACCAAGTGCTGCAAAACTCTAGCGAGATTGCCTCCAATTTATTTCTTTTAAACTTAGGAAAGGGTATAAAAATGAGTGGGGGAGCTGGATAAAATAAGAAGTCAAAAACTTACCACTTCCATTCGGAGTGGGAAGTGGACTTATTTTCACTGTCATTTTCGAAGTGCATTTGCATCATCTGCCACTCTGTCATCGCTATACCACAGAAAGGAAATTTGGAGCAGCATTTTCAGACTGATCATAAAAACTATAACGCTGACTTAAAAATGTTGTATTGTAAATGTGTTGTAAATGTTGAAAGAGTTGCATTGTGTAATATGGGTTCATATAGTTATGCAAGCTACATCAACATATATTGTGCATATAAAGAATTCTCAATATATTCATAAATAACTATATATTTTGTATTTTTATAGTAGGTAGTTACTTTTCTAAATAGCTCACAAGCCACAAAAAAAGTGTGAGCATCCCTGCTATAGGCTATATGATATTTAATACCTGCATTCAATATTCTAATCTAGGTGAAAAGTCCATGGTATGATAAATCCCCACCAGAGGGCAGCGTAAGACACTTTTTGGAAATGTTCTTCCTCAGAATCCAAACACGATAGCTCAAGTATGATTAATTATTGTTTTTATACGTTTAGATTGTTAGATTACACTGTATCATCTTATATTTAATAATGTGTTGTTATGGGTGCGATAGCCTGGAAACTATTACGGTAGAATATGAGCTTTATAACACTTTTGGTGGGGGAACAAACAAAAAAATGGATGTAGAAACACTCAAAAAGTCTGAGCACCTTCTCAGCGCCGGTGACGCCCACGTCCATGTGACTGTGACAGGCTGGAAGCGCAGTAAGTTTGTGCTCTCCTGTAGCCTAGAGGAAGATGATGATGATGATGATGCTTGTATATGTGGGCTGTGATTAATTCAAGCGGAGAGGATTCGTATCTTACACACTGAGCACCTGCTATCTGGGTGCGACTGTTGTCTTTTGTCCTCCACCTGCTTCCTTTCATGAGATGAATGATCTGGAATATCTTCTTTATTAAACTGGCTCGTGCTGGAATTACATTTCCCTGAAAAGTTGCCCACTGGTCGTCTGTGCCTCGGCGTATGGGTAACTCGTGCGTTGATGTGATGATCGGTGCTCAGCTGATGTCACGCAGTGAGTGAGCGCGCTCCAGATGCACGCGCTGTTTGATCGGAATTGGAAAGGGCTGGGAATCGATCCGTCTCCGGTCTCGTTACCCCACGTTGCCGTGAGGATGTTCAGCTGTGTCGGGTGTTTTTGGGTGCTCCTGTCCTCCGCCCTGGTCGCGATTTGCAGTTTCAGTTTCATCTCTCCCGCATGGATAGTGAAGGACCACCTGAAAAACAAGGACTCCGTGAGTTTCGGGCTCCTGTGGCACTGCTCCGAGTCTCTGGATCATATGTACAGATGTTACACCTTCGGCGGGCTGGGCAGGTTTCAAGAGATTCCTTCAAGTTCTTGGCAGGTAAGCTGGTTATGAATATAGAGTTAACACATGAACGAAATGCCGACAGTATTAAATCTATTAGATATAAATGTTGAGGGTACTGTAACTTCTGAATAAAACGCAGCCTGATCATCATCATCATGCTCGTGCACATGAAGCAACATTCATAGCAACTTTTCTGGCAGAACATAAAACAGATACATTCTTATTATCAAACTATTTAATACTTTAATTTCCTATCTTGTTCTCCATCCGTAATGTTTAAATTTACCTTTACAATAAATTTTCAGTAACACTTAAGGGTTCAGTAACACTTTATTATAAGGTGACTTAGTTACACGTTACTACAAGCAGCCTATTTAATAACATTAAATTATGCAGAATCACAAGTAACCCTAAATCAAACTCTAACCCTAATAGTGAATATTACTCGGTACCTATGACTTTTCAGTAAATTCACGTTAAAATCCAAATCAACTTTAGACTTTTACTTCAACTAAAATAATCTTTTGTATTTTTTGTATACTAGTTTAATCATCGTAAATGTCATTTTGAGTTTTTTTTAAACCACATTTTATTAAAGAGCATTGCTTTAAGTGCAAGATTTCAGAAGTGTAAGTAGCCAAAAGTGTTGTAATTGAATAATCACTATTATATTGCTTATACACACTTATGTTGCTTTAAAATGACTTGGATTGTGAAAAGTGCTATACAAATATAAAAATATATAATCAGATAGCTTAGATGACTTTTGGGTTGTTCCCTCTTCATGATGGGGAAATAAAAGAGCAAGCGTTGCTTATCTCACTGTAGGACCATGGTAGTTTTTGCTCATTGGACATATATAGGTCTATTCTTAGCAGCGAAGTGCAGCAGTCTTTTTCAATAATTCAAAGCCCATAAAGCAAGAGCCGAAATGGGACCGTCCCAATAAATGCTGATCAGTCCTACTGGCAAGAATAAAAACATATTTTTATGCAGCCTGTTGAAATTTCCTTTCACTTGTAAAATGCCATCACCTAAGCAAAGGGGTTGTGCCAGTAGAGGCTCAAGATTTCCCAAAAGGTTAGTCAGATACAATTATGTGTTTATCAGACTTTATCGGATTGTTCTTAATATACTTATAGTTGATTTGTCCTTTGGGAACATCTGCCTGTCTTTTCACTGTGCTGCTGTGCACCTGATGTGATCATTATAATAGGAAACATATCATATCTGGCTTATATAAAATGCAAAAAAGGTGCATCTTTATTTCACACTGTTAACTTTTCTATTGCCATTGTTTAATTGTGACCCATTTTCAGTGAAAACACTATAAATACATTGTTTTTTCACACTGTCAGAATCTCGAAAAATAAACTATTTTTAAATACATAACTTTAAATTTTTTTTTACCTGTATGTGACCTTTCAGCATTGGCATTTCAGCATTTAAGCAGCATTGAGTTCTTTAAGAGTCAGTTTGAATTTTAATTTTCTCCTTAAACAATACCTGACAACAAAAACACTGTCGCTCTTTCCTAAACACCTGTAGTATTGAAACAGACTGTTTTGCATAAGTGGGAAATGTGCATTTATTGTGATGGATGTGGAAAGTGGGCTCATATTGACAGCTCCTGGCATAATGGAGATTTATGTTTGAAAACATGTGAACTAAAATTGCTGCACTGTGTGCATTTTGATAATTGAACGGAATAATACACAAGTCGTTATGCAATATGTCAGATAGTATGAAATGTTAAAAGTGATGGAAAGAAAGGAAGACACCCATTCATTGAAGTTGTATGCATTTCCGTCGCCAGTTTTGACGTTATTGTCTAGTGACGCAAAAGGCTGTTTGAAATCCGATTTGAGCAGCCAGAAAAAAATCTGAATTAAATTGTTTCAAAACCCATTTGGATAAAATCCAGAGGATAGGCAAAAAATCTGATGTTTGATGGCAGTCTGAACAACATGGTCAAAGAAATATGTAAAAAAGTAAAAAGTCAAATATTTTAAGATAAACACATTGGTTTCTTTCAAGAACAAATTCATTTTATATCTTTATACACTGACTATATAATTTTTTTTAAATGTTTTCCATTGACTTAAGTTGTGTATAAATGGAAGTATATTAATTTTCAATCCATTTTGTGGTGTTAGTGTCGATAGTCAATGTAAATTGACTCGATTCGATTAATCGAATAAAAAAAAGCCCACTTTGCTTTTTTGGGGGGACAAAAGGCACTACAGTAATCCGTCGCCACTTCGCGGTTCAAGTTTTGCGGTCTCAGTGCATCGCGGATTTTCAAAAATATTAATAAAAAAATAATAATTCAAAAACCGCCATATCACCGCAGCCGTATTGCAGAAAGCAGCGTTGCTTCATCGTGATGCGAGAGAAACGGTTTCCCAGGATGCCAGACAAAGAGAGAAACTCTCTCAGAGGCTTTGTACAAACCCACAGGCACTCAGACAAGACACGTGATTGGTTCCCAGCGCGAGATCGACCAATGAGAGCACGAGTGGAGTGGGAGCCTCTTCGCCTCTCTCAGAAGCAAATGTTGACGATCCAGTCACATTTTTTCTCTAAAACACATTGGCCACAATTATTGGCACCCCTAGAATTTATGAGTAAAATATCTCTGAAATATATTCCCATTAATATATATATTTTTAGCACACCATGTAGACTAAGAACATGACTTCTAGTTTCAAATGAGTATAAATGTGAGGAAACACAAAGGCCAAATTCCCTTAATCATTCATCACAATGAGTAAAAGCAAAGAATATAGTTCTGATGGGCAGCAAAAGATTGAAAGTGGCTGTAAATAAATTGCTAAAGCATTGTACATTTCCTTTTCCAACATCAGGGCAATAATTAGGAAATTCCAATCAACTAAAGATGTTACAAATCTGCCTGGAAAAGGACGTGTGTCTATATCGTCTTAATGCACAGCGAGGAGGAAAGTTTGAGTGGCCAGAGACTCTAAGGATCACAGATGGAGAATTGCAGAGATTAGTTGAGTCTTGGGGTCAGTAAGCCTAAAAAATACAAAAACAAACAACCCCTCCATCACCACATGTTGTTTGGGAGCCATATGTTGTTATTCTAGCAAATACCAACAGATAAAAAATCAAATCCTGATGGCCTCTGCTGGAAATCCTATTATGGGCCATGGTTGGATCTTCCATCAGGACAGTGATCTAAAACACATCAAAATCAACACAAAAATGTGTCACTGAGCACAACATGAAACTTCTGCTGTCACCATCCCAAACACCAACATGGAGCTGTGAATCTTGAGCTTTTCAGGACTTCTCCAAACTCATCAGGCATTATAGAGCTGTTATCTTGGCAAAATGATGTTGGAAAAAGTATTTAATTAAATTGTGCCAATAATAATGGCCAGAAAAAAGCATTTGTTCCATACCGTGATTTACCCTCCACTTTCAATTCTTTTACATCAATGAAAGTTACAAATTTGGCACATTTTTGAATGAAAGATTCATAGAGAGCCATATTTGATCGTATTTACCAGGGGTGACAATAATTCTGACCACAACTCTATATAAAGTCAACAGAAATGTAGTTTCAGCTTCTATGTTGCTTTGTTTTCAACATTTTCCATTTCAGATCAAACACAACAGAAGGCTTCCTCTTGTTCCCATAATTCCCCTAAATCTCTCTCTCTGTTTTCTCTGGAGCAAAAGCAACCACGTGCCTTATGATTTATGTATGGATAAAACATTAGCATTTGAAAGGAGATATTAATAAATTGCATTTCTTTGATTTCTAGTGGAATTTGAAGGGCGGAGGATAAAGATGTTCTACCCATACACAAGGCATTACAGAAGGAAAGAAAGGAATGGATTTGGGAGTATCGTTTGGCAGTGATGTGTGCGCGGCTTCTGCTAAATGCCTCAGTACATAACTGAGTGTACACAGCGCTGACTGCTGAATCATTTATTTATGAGCATTGTTAGCCCTGCCATCTTTGTTGTTTTGGAGATGAAGAGTTTGTATGTTTCTGAGTAAGCGATAAAATCTTTAAAGTTGATGTGCATAATAATGCTTTCAGTGTTAAATACTTTCTCTTCTCCCAGTTGCTGAGACAACTGTAAGCAACCAATTGGTAGATTGACTCACAAAGAGCGTAAAGACTGGCTCTGTTTTGCTGTCAGCATTGATTTTTATAAATATGAATTAATCAGTGCTGCGAGTTTGAGAATGGGTTACATGTTTGTCTGACCAATGGCAAGAGGGTGCTTTGTTTTTGTTTGTTTTTTGGAAGTGGTCACTATTGACACTACATTTAATTGTCTTTGCACATTAAAGTGTTTTTTTTTGCATCAAAAATGCTCTGTTAATAAGAATTATGAAATAAATGATTATTATTTTGGGTCCAAGCACCAACCACCCAAGTAGACAATACTGTTACCGTGTATTTTTGTAATATAATGTGAGATTTTAAGGATTCTTTATGGAAGTATTATTCTATTTATCAAAATAGATAAATTATAATGTTTGACACCATGACTAATATGGTTTTGTTAGGTTATAAACAGTAAGATAACAATGTATAATAATTTATCAGATCAGATTTTTTTGTAAACCGAATATATTAAATGAGGTAATACATTTATAATACATTTTTGATTCATGTGAAGCTATGAAATCATTTACACTGATTCTGTAAGGCCTAAAAAGATAATTTACCTTCTGGTGGACAACATTAGCATTGCATCCTTCATATGTCATTGATATTGATGGCTGATATTTTAGAAATTGCTGCTGTATAATCCTCATGGGGATCAGATATTCCATATTTGATATGTTTCTTCAAAATGACCTGTTGTCCACGTGTACTAAGTTTAGCAAAGTTTAAACATTACATTCAAAAGATTATTGAATTATAATTATTCATTATGGGCCGCACTAAGATCAAATCAGCCAAAAACCAATACATTTAGCCAAATTATTGTTTATATCTTTTTGTTAGGAGTATGTCAAGATAATCTCAATTTTGTACAAATTGGACAAGCAATGTAATGCAAGTTAGAAAAAGTCATTTTTAAGTGTCACAAAACATTTTGTGTTCATATGCAAATATAATTTGAGGGAACTAAAGGATTCTAAGGAAAGTACAATTTTTATTCATTATTCTTTTTGGGCTTGACTCAAGGATTGAGAGGGAAAATAATTTTGATTTGATCCTTTAAAATGTAGATGTACTTACAGCCCACCTAGTGTATGTAGGGTGCCTGAATCGCTACACTTTGCGGTCTTTCTCACTCAGACACTTGTACAGGAAAAGAATATGGAAACAGTACAAATACAAAAGGGTTCTGTGCATAGACCCCTAAATATAAGCAACCAAGCTTGCAGATCTGCAGGTACATTGGTAGGAAATGTCATTCTGATGTTATTTTCTACACTGACATGCTTTACTGGCTCAATCACATTAGTTTCTCGTACAATTATCACTGGTTATCACTCATAAGAGAGATCTATCTATCTCTCTCTCTCCATCCTCCACACAGATTTGCTGACAGAGGCTGCTGTCATGCATGGGTGGCTGCCTCTCTCAGGTTTGGGTGTTCCCATGTTAAGTGTTATGCCCACTCGGCCATCAAGACAGTACGGTACTTTTTCATCATGTCGCTATATGGTCCTGCCTCGACTCATTGGTGTGCAGATTATTCCATTTATTTTAAGACTCGTCACATACAGTATTTCCCATGCAAGGACACACACACACACACACACACACACACACACGCACGCACGCACGCACGCACGCACGGCAAACCCAGTGCCCCTTTTCTCTGTAGACAGCAAAAGCTCATGGGGCTTTTCTTCAGGTTCACAGCATGAAAATTTGATGCCACTGTGTAACTAGTGGTACTGCAGTTTTCCAGAGGTGATATGAATGTTTAATGTTTAAACTAAGTACTGTAACTGATTATGATTAAGTTTATTATGTATGAACTGGTTTGTTCTCGTCACTCTTTGTTTGATAAGTGTAGTAGCTCCAGCTGTCTTAATGCCTGCTACAGACTGAGATTTCAGTAATCCTGCAAGATCACTACAAATCACGCTGTACGACATGGATCTAATAAACTTTGGTACGAGATGTATGTAGATTGTACAATGATGACACATTAAATTGTAGGCTACGGCACAAGTTACTATAGAAGAATAAATTAAGTGCTGACTAGGATTTATAAGCTACTTGTTACATGTACTTACTTCAGGGTGAGGATTAGGGTTTGATTTATGGTTAGTTGTAATTATGCATAATTTACTGTTATTGCTATAGGAAGTACATGTAAAATGTGTAACAAGGACACTAAATAAAGTTTATAGCTAGCTAATTGAACAACTTGGTGCTGTAGGTATAAGTAAAGATTTTTGTCAATGCTTTTTTTTAATGGGCTTTTGGTGAAATCCCTGAAATAAGGTTTGTGTTTAACATTTTTTCCCCAATAATCCAAAAGCCAATAGAAAAATAGTACTGAACTGATTAAATTTGTACCTTGAATGAAGTATAGCTTTGGTTTAAAGTGTCTAGCAAACGTATAAAAATGTCAATTTTAATAAATTCTAAAAGTCAGTGTTTTGTTGTCAGATGTTAAACATGCTATCTTTGTTCCTGTCTTGATGAATTTTACATTCAGTACATTCCTCAGTATTAAATCGGCAAAACCTGATCTTCTTGGTTACAACCCACATACTGCAGTTTTTCTTTTGAAAATAATATCTCATGCTGCATTATGGAGGTATGTTTTTAGGCCCCTGCCATGGTCTCCCTGCTTCAAATCCTGTTGTTTTATGGTGAAACTTTTGTTATTCTCTTTTCCTCGTCTCTGTGTCTCAGAGCCCCCATGCGGGCCAAAGTGCACATGCAAGACTCAGGCTGTCTAGATGTTGTTAGGCAGCGGTCATGATTGTGTTGTTACTCTCATCATGCTCTTGGTGGAGAATAAACTATTTCAGCAAAAGGTTTATATTTTTGTTACTTTAAGGGTATGTTCACACTTGGCAGGTTTGGTTAGATTAAAATGAACTCTGTTTCTATAAAGAGTTGGATCTAAGTATGAAAGTACATATTTGTACAATGATGATAATGTTGGATCTGTAAACACAATAAAAGCAAAAGATAGATTCAAATCTTAAAACCTTTGATATGAGAAAAGGGTTTGTTTAAAGCAAGCCAATGTTTTTTGGTGGTAAAAAAAAGAAAACATAAGTCACTTTTGTCATCATGTTCTATTTTCTTTGTTCATTTAAAATTATCATGATTTTGTGGTAGGCTATAATCAGCTGCACTTTTTCATAATCACTTTAAGATTCTTTGATGCCTTAAAGTAAAAAAAACTCCCTAATAATCCCTAATAGAGCTTCTTTCTGTCGTAGTTCCCCATGGGCACGGGTGTGCTGTTGACAGGCTGAGTTATTAGTTCTTGTTGAGGGAGTCGTTCTGCTCTGGGCTACAGTGGTTGGACAGCGATGAATGTGCTGGAAGAGCATGGTGTGGAGGAAGTGATGCCCACTCAAGTTGTTTAAAGTTAAATGATTACAAAGAGATGTGACAGAACGGTAATGAAGTAAACGTTGAACGTTGGACTGATATTAAAGCTACACTGTACTCACCTAAGTGTTAAAATTTGTCGGGCAATGGTCCATTCACAACAAGGAACGATAACGATAAAGATATAGTTTTAAAAATCACTCTCAGTATTAAAGAATAGCAGAGTTCACACTACAGCTATAACGATAACGGCACAGAGAAACAATTTTGTTGGAATCACTTTCAGAACGAATTTATCTAGCTGATGAACGATAAACACATTGACAGCCAATCAGAATCCATCCTGTTTTAACAAGCTTGAGGATTTAAGTTGGTAGACAAGAACGTGCTTAGAATAAACAGCAATATTTTCCGTTGGTGTGAATGCTAATTTAGTTATCTTTATAGTTATCATTCTTGGTGTGAACGGGCTTAACACAACCTGCACAGCTTGTGCTATGGACATTTTTGATACTTTAAAATGTATAGTGGTCCTTTTTAGACAGTTTTCTCCAGTAAAGCAATACAAGGGGGAAAAACAAAAACAAGGGCAGTATTAAAATCATAACTATTAAGTTCTAATAGTTCTAATTCGTAGAGTAGATATTCACACAGCTATAGTGAGAATAAGACAGGCTGTATCCAAAATTACATACTTCCAACTAAAGGACGTAATTAAACCATATGTAAAATAAAATACTAATTTTATAGGTACTTTGCTTGCAATTTGCAATCAATCATTATAACACAATACAAGCTGATGGACTTTTACTGATTCTGTCGCCAATAAGATTTCTGCTTCAACATTTAAATAATCAGATTCATTGAAGCTGGACTTGCAGTGCTCTTTTATCCAAAGCAACTTACATTGCGTTCAAGGACCATATTAACATTCTAATCAGTTCTTGCTTTCCGTGGAAATCAAACCCATGACCTTGGTGTTGCAAGTGCCACACTCTACTATTTGAGAGACAGTAATCCCTCGTTTATTGCGGTTAATGTGGACCGGAACCCCCCGCGATAGGTGAAAATCCGCGAGGTAGGATCAGCCAATCAGCTCACGGGATACATCCACTCATGCTCTCATTCGTCGATCTCGTGCCGGGAACCAATCACGTGTCTTGTCTGAGTGCCCACGGGTGTGTACAAAGCCTCAGAGCGAGTTTCTCTCTTTTTCTGGCATCCTGGGAAACCGTTTATCTCGCATCACGATAAAACAACACTGCTTTCCGCAATACGGCTGCCGATATGGCGGTATTTTTAGACTTTTATTTTTCTGTGAATATTTTTTGAAAAATGCGCAATGCACTGATGCCGCAAAACTTGAACCGCGAAGTGGCGAGGGATTACTGTATAGGATAGGCTATTCATGCAACAGCAGCATATTTTACATGTTTCTGTGTATCTAACCGCAGTAACAAATTCATACATGCTCTTGAACAGCAGCAGCATGCGTAGCCGATCTAGTCCGCCAAAACTAAATACATTAGCATTGCCATAATCATTAACACACCTCCTAGTCCTGGACCATTACCATAAATGACCCTGAGCCCTTGTGGTGTGAAGTGCTGCTTTTTTTTAAATGTTGCTCACTTTAAACTGCAGAAACTGTAAAATGGTACAATTATGTTCGCAGTCCAGATGGAACCAAGCCAGGGTCCAGAACTAGACCACGGTCCGCCATTTGAATATCACTGCACTAGTGGAAGGGCTTACAGTTCACAGAACATCTCCTTGCCTCTCTCACACTTTCCACTCTCTCACAAGCACACATGCTCTCTTTTTTCTGGAGTGCCTTGTAGTCTGTATCTTGAGAAGGCAGCAGTAATTTCCTTCATCTGAACCTGTTAAGGGTTCTCAGCCTGTGGAACCAAACCACCGAAGCTGTGAGTTTTATCATGGCCACCACATTGCTGTCTAATGAAATGATGGATGAGGCCTAGTTTCTCTCTCTCCCACTTTCAATCTGCCTCTCTCTTCCTCTCAGTGCAGGACCGAGAGAGAGAGAGAGAGAGAGTGCACACAGAGCAGAGCAGAAGCATGGCGGTCCCAGCAGAGAGAACCCACATATTAAACTGGCACAGGGGCCGACGGATCAGCTGTCAGGCTGAGAGATATGCAACACCCCGGCTCCATGAATTTATACAGAGAGCAGAACAGCATAAGGGGAGGAAGCCTTCAGATCGAAGCCAGTCACTCAGTACACTCGACCTGAAGTTTTTCTCACTGCAGATTTATAGGTTCATAGTTAATTCCTTAGTTATTATAGATATTTTCTTCTTTCTCTGCTCTGTTCTGCTCATAAATTTACATATGCCTTGCAGATTGTGTAATGTGCACAAATAAAAATAAGTGATATCATTGTTTTTTTGGTTTTGTACCAAATAAAAATATAATGCATAAAAAATGTTAGATAAACTGCACATTTTATTACTTTTCGTAAAAGTGATAAACAAAAGCATATTGCAAGCAATATGTACATTTATGAGCAGAACTGCACGGGTCTCTTGTTCCTGTCAGAACAGCCAGTGCATCAACAAAGCCTCTGGCTAATGGAAATATCATCTCTTATAGGTTGTAGTGATAAGGTAAGAGATATATAAGGCTTGTGTTTGTGGAACAGGGCTCTGGAGAGGAGTTACCACCTATCAGATCAGCCCCAGAGAGGACTGGGAAGCAAATTAGTGTCATTCTCATTTATTCACTTTTTTCTTTAGCCTTGTTTACAACTGGTATTAACATTGTAGGGACGATTCGGAAATCCATTGCCGCTTGTATATATTATGTATATTTCTTATTTATATATATATATATATATATATATATATATATATATATATGCACTATATATGCACTTCTCAACAGATAGAGAATGTTATCAGAATGTTTTGGGTACTGTTTCTGTTGATAGTTGGAGCCTGAGCCGAGTTCAGCCTTGGAGAAGCTGCGTATCTGTGTGTGTGTTAATATGGTCTGTATGGGTGAAGTGATTAACTGGCACCATAAGGAGACGGAATGACTTGTTGTTCTCGTCAAGCCACGTGGAAGGTCACTAACCCGTCAACCATGTGATCAACGAAGATATGCTTCAGACTGTCTGCTCTTGTGTGGAAAATTACTAGTTTTGTTTATCTTTCTTTCTTTGTTTCTTTCTTAGCCAATCAGAATCATTTAACCATCATCATTGACGTAGTTAGCACTCTCTGTTAGAGTATAATTGCTGTGACAATGTTATTGACAGTGAGGCGGCCTACGAACTCCTTGTGAGACCTGAAGCTTCTGCTGATGAAACTGCAAACTAAACTTCACTAAAATGTCTTCTATTGACTGCACTTCTGACTCCTGTTCTTCATTCAACATATCTGGTCCTCGGGTCTTAACTGTAAATCCCCTACAACATCCATCTCAGGTGATCTAAACACAAGAGGTCAGATAAGACAGGTCACTGTTCTACACTTGTGAGAAAATAAAGTGCCACATAAAACATACATGTGTGAATTTTTTTTAAAGAAGGCTGTGCACAAATAAACAATAATACTGCAGAATATCATTAAAATTTAAAATATCTGTTTTCTACTTTAATATTGACAGGACGTCTGAACAAGAGAGGACCCAAATGTAGAGATGAGTGACTGGATGGTAGACAGGGCACAAGACAGTGATGGTGAAGTAGCAGGCAAAACAGAAGGGCAAGGCACACAATAGGAGAGCTGGCTGATCAGGACTCAAGAGTGTAAAAATGTTTTGGCCAATTGAGGAATTTAGGAAGCATCCATATATGCTTGACATTTGGCGAAGCGACAATGTAGCACCAGACTAGCTGCCAGGCCAGGAGAGTCAACAACCAGGGTGAAACAGGAGGTAGGGCAGGAACCAACAAAAGACAACACTCAAGACAAGAACAAATAAAACTGACAAAACTATTACTAGAGAAAAAAAATCTAATGAATGACTGGAGTTAGAGAAGAAAACAAAAAAGTTTCCTTAGATTATAATAGAAGGTCTGTCTAACAATTCTATCAAGCTAAAAACAACAAATTCACACCAAACAAATCAGTAAAGACATGAGTGAAAGCACAATATAAAGGGAGGGGCTCAAGCACAAGATAAACAACAGACATTAAACAAAGACAAAACAGACAAGACTGTTAGGGCAGGATCCTGACAAATATATTTTAAAATGTTTTTTATTGCTGTGATGGCAAAGCTGAATTTCCATCGTTTTTACTCCAGTGTGACTTTGGGAATCATTCTAATATGCTGATTTGCTGCTCAAGAAACATTTCAGCTGCTTAATATTTAGAATATGTGAAAGCCATCAGGATTTCTTGATGAATAAAATATTCAAAAAAACAGCATTTATTTAAATTGAAATTGTGTAACATTACAAATGTCTTTACTGTCACACTACTGTTGTAACACAAATTGTAAGTTGAGGAAATATAAAAAACTGGCTGCAAAGCATTTTTCTATTTTCTCAAGTTCACCCAACCCTCTCCTACAAGTACACTGCTGAAAAAAGTAAGGGCACACTTAATACAAATATTGGATCTTCAATTTCTCGTATCTCAAATCATTTTTCCCCATAAGAAATAACAGACTTTTTTTAACCCGTTCCAGCCCTCTAAAAAACTCCCTTATTAGTGCTAATAGCAATGGAAAAAACATGTTTTTAATTGCTATAGGAGACATACACACACACACACACACAAAATTATAGTATATAAGGATTCCTGTGATATAAAATAAAATGTGGTTGTAGTTATGAGTTCTTACTTTCGAGACAGACGATACAGTAGTGGCTAATGTAGATAATGCAAACAATACGGAAGTGTAGTGTTTCTTCCCGCGTAGTGTATTGGATAGATTACACGCACAATAATGTATGCCTCAGAATCTAATATTTATTATTATTGAAAACACATAACTCGTGCTGCTCCCAGCTTAAAACTCGTAAATCACTCGTCACCACTGGTAACCTCCCGCTGTAAAACCAAGGTGGCCTCTAGTGGAGATCATATGCAATTACCCCATAAATGAGGCGGCTTGAGCTGTTCTGAGTGCTTGACTACCTACCGTCGGTGTCTGTAAGCGTGCTCGTATCTCCAATATTTACTTGTATCTTAAAGCAAAAATCGCTCGAATGCTTGCCCGTATCTCAGAATACTCGTATGTTGGGACATTCGTATCTCAAGGTATTACTATATATACAGTATATATATATATATATATATATATATATATATATATATATATATATATATATATATATATCATAAACAACAGTAAATGAAATCTAGCTCCTGGACTGTCTGGGGTGCTACTTTGTGGCTTTGGATGGCCCGATACATAATGTCCCAGAGGTTCTCAATTGAATTCAGTTCTGGGGTATGTGAGTGCCAGTTAAAACCACCTAAAAATTGCCTACACACTCTAGCCACATGAGGCCGGGCTTTATTATGTTCCAGGAGGAACCCTGGGTCCATTGTACCAGCATAAGGTCTGAAAATTGCTCTGAGGATTTAACAGCAGTACGGGAACATTGGCTATCACATGGAGGTCTGTGCGCCCCTCCAAGGATATTCCTCCCCAGACCATTACTGACCCATCACCAAACCATTCATGCTGGATGATGTTACACGCAGCATAACGTTCCCTACAGCATCTCCAGATTCTTTCATGTCTGTCACATGTGCTCAGTGTGAACCTGCTCTCATCCATGAAGAGAACGGGGTGCCAATGGACTTGAATTCTGGTGTTCTCTGGCAAATACCAATCAAGCTTGATGCTGTGCCATGAGCACAGGTTCCACTAGAGGACGTCTGACCCTCAAGCCATCCTCATGGAGTCTGATCCTACTCTAAAGACAAATCAAAAAGAACAATGGTCTGTGGCCACCACCTGTAATATCATCCCCTTTTTGGGGGTTGTCTTGCTGTTGCTCCTCCAGACTGTTGTCACTTTTTCCCCGATTGATATCTTGATGATTAAGTGTTCCCTTATTTTTTTTGGGCAGTGTACACAAGACCTTAAGTACTGTGAACTTATTTAATTGAAGTGCATACATTTTTCAGTTTAAGAATTGAAAAGCTACACACTCCATCAATTAGGGTGAGAAGAACTGTTGCCACACATATAACATACTAGAAACATAATAATCACTGCAATAATGATCTAATCATGGTCTCATATGTATTTGTCTGTTTAAATCCAAACAGCAACTTTTTTTTTCGCTGAGAAGTGTATATTTTTTAATATTTTTGTGCAAATATGATACATCCTGAACATTTCAGAATATGGCCTAAGTGAAAAGTTATAATAATAAGAATTAGGGTCTTTGACCAACTTTATCAGGTCAAAGCAATTCTGTCTGTGAGCGACTTCCTCACTGACCTCACCATCTCAAGGCTTTGTTCCCTCAGGAACTCAAAACAAGAAGCTCTAATTGAAACGAGAGTGTCTGAATGCAATGAAGAGCAACAGAACGAGTGACATTGTGAGTTCAGCTTTTGATGGGATTTAATCTGGTTATGGTTTATTCATTGATAATACACGGCACATATTAAAATGGTTTTGGACTCCATTGGGAAAAGCAGTGAGAGGATTGTGGATGAGAGAGAGCTGAGCGTCAGCATCTGTGGCCGAGATATGGCGACAGTTTGGATTGGATGGTATTCTGGCATGACAGATAACAGTAAATAATAGAGACTGTGTTCCCACAATGGAGTTGAGAAACTGTGATCAGAGTCCTGGTTGGCGCATACAAACCTCAATAACAGGAACTCTTTTTGAGGGCAAAAGCTTTGGCAGTTCAGTCTTACATACTGCAGAATCTACCGCCCCTTAAAGTCATGAAACAGAAGTCTTTTCTTGTTGTGATGTATATCTAAGTGATGCTCTATCCCAAATGCACTCTAAACTGTCTTCTTACGAGTATTTGATTGTCGGGAAAAAGTTTGCTGTGGAGATCGCTTTAGTGTAGGATCGACAAAAGTGCGCATCGAGAGGGCGCTTATGAACAATATGAATGAAAAATAGGATACCCTGCATGTGTACAGCCATTGTAAGTCCAAAAGAAAGTACAGTGGAGTTCACTTATCTCGACCTCGGTTAATTCGCCAACCCTATTATGTCGACGTTTTTGAAGTGGAACCGCCAAACTCCGTCATTGTCTAAGCATTGTCTTATCGGTTATGTCAATTCTTTTATGTCGCCGAACGACAAATTCGCCACTTCACATGGTTATCTCGTGACTAATGATCGTACCTAGTTCACTGCGCATGTGCTGAGTTTTTGTTGCAAACTCATGGAAGTGGCGGAAAAATCAAGCCTTGCAGATGCTATCTTGGAAGAGGATCATTGTTCAGGAATTCCCAGATTACATTGACATCGGCAAAGATGTTGTTACTGATAGAAGCATTTGTTTTCAAGCAGACCGTTAAAGGCAAAAAGCAACAAAGCATTTTAGAGTTTGTAAAGAAACCATAGTAACCGCGTGCACAATACTATTCAGAATCAAGAGTCAGAGCGAAATGACTGTGTTATGAGCGAATGTGTTTATGTGTGTTCTGACTGTTTACGCTGTGAGCGAAATTGTGTTTGCAATGTTGGAGAATATAATTAAAGGTTTGTATGGAGAATCGAAGGTGTTTTTTATTGTATACTGGTAAATCTCTGCTGTTAGTTGGTGCACATATGCCTTTTGTTGTTAGCAAACATATACAGTGTATGTACATTTTTATAGCATGCCGATCGCTTCATCAAATAAATCGCCATATCGGCTGTTGGTTATCTCGATGCTTTTTTGCAACCCTCGAGGCCGTCGACATAACCGGATTCCAATGTAGATGCAAATGAGACAGGGCCTGAAATAGCTTCACAAACAAGAACATTTTTGATTTTGTCCATCAGGGATTGATTTGATCTTTGATGGTCTTTGATACTTTTGCTTTTCTAGTATAAATACAATTATAACTAAATTAAATTTCAATGTATTTCAAATTTAGCTTCTTACATCAAATGGCATCGGGAAAAGGCATTTTCAGTTCTAATATAGTGCCTGTAACTTGGAGGTATCCTCAAACTTTAGGGGAGAAACTACAAAACAGTTACAAACTAGTTTAAATTCAGACATTTTTGATCAGCGCTCATCTGTCTGAGTCTGTCGCGACTCAAGGCTAATCACAGTCGTGCCTGTCTTGATTTAGTACAGTCTAGCAGGCAGACCAGCCTGAAAGCAATTTGGTTTTTGCGATACACAGAAGCTTCAATTTTTGTCACAGGAGCTGAATACATTGGGCCTGGGATTTTAGATTTGTCTTTCTTGGCTTTAGGCAAATGTTATAGAATGATGTTTGTAGCCAAGAAAGATTTGAATAAACAGCTGCTTGGACAGTAGAGTGAGCTGTGATGGATTGAGTTGCCAGTCTGTGATTGGATTAAGGGAGATTAACAACGTTAGCAGTGCATGGACTAAGAGGGAATTTTGGGTGATGTGATGCAGTCATAATGAAACAACATTCACAATCCATTGTTCTTTTGTAGAAAAGGGATATTCAGTGAAAAACAAAAGTTTAGCAGATCTTTTCTATAACATGAGAGTTAACGGAACTTCAAATACTCCAAAAAAGTCCAGTGGAATCCGGTTATGTTGACGGCCTCGAGGGTTGCAAAAAAGCATCGAGATAACCAACAGCCAATATGGCGATTTATTTGATGAAGTGAATGTCATTCATAAAAATGTACATACACTGTATATGTTTGCTAACAACAAAAGGCATATGTGCACCAACTAACAGCAGAGATTTACCAGTATACAATAAAAAAAAACACCTTCGATTCTCGATACAAACTTTTAATTATATTCTCCAATATTGCAAACACAATTTCGCTCACAGCGTAAACAGTCAGAACACACATAAACACATTCGCTCATAACACAGTCATTTCGCTCTGACTCTTGATTCTGAATAGTATTGTGCACGCGGTTACTATGGTTTCTTTACAAACTCTAAAATGCTTTGTTGCTTTTTGCCTTTAACGGTCTGCTTGAAAACAAATGCTTCTATCAGTAACAACATCTTTGCCGATGTCAATGTAATCTGGGAATTCCTGAACAATGATCCTCTTCCAAGATAGCATCTGCAAGGCTTGATTTTTCCGTCACTTCCATGAGTTCTTCTGCGGCTGTGCGGCACTGTACGTGCAACGCAAACTCAGCACATGCGCAGTGAACTAGGTACGATCATTAGTCACGAGATAACCATGTGAAGTGGCGAATTTGTCCCTTATTTGTGCTCGAGATACTAGGGTTAGGCAACATAAAAGAATTGACATAACCCAAAAACGTCGAGATAATAGGGTTGGCGAGTTAACCGAGGTCGAGATAAGTGGACTCCACTGCAATTGAATTATTATTTTTTTGTTCCACAAAAGTCAGTGACCTTTAAAGTTCTTCTTTTGTATTTTGGTGAGAGATCAGCTTTACAAATCAACCAGGGATTAGGACTAAAGTAACAAAAATGTCCCAGGTATTTAAATATATATTTTTTTCACTGTGCATGCGCTGAGTTTGCGTTGCACGTGGATCGCAGTCCGTATGGTTGCTCACTCCAGTGACGCTTCACTCACAGTGAAGCCGCAGAAGAACTCGCGGAAGTTGTGGAAAAAAATCTAGCCTTGCAGATGCTAGTGTTGTTAATAAATGTATTTTAAATATGTATTTTAAGTATGTTAAATATCTTAACTATGTGTAAAATGCACATTCTTTTCTAGTTATACATTTATTATATTTATTTATTGCTCGGCAAATCTATTTTATACATTTCAGTTACTTGATTCAACTGACAAATCACTGTATTTAGAGATGGTTTGTTAAAAATAGCCTGACAGAAATGTAAAAAATGGCCCAGTGGATCAACTATTGCACCTTAATAAAAAAACGTAATTTATTCACCGTAAGAGACATGCACTTATCGTGACATGGCTCACAGTGTTGAGCAGTATCTGCTTTTGATTGATTTTTCCCTACCATTGTGACATTCAAGATCCTGTTAGCAATGCAGCCTGCCTGTTTGCAGGGAAGATGAGTTCTGACTTATTAAAAATGGATTGTGAGGCATGGAAAAAGGGAAGGAGGGAAGAGAGAGAAAATGAATACAGATAGACAGAACTGAATAGCCAAAGTGAAAGCAAAAAAAGGACCAAAGTAACAACGAATCAAAGCTGAGCAAAATAGGTAGATGAAACAATAAGGGTCCAGGCAGAAAAAGAGCAGGCCCTTTCTTCCTCTAGGTGGAGGACAGAACGCTGAGTCAGAGCTTTCACCTCACATGATGTCCATTACTTAAACAGCCTGTCCGCTTCAGCAGCTCCACAGGAGACCCTCTGGGTAGTTTATGTATTGATTTAACCGTGAGCCCAGGACCATTTTTTTTAGCGTAAATGATTGTTCACTTGGCTTGATGCGTAGGGTACATGTTCTGCTGTGGGCTTTTTTTCCATCAGCGAGCCTCGCGCTCAAGCCATTTGTAACATGCACGAGCAGATGGATCGCTGACCGCACAACAGCCTGCAAAGCAGATGTGTTAAATCTTTTCAAATAAAGAGCTGAGCTGGTGATGTTGGGTCAAAAACCTTTATGAAGCCAGCTTCTCTTAAATGTTTGTTCTTTCACATAAACAATACACTGAGTTCTCATTTTTCCTCACCCTGGGGACACTTTAAAAGAGCCATATCATGGAAAACTGGATTTTCTTGGTCATTTGAAATAAGAGTTTGCACTCTGTAGACACAGTCCTACTGTCAAAACTATCAAAAGGTCTATTTGCAGAAACTCAGCTGGGTAGCTGATCGTTCAGAATTGTCATCATCACTATTACGTTAACATACGCCCACATTTTCAAAGCAACAGTTGTTGACCCACTCATTCATAGTGAAACAGGAAGTAAAGAAGAAGATAATTTTTCAGTCTGTAGTCATTTTTATAAGAATAAAATCTGCAAACGATGATGTTACTTTGGAAACACTACGTGTTTATAGACTGATGCGTAGTACTCATGCACATGACGCCACCATTTTCACAATTATTAAACACTGTTATCGTGAATGGCCAGAATTTAGTTTTTTTAGTTTCCGGACCCATTTGGAAATTATTTATGCGCTGATATTAAAATCCTGGCTGATAAGCTGATGACTATTCTAATGTAATGTCTGATAACCAATATCATATTTTGTCTAAATTAAAAATAAAACCTGTAGTTTCAATTGCTATAATGGCATATAAAGGCATCAAAAGATTGATATTAATATAATATTTAACAGTGTTATTAAATTATTAGTGTTTTTCAAACTAACTCAGTGTTATTTTAGTCTCACTGAGCCACTACTGTAGTTTTTATGAATATTTTCAGTTCGTTTTATTACATTTTAAATTTTCATTTGAAAGTAATTTTGTAGTTTTGCCAGTGTTATTGTTTTTTTGATCATTTTTATTCTAGTTTTAATTAATTTATCAAGTACACTTTTTTAAAATTTGTTTGTTTATATTATTTATTTTATTGCTTATTTTATTTCAAGCAACATATATTTTTTTAAATCATTTTAGTATTAGTTAACTATAATAACCCTGCCTTAAGTGAGTGTTTCATTATAGCAAAGATAAAGTCTAAATCTAAAAATAGTTTTATATTAGGTGGGGACAACACTCTTATTGGGCACTGCCTATTTGTAATCACACCTCTGTAAAAAAGTTAAATGTATTTAAGAGAAAGTTTAGTGTAGATCTATCAAAAGTCCATGGGTAGAAAATGAATGCAGCCGAGCATCATATTAGCACACGCTACTGTAATGCACAGTAAAAAATATAATTGACTGTAAAAAAAGGGTCTTATTCACAACTTTCATCATTCTCATCCAATGGTCTTTTTATCCTATAACAAGCTCAGCTTATTATTTGCGCTTCTCATTTGACTGTCGGAGTGAATTTCCGTCTCATAGCCCACATGCCCGGATCTTTTTAATTAACGGTGTCTCACGTTTTGACAAATGCTTGTGATGTTTTGAGATACTGAATTAGTTATTTGTGTACTGTTGCATCACTTTTAACAAACAGCTGACTGCAGTGAGCTTAGCACTGGTCAGGATGCAGGACACGCACTTTTAAGTAAGTAAGTGAGACTTTTTGAGGGAGTAAATTATTTTGCAATCAGGCTGATGCAACCTCTGCGTCTGGGATTGTAATTCAGTCCATCGCGTCATTTGAAAATGTCTGGGGTTTATTTGTCTTCAAGCCTTCAAAACTAATTTCCCTTTTATTTTAGGCATGTTTAATGAAGTATATTAAGATTTACTCTCTTTCCACTGGAAATGAGGATAGTTGTACTCAAACACATAAAGTTCTTCTTACTATATGCACAAATATATATATATATATATATATATATATATATATATATAATTTTTTTTTTTTTTTTTTGGTGTTTGAGTTTCTATCCTAGCCTGCAGTTACTGTAGTATTTTTCAGGCTGCACAGGGTTGCGCTGACAGGCTGAAGCGTTCATGCATAAATGCAGGAGAAAGTGGACAGAGTGGCTTTATGGACAGTGGGTAGGGTGTACTTAAGGACAACATCCACACTCTTTTACGTGTGCCAAAAACCCTTGCTCGCTATAAAACATGTTCTAAGAATGTTTTAAGAATACATGTTCCTATTAAGGAGTGAAAACGTTATTTTTGAATGTTAAATGAATGTTCAAATCGTCCATTTTTTTTGTGGTTATGCAAACGTTAAAGGGTTTGTTCACCTAAAAATGAAAATTCAATCATTAATTCCTCACTCTCATGTCGTTCCAAACCCATTAGAGTTTCATTCATCTTCAGAACACAAAAGAAGATATTTTTGATGAAATCTGAGAGCCTTCTGTGCCTCCATTGACAGCTACGCAACTACTACTTTGACACTTCAAAAGTTTGTAAAGAGAAAAATCCCGGTACCTAACAGCATTAAGGACTATCCATTGGCTATCAAGTGGAGGTACCGTATATGCAGCTCTCCAAGGATATTCCTCTCCAGACCATTACTGACCCACAGCCAAACAGGTCATGAATGAGTATGTTACATGAAGCATAACGTTCCCCACGGTTTTCCTTTCCAGACTCCTTTCTCAATCCGTGAAGAGAATGATGGACTTGAATTCTGTTGTTCTCTGGCAAATGCCAATCGAGCTGCACAGTGTTGAGCTGTGAGCACAGGTCCCAGTAGAGAATGTCGGGCCTTCACGCCACCCTCATGAAGTCTGTTTCTGACAGGTTGGTCAGAAACATGCACACCAGTCTCCTGCTAGAGGTCATTTTGTTGGGCTCTGGCATTGCTTTTCCTGTTTCTGATTGCACAAAGAACAGATATTGGTCCTGCTTCTGGATTGTTGCCCTTATACGTCTAGCCCAGGGGTGGGCAAACTATTTGTCTCGCGGGCCACACTGGTTTCTTAAAATTGACAGACGGGCCGGTGTGAGCGGTAGTGATGGCGAGATGAAGCCTCATGATGCATTGAAGCTTTTCAGCCAAGTGGTTCACAAAAGGGTTCATTTCTCGAAGCCTTCTAAACCATTTCTCAAAACCGTCTAGTGGCCAAAGAGTATAAAACAATTGGATACATTACAGATGTGCCTGATGTGGTGTGTGATACACTGTGTATATATAATGGGTATTTTCTTGTGGTATATAATGATTTTGTTAACATAACTTTGTAATAAATGTATTAGCTTGAAATGTATGGGACTATTAACTATATCCAACTATTGTTGGATTGTCTGTGTTTTTATAATTTGTCTGATACTGTGTGCTGCAGTTTTTTGACCAGGTCTCCCTGAAGGAAGAGATTATGATATCACATTGGTATTTTCCCAGATAAATAAAGGATAAATAAATAAATCAAATGTATGTAAATCAATTGTTTGGTCATAATCAGACGGGGCAAAATTTTAATTTTATAAGTGTCTGGGTTTAACTGGGCAGTGGACAGTGAATGTGCTCATGTATCTTGGACTGTGATTTTTGGAAACAAGAAAAATAATGAGAAGGATATACTTTAGGAGTGTTTATTCAAGAATGTTAATTTTCAACTGTTTTAGGGCTAAGACGATTTTTTTTATTTGTTTAACTTCTGCCTTTGAAAAAACCCTTTCACAAGGCACAGATGAAGTCGAGTACATAAATACTTGACAGCAAGCCTGTACAGATGTGCAAATATAACTTTCTGTCTCTCCCAGTACTGAAGTGGGTCCTCCAATCGCCCGATATTTGGTTCGGCAAGATAATTTCAAATAAAAAAAGATCGAGCGAGATGGATGATGGGTCCGCGCGAGATTGTTGCAATAAGAATCGAGCGCAAGCAAGACTGTTCAAACGCCTCCACAGGCACAGCGCCACAGCCGCTTGCAGCCGTTTGCAGCAGCTCACGGACCGGTCCGCGAATGCGCTCCGCGGCCCGGTACCATTAATCTACGGACCGGTCCGTGAAATCGCTGGGCCGCGGATCGGGGGTTGGGGACCACTGGCTTACAGGATTTCTCGGCACACGCTCTGAAGCCTCGATACAGAGCGGAACATCACTAGTGAGCGGTTCGCGATTGTTGATGGGGAGGGGGGGTGTAGAGGGGTTTGCGCCACACGCCTACTCTCCACCACAGATTCAGCGCCACTGCCGCTTGCAGCCGCGACAGAGTGACATTACCGGGAAATGTAAAATTAATGAGGTTTGATACAAGTTCGGCGGGCCGGATTAAAAAACCCAACGGGCCGGATATGGCCCGCGGGCCGTAGTTTGCCCACCCCTGGTCTAGCCCCTGTCCAGCTCTCCTCGTGTAACAGCCTGTCTCCCGGCATCTCCTCCATGCTCTTGAAACTGTGCTGGGAGGCACACACAACCTTGTGACGTCACATATGGATGTGCCATCCTGTAGGAGCAGCACTGCCTGTGTGTCCTGATTGGGTTGCAGGCACTGCCTCATGCTACAGACAGTGACAAGGATCCTAACAAAACACAAAACTAAAGACAAATTGTGGTGAGGAGGGCGGGGTCGAGGGCTGTGAGAATGGCGTGTATCTCACGGAGGAGTGGAAGCATAGAAGGAGCGATGCCAGTGAAGGATGAGAGAGAACTAGGCCTGGACATTTAAGTTATGTTTTGTGTTTGTGTTCTGTGTGGCTGGCATTCGTCCGTGAGGGTCTACCAGCATTACTTTGACTCTGCTCTTGTTTATTTTTATATTAAAGTGTTTAAACGTTTTCTGGTTCCCGCCGTTTTTCTTCTCCAAACATTGTTACACAAATCATTCAGTAAGAATAAACAGAGAACAGTTGCCAATGGTCACTACCTGTAAAATAATTCCCTTTTTGTGGGTTGTCTTGCTGTTGCTCCTCCAGTGCACCTGTTGTCGCTTTCATTTGCGTCAATGCAGGTGAAACTGATTCACCATCACTTATGATTCTTAGATTGGACAGATTGAAATCCCTGAAATTTAATTGACTTGGTGTTATACTGTGATGATTAAGTGTACCCTTTTTTTTTTTACCAGCATATGAATATATATTTGATTTAATATATATTGTTATCAGGATGTGAAGAGGCTTTCAACCAGTATAACAAAATTTTAGTTGAATGAAAACATTGCCCACTGTAGCTTTAGTTTATTCAATTTAATGTTTAATTTGTCCCTAAATGCTACTTGGTTAAATCACATTAAAGCCGACACGAAACCGAAGTTGCAATAGTCTTTTCTTCCTTATTTTGACGTGTATTCGAGTGAAACATCTCAAATAAGAATACTTGATTTTGTTAATCTGGAATTGATTGGATGGTTGGATGGTCGTGGTCTGCTATTGGTTGATTCCATGTGAGTGAGAGGATGTCCCGCCCTCACGCCAGTAAACAAATCATCAAAGATGATAAGAGATGTCACTGAAAGAGTAAGGGGAAATTATTTTGATTAAAATTATTGATTGGCAGGGTTAGACTTTTTATTTAAAAAACAAATAATGTGCACAGATAAATAATTTGTAATAAATTCTGCAATATTTCATAAAAAACAAGAAGTTTCTACACAGTTCTCTCACTGAGAATGAGAAGCGTTTCCTTCTTTCACTCAGCCTTTAATGTGCAGGAAAATGCATTAATAACCTTGCATCATTATAAAGCACTTGTAAACAGGTTTGCTAATGTGTGCAAGTGCCAGTTCTCACACAGTGATGTGTTGTTTGTTTACTATCATAGATGGATTTTATGATCGTTAAGCAAATGCTTTCTCCCTAATATTTATTTGTATTTTTGTTCATTCATAATTCTCTCATCGCTGGCAATATATTTGGTACAGCAGAGAAAACGAGAAGGACATGTTTGTGTATGTGTCTCCATGTTTAATTTTAGCCAATCCTTCAGTCTGAATATCTGCTTGAAGGTCCATTTTCTTTGTTTTTAACAAGATGAAAAGATATAAACTCTTTTTCAGCTCTGGCATTCCATCATTAGTACACCTAGAAAATGCCTCCACATCCTGAAACCCTCTCATTTGCGCTCAGACATACACCATTTTGATGTATTATTTACGGCCCTGCCGTTGGGGAGATAGACTGCAAAAGTGGAGGACTGAAAAGTCTGAAAGCGGTGAAAGCGTAATAAGGAGGGGATGCTGTTTTATCTTTTCTCTCTTGTTTTTGCCCCACGCTCTATGCAAACCCCCATGAGACATTAACGTCCATTGAGCCGACATGGCTTTTGTGTCCAGCGAGCTGACATTGTGGACTAATGGGGTAGTTGCTCAGGGCTTTGTCTCTTTATTACAAAACACCAGATCCAGGCTCTGGCCAGCATTCCTTAACTGGGTCCCATTGTTCGATAGTTAGTTTGTTACTCATCGTAGCATCTGTTTATAATAATCTCAAAGATTTCTTTTTAAATATCTACGCCTATATAGCTTCTGTGCATGAGGAGTGCACATCTCTTTTTCACAGACATTGCTGGAATGTTTGTAGTTTTGTTCTGCTTGTAGTTGTAGACTCAAACAATGCACATATTACTAACTGCATAGTTCTGGAAAAAATGGTATCAGTGCAATAAAAAATAATAATAGCCTATTAAGTGAATAATTGAACATCATTACATTCTTTTCATAATTCGAACATTTAACTATTAATTTAACTTTCATAAATACATTAAAGATGATTGTGAATACATGTAGGGCATAGGTGTCAAAGTCACGGCCCACGGGCCACATCTAATGTAATAATGTAATAATGTCAGGCCCGCGAGATCATTCTATTAATGGCCCGCGAGATGGCCCGCGCTCCAGCTGCCTCACCGAACACTTCCTGTATTAATCAGGAAGTGGCTTATGATGCTTCGCGTCCGCGCACCCCCCCGTCAACAATTTAGTATCGCTCATCGTCAGATATCGGCGCTGGATTGTCAACATTTGCTTCTGAGAGAGGCGAAGAGGCTCCCACTCTACTCGTGCTCTCATTCGTCGATCTCGCGCCGGGAACCAATCACGTGTCTTGTCTGAGTGCCGTGGGTGTGTACAAAGCCTCTGAGAGAGTTTCTCTCTTTGTCTGGCATCCTGGGAAACCGTTTCTCTCGCATCACAATGAAGCAACAATGCTTTCCGCAAAACGGCTGCCGATATGGGGGTATTTTTGAATTTTTATTTTTCGATGAATATTTTTGAAAAATCTGCGAAACCTGAACCACAAAGTGGCGAGGGATTACTGTAAACTAAGCTATCAGGCTAATTTGGGTCTCTGTATGCTATGCTAGTACATAAGTTAACTAATACAGCCATTATTGGTAATTACTAAGTAGTTCAAGCAGCATTTATCATAACATGATTTTGTATGATTTGTAATCACTGATTGAAACAGAAAGTAAATACAAAAACAGTAATCGTGTTTAGTTTTTCATGTTAACTTGTTTCTTAATATAAAAGTGCTAAGATATAATTATGCTTGTCTGCCTTTGATGTGTTAACTTTAATTTGAAGCCACGATGAGTCATTCGGATGACCTAATTACTGTGATATCTTTTATTAAACTACATTTATGGTAAATACACAAAAACAAACATTTCTGGCACACATATTTGTCACCCAGATGTTTTTGCTGTGTTTGGGAATGTTATTCCAGCTGAATTCCTCACTGGTCACTTACTGTAAACATGTTTGTTTTCTTACAAATGCTCAGATGCCAGGAATTGCTCTTTCGAACATTCATCCTGCTGCTTCTGCAGGCTGTGCTGACTTTCCTCTCTTAAGAGACTTGCATAACCGCTTCCTTGAGTCCACCTCCATTGGTAGAGTGGGAATACCTCCCACACACCCACAGTAGTTCTCTGAATACCCAGCATACATTGGGGCTAGAGTGCTCTACAAACCTAGCTGAAGTGTCCTGGTTGTGGCCCTCACAGGTAAAGATTTTTCATCTTGAAACACAATACTAAGATGAGTGCTTTTTCTATAAATAGCAGCAGCCTTTTATTTTGAGTAGCAGGAAAGACAGATGTAGCATTGTATTGCTCTGTGTAACACTTTCCGTGAGCAAATTGATGGGCAGAATTAATTGGACAACAGAATGGTTTTGATCAGTTCAATGAAGCGTTGGGCACACCTTGAAACTTTACATGCTGAATCATTTTGCCGGTGCGGTGTGGGATAGTGATTAACATAATTGTTTTTAACCTATTTATTTTCTTAAAAGAATACTTCTCCCCAAAATTGCAGAACACAAATACAGATAGCTTAATGAATATCTGGTCAGGACAATATCTGGTTTAATGTGATGGCAGTATATTGTGACTTACTTTAATGCATAGTAAAACACATGAGTTAAAGAAACCTCATGTAACGGCTACTCATCAATACGGTTGTCGTTGTCTGATTGTCCTTTTCAGGGATTTGAGTTGCATCTCTTGACTTAATCCATCAATGGACTGTGTTAAGCGATAATGGTTTTCCAAAGAACTCCAGAGCCCTTGTGGCTGTTTTTAACCGAGTAGCATGACAATTTTTCATCTAATGCCAAGGGATCAAAGGTCACGCACATCCAACAGAGGTTTCCTGTCTTGCTCTAGAGGTACTGAGATTTCTCTGAATTTTTCCACAGTATTATGTATGGTAGAAGGTGAATCTTGGAAATGTTTGAATAGCTTGACCATTCAAACTCGATTCGCTCACGAATTACCAATTCACCTGCTAAGTATGGTTTCAAAACAGTTTAACTAGGATATCTAACTAGGTAATCTTCAACTAGGATGTAACTAGGTAATCTTTTCACTTTTATTTAACCTCTTTCCCAACTTTTTTGGTGTGTGCTGCAGCTGTCAAAATCAGTCCATAAGCATATGCATTTGAATGCGTATGTACGTATGTTGTGTTGATGAGGCCTTCGCAGGGTAGTCTAGTTGATACAGTCTCTGCTGACACTTCAGGGCTGTGTTGCGGTTGTGTTTAGGTTCAGGTCTTTTATCTGATCTGGATATGGCCCAGATCTTGCTGACTCTCCTAAACCTTGGGATAAACAGAAAGACTAATATCTTACATATCTTATAATAGCTTACATGCCATTCTTCTTATGATTTAACAAGTATATCAGGTCTTATAGAAAGTGCTTTCGGTTCCAACTGACCTAATTTATGCAACTAACAATCATTTTACATGAAATTGATAAAGTTTTATGTGTATGCCATGTTGAAGAGATTTAATCTAGATTTAAACTTTTAGTCTAGATTTAAACTGATGGAGTTTGACTACTTCCTGAACAGTGCTAGGAAGACTGTTCCATGTTTAGGTGCTAAATAGGAAAAGGATCTACCGCTGGCAGTAGATTTTGATATTCTAGATATTATCAACTGGGCAGAATTTTGAGATTACAATAGACGTGAGGGATTATAATGTGTTAAGAGGTTGCCCAAGTACTGAAGATCTAAACCATTTAGTGCTTTTTAGGTAATTAGCAGGATTTTAAAATGTATAAGATTTTTAATAGGGATGGGCTAATATGATCATACTATCTGGTTCTCGAAAGAACTCTAGCTGGACCTAGTTTTGGATCAGCTGGAGTTTGTTTATTAAGTGTGCAGGGCAAACACTCAGTAGAGCATTACAATAAATTATGTTTTATTAACAAAGTTCGGGATGAGCACGTTCAAAGGATTAACGCAAACAACTCGTCATCAGGAATTACACCTCATCCTATCAGCATGAGAGGAAGCATGTATATATAGACATGTTCGACCTACACCTTGACACTTTATGGCATCCCTCCACCACCCCGACTCCTCACACTTAGTCGTTCCTATCAAAGTCAGGAATACGGGGGGAGTGCTCCAGGTTCGGGCTAAATACCGAGCTTGGAACCCTCTCCTCGGACAGCACGCCAAATACGCTTACCATTTACTGCTCCTCAATCATGTGTGCACTTGTGAATCTAGCCTTGAGCTCATGAACGTATGAACAAAATTTTCTGCATTTGTCACTATGATCATATGTCGTAATTTAGATATATTTTTAAGATGGAAGGATGTGGTTTTATAGATGCTAAATGGCCACCAGCAGTAATCCCGAGGACCACATCAAGGATTTCATCGATCTGTTGTGTCTCACCACCTTCCCTGATCGCTCACTTTGCGTCTTCTTTTACTCCAGCCTAAATTAGTGATTCATGGTAGGATCCCTCAATGGCAGGAATTTGGAGGAAATCTCTCCCACATTCCCACCATTGCGAAAAAGCTGTAGCTGGCCTCTACAAATTTTATTTTGAAATGGAAGAGGATGCGTTCGTAGTTCTACATTTACATTTATGCATTTTGACAGATGCTTTTATCCAAAGCAACTTACATTCAACATTCAAGGAACACATTGATATTCTAATCAGTTCTGGCTTTCCCTGCGGATTGAACCCATGACCTTGGTGTTGAAAGCACCAATGTTCTACTGATTGAGCTACAGGAAAGCTCCCATTAACACTGGTCCCATCCAGAACAAAGTCGCCTGTCCCCCCCACTGGTCTCGTCCAGCACAAAGTCTCCTGTTCCCCCTGTGGTTCCATCCAGAACAAAGTCCCCTGTCCCCTCACTGGTCTCGTCCAGCACAAAGTCTCCTGTTCCCCCTGTGGTTCCATCCAGTTCAAGGTCTCCTGTGCCCTCTTGTCCCTGCAGTGCATGCCCGTCCGCTATGCCACTGCTACTGCCACAATCACATTGAGTTCTGAATGCCATTTCATGTTAACTAAAGCTCAGGGCTAGTAATAAGAAGGTAACTGGTTCGATCCCCAATAGCAGTGAGCAGTCAACTATCACCATTGTGCCCTTCACTTAATCCCATGTTTCTCCAGAGAGATTGTTCCTGGAATAAGTGTATTGTAAATCACTTCGGATAAAAGCAGCTGCTAAATTAAGGAGGGACTAATTACTTATTAAGGAGCACCAAATGGGGAGGTGGTGGTGGAAAGGAGGGGGGCGGGGATACAAGATAAGTGGAAAGGCAAGAGGTTAAATGAGACACAGCTAAAATTATTTAGCTCTGCGTGGCACCTCTACATGGCCTTTTAGTCAGTTCAAACGACACATGGCAGGTGGGTTGATATGCTGGTGAGTAGCTCATACAGCGATGCATTTGGGTTCATATGAGAGATGGGTGCACCAGAGCTTGGCTGTTGGCTTTCGGCTGGATCTGACTCAAATCCATTTAACACCATGTCCACGGGAAGCCCAGGGTTTGCCTGCGGCACTCAGATGGCTGCTTATACTTGTATGAGAAGACAGGATGGGGAAAGTCAAGGGGAAGTCATGCTCTGCACTGCCCTTGAGTTTTCTCTTTAGTTGCAAATGTACTCACAAGGTTGTTAATGTGCACTAACAATGCGTGAACACAATACTAACCTCTTGTACATCACATTCTGACCCGGACAACCATAAAACAAATCAGCCGAGACTTCCTCTAGCAGCGATTCTGTTAAGTGGAGTTATTTCATGCTGAGAGGCACAACAATAGTCTCTCTAGTGCTGCCATCTCTTGTCGTCATGACATTTCCTTTGTTCTGGGGGTTGTGTTTTTGAACTTGAACCTTGACCTTTCCTCCTTTGTCTCCAATCTCCCAACTCCCAAAGCATCTGTACACAGCCATGCTGGATGAGAGGCAGGGTCAAACATGGGTGAAAGCAAACTGCTGAACGAAGAGAGGGAGAATGCAAAATCAACCCTTACCTGTTCTCTACACCTTGCTCATTTAAAAAAAAAATATTTTGGCTAATTTTATTATGCTTTCAAACATATGGATGACATTGGGGATGGGCTGATTTGTTTTTAAAATGAATGATTAGTTTTTGTCACCATTTTAGGTGACACTTTATTTTACAGTGTCCTTGTTACACATGTAAGTGTACATGCATTTACTAAAACAATAGCTATAAATCATACGTAATTACATGCAACTAATCCTAAACTTGATCCTAAAATTAAACCAATTGTTAGCACTGGGGATCGTATGCGATGCGGAGAGACTTTTTTCAAAACACGAAAACAGAAGACTTTGAATAACAAAAGAAAACGGCACTGTTGTGCAAAACCTTGGAGAACTTGGAACATGGAACACGACATCCACACACTTCCACATAACAACGTCAACATCAACAGTCGACATAGACATGGGAACACAAGAGGGTTTTACACATGAGGAGAATGGGAACACCTGATGAGACTAATGAGGGGAGTGATTGACAAGACAGGTGCAGGAAGGACACAGGAAAATACACAGAAGGTAACCGGAAGTGAAACAACATGACAACACTGTGACACCTATAGTAAGTACATGTAGTGAATTATTACTCTTTACTTAAATTTACTAATAAGTAAAACTACTAAAAAAGTACTAAAAAGTGTAACTACTTTTATCACTACTGCAATTATGGTCTGTAGTTAAGACATGTCCCACAAGCAAACCTTTGACTGCCATAAATTATAATGCAAAATCATTATTTTAAAATTGCCATATTATTACTTATAAATTATTGTGTCAAATTAATCTTTATTTTTAACTTGTGTGATTATATATATATTTATATATATTAAGAAAAAGTAATCCATATAAATATGCCGTATTTAAATCCAGAATTGTAGACTTTTCTTTTAAAATCAGTGCAAAACTACAAAACTGATCCCATCCAGGCCTGGCAGTGAGTACGAAGAATGAGGTTCTCTATTTTGTTGTTTGGCTGAAACGTGTCATTTTCACTCAAATTAAATGGAAATGAAGTTTTCCAGCACATCCTTTTAGCATGACAAAACACTGGGATTTTTCTTTCCCATCAATAGGTCAGTGTAGTATTACCTTTTGACTTTCACTGAATAAGAAGAGTCTCCCTGTTATGTGAAATTTCAGAACACTGTGCTGCCAAACAAAAACATTGAAACTCAATTCCCTGATTTGCATTCCAGTCTGAAACAGGCATCAAAGTCCAAGAGGAAAAAAACAAAACAATTATTTAGTCACACAATTGGTTGTGAGAGAAAGGGATTAATTAATCATGGATCACAATTATTCTCCACTCCTTTTCTTTACTTTTAATTGCAAAAGCATTTGGACTTTGCTGGTAATTATGTGGTAATTATCACGGATAGATTACAAACATTTGATGCTGGATCCCATCTGCTTAATTTGAATAGATGTCTCCTGTAACTTTTTAAAATGTTTAAATTATTTAATGTTTAATGTCAGTACTTTGCCATAGTGCTAACTACTACATTGCTTACAGGCCAGTCCTGCAAACCTCTCATTATCTCTAACTTGTTTGTGTATGTTTGTGTCGTAGATACTGGATTATAGTCTCGCTGATTTTGCATGAGCAGAATTTTTTTTAGGTAGTATTAATTTCAGAAATGAGAAATAGCGCTAAATGCTTGAGTTTCATAGGATATCTAAGATATCTGTGGAGGTATACATGTAGAAATGTTTGAAAAACAGACCGGAACATTATTAGTGTCATGCTGAGACTCACACAAGACAGGTAAGTGACAACAGGTTTATTTTTAACAGCAGGTCACACAGCAGGTAGGCAATGAACAAGGCAGATGATAACAACACGAGGATCACGGAGATGGTAATGCTTATCTGGGTTGAGGAATGGAGATGGTACAGGTAGAGGAACAGGCAGGATCACGGAGAGAGTCTTGAACAGAGATCGACAGACGGTAAGGCGCAAAGGTTCAATATGCTCGTGTGGCACGAGTGAGTCCAGGTATCTCTGATGAGACCAGACACAGAGTGAGTGCAGCGTGAGTGTTTTATGGTGCAGGGGTGATTGGGAACAGGTGCTAGTAATCCGGTGATGAGGAGCGTGTGGGCGGAGTGTAGGGGGAGCCTGGTGCCGGGGGCGTGGCCGAGTCCGTTACAGTACCCCCCTCCCCACGGGCAGCTCCGGAGGACCGTAGCTGACGGCGACGAGGACGGCCTCGGCCCCGAGGTGCCGGTCGGTCAGGGTGCGCAGCGTGGAAGTCCTGTAAGAGTGTGGGGTCCAAGACGTCATCCCGAGAGACCCAACACCGTTCCTCGGGGCCGTATCCCTCCCAATCGACCAGATACTGAAGTTGACCGCCTCGCCGCCGGGAGTCCAGGATTTCCTTGACCTTGTAGATGTTAAGGTCCTCCGGGTCAAGGGGAGGCGGCGGTACATCTTCAGCACCAGGCTCTGTGGGAGGAAGGACAAGAGGGTCAGTGTAAGGTTTAAGGAGTGACACGTGAAATGAGGGTGAGATGCGATACTGTGGGGGGAGCTGGAGCCGGTAGGTGACTTCGTTGATCTGCCTCAAGATCTTGAAGGGACCAGCGTAACGGGGATTCAGCTTCCGGCAGGGCAGTCGCATCCGCATATCCCGGGTGGACAGCCAGACCATCTGGCCCGGGTGGTACTGCGGGGTGGGACCACGCCGGCGATCGGCCTGTAGTTTTTGTCTGCGAACTGCCCGCTGGAGGTGGACGTGGGCTGAGTCCCAGACCCTCTCGCTCTCCTGGAACCAATGGTGGACAGCTGGAACTTCCGTGGGCTCACCTGTCCAGGGGAAGAGAGGGGGTTGGTAGCCGAGATAACATTGGAAGGGAGTGAGGTGTGTGGAGTCCTGCCTGAGGGAGTTTTGTGCATACTCAGCCCACGGAATATACCGGTTCCAGCTGTCTTGTTGGTGACCACAGTAGGCGCGTAGGTACCTCCCAATCTCTTGAATCTTGCGTTCAGTCTGGCCATTACTCTGGGGATGATAACCTGAGGTTAAACTGATGGAGACACCGAGGAGACTGAAGAACGCTTTCCAGACGTGGGATATGAACTGCGGTCCTCGATCTGACACAATGTCCTCGGGGATACCGAAGTGCCTAAACACGTGGTGGAACAAGGACTCCGCAGCTTCCATGGCCGTTGGTAGCCCCTTCAGTGGAATCAGTTTACACGCCTTGGAAAACCGATCCACCACCACTAGGACGCAGGTGTTACCATCCGATGGTGGCAGATCGGTTATGAAGTCAACTCCGAGATGGGACCAGGGACGGTGAGGGATAGGAAGAGGGAGGAGTTTACCTTCGGGTAACCTTCGTGGAGTCCGGGAGGTGGCACAGACTGAACATCCTTTCACGTAACGAGACACGTCCTGCGCCATACTGGGCCACCAGTAGCGATCTTGGAGGAGCGAGAGGGTACGCTTGCTGCCTGGGTGTCCAGAGCCCGGAGAGGTGTGAGCTTGGTCCAGAAGGGTCAGGCGGAGACTGGCTGGTACATAGGTCTTGCCTTCTGTACCCCCCCGGCGGAGCGGGGTCATCGTGAGTTGCCTCTGTGATGAGCTGATCAATAGTCCATTGTATGGGGCTCACCACGACGGCTGGAGGGAGAATGTGTTCGGGTTCTTGGGTGGTGGGTTCAGGGCTGAACTGACGAGATAGGGCATCGGCCTTGGTATTCTTGGATCCGGGACGGTAGGTAACAGAGAAATGGAAGCGAGTGAAGAACAGCGCCCACCGGGCTTGACGAGGATTGAGTCTCTTAGCAGTCTTGAGGTACTCCAGATTTCGATGGTCCGTGATGACTTGAAATGGGTGTTTCGCTCCCTCCAGCCAATGCCTCCATTCCTCTAGGGCCAGTTTCATGGCAAGCAACTCACGATTTCCGATGTCATAATTTTGCTCCGCCGGGGACAGCTTTTTGGAGAGATAGGCACATGGATGGAGACGTGGAGGCTTACCCTGCCGCTGCGAGAGAACGGCTCCTACCCCGGTACTTGACGCGTCGACCTCGACCACAAAGGGGAGTTCTGGATCCGGGTGAGCCAGGGTAGGAGCCGAACAAAAGGCTTTCTTGAGATCTTCGAAAGCCGTCTCCGCGGCTGGGTTCCAGGACAGAGACTTGGACCCCTTCCGTAGCAGTGCAGACAAGGGGGCGGCAAGGGTGCTGAAGTTGCGGATGAATCTTCTATAGAAGTTCGCGAATCCCAGAAACCGCTGGATGTCCTCGATGTTGGTGGGAGTCGGCCAAGTCTGCACTGCTCTCACCTTCCCCTGGTCCATCTTGACGCCGCTCTGGTCGATGATGTAACCGAGGAACTGGGTCCAGCTGCGGTGGAACTCGCACTTTTCCAGCTTCAGATATAGATGGTTTTCTCGTAATCTCTGGAGGACCTGCGTAACATGGGTGTGGTGTTCTTCTGGAGAGGCCGAGTAGACTAGGATATCATCGATGTAGACTATTACAAAGCGATGTAGGAATTCCCGAAGAACCTCATTCATGAAACCTTGAAAGACGGCGGGGGCATTGGACAAACCAAAAGGCATCACTAAGTATTCATAATGTCCCGTGGGGGTGATGAAGGCCGTTTTCCACTCGTCCCCTTCTCTGATGCGAATGAGGTTATAGGCGCTACGCAGGTCCAACTTAGTGAAGAGGCGAGCTCCCCGCAGCTGTTCCAGAGCGGCGGGCACCAGGGGAAGTGGATAGCGGAATTTGATGGTTTGGGCATTCAGATGGCGGTAGTCGATACAGGGTCTCAAGCCTCCGTCCTTCTTGGCAACGAAGAAGAAACTGGCAGCGGCAGGGGAGGTAGATGGTCGGATGTAGTTCTGCTTGAGGGCCTCCTGTACGTACTCCTCCATGGCCTGGTGCTCCGGGATGGACAGGGGGTAGACACGTCCCTTGGGAAAAGTGGACCCAGGCAGCAGGTCGATGGCACAGTCCCATGGCCGATGTGGTGGTAGTTGGGTTGCCATCTGAAGACTGAAGACATCCTGGAACGCCCGATATTGTTCAGGGAGGTCAGTTGAGATGCCCGCTGATGGACTCTCGATGGTCGTAGCCGCCAGGGCAACCGGTGATAGTAACTCGGGAGGGGAATTCTTCTCTTGGGGCTTGAGTACTGCAGAGAGACATTTAGAAAAACACTGGACGCTCCACCGTAATACTTCTCCTGACCTCCAACAGATTTTCGGGGAATGGGTGATGAGCCACGGGCGTCCCAGGATGAGGTCAACCGTAGAGCCCTCCAGCACCAGAAAGGAGATGTCTTCCCGATGGAGACAGCCCACACTGAGGGTCAGCTCTTCCGAGGCGTAGCGTATGCACCCGCGGCCCAGCGGCTTTCCCAAGATGGAGTGAGCCCGGTAAGGAAGGTCCAGAAGTTTTTTGGAGGCTTGTAGTTTGTGGAGAAATATGGCAGAAATGAAGTTTCCGGCGGCTCCAGAGTCGATCAGGGCTTTGGCTGGAAGGGAATGATAGGCAGAGGTTACCAGGACATCAGTGTTAGGCAGTATTATGACGGAGGGTTTCGTATGGATGGTACTCACCGCTGGGCGTGGAGGTCGGACAGGGCAGTTGTAACGATAGTGGCCCTGACCTCCACAATACAAGCATAGGTGCATACGCATACGTCGCTCTCTCTCAGTGGGTGATAGGCGTAGATGGTCGACTTGCATAGGCTCTGGTGCTGGAGGCTGGTGCTCCCCCGGAGGAGACGGGAAATGCAACGGGGTCATTGGGACAGAACAGGCAGCTAGATTCTGTGAGACGAGGGTAGCGCGATATATGAGGTTTTCAAGCCCCACATTCTCGCCATAGGTGACTAGGTGGGTGCGGATCTGCGGTGCCAAACCTTGGCGGAAGGCGGCTGTTAGGGCAGCTTCATTCCAGCCGCTAGTAGCCGCCAGAGTGTGGAATCTCAGGGTGTACTCATGTATGGTTTGCGACCCTTGTTGAATTCGTAGCAGTTGGTCATGCGACGAAAGCGACCCCGCAGATCGGCTGAACACTTCTCTGAAATGTGTCACAAAGTTCTCCAGGGATTGAATAACGGGCCCGCCAGTCGACCAGATTGCTTCCGCCCATTGAAGAGCGTGTCCGGTGAGAAGAGATATCATGAAGGCGATTTTAGCTTGTTCTGACTCGAACTGGCGGGAATTCAACTCAAAGTAGAGGGAGCATTGGAGTAGGAACCCGTTGCATTTCTCCGCCTCACCTGCGTAGGGCGCAGGTTTGGCCATGGGACTGGCTGAGGCAGATGCGGAAGTGGTTCCCTCTTGCAGTGCCATGTGAATTGCTCTTGTGATATCGGGAATGGTAACCGGGTTGAGTGATGGCTGTTCGGCCACTCCCGCCGCGGCCTGCTGAGTGGTCTGGTCTTCTGTCATGCTGAGACTCACACAAGACAGGTAAGTGACAACAGGTTTATTTTTAACAGCAGGTCACACAGCAGGTAGGCAATGAACAAGGCAGATGATAACAACACGAGGATCACGGAGATGGTAATGCTTATCTGGGTTGAGGAATGGAGATGGTACAGGTAGAGGAACAGGCAGGATCACGGAGAGAGTCTTGAACAGAGATCGACAGACGGTAAGGCGCAAAGGTTCAATATGCTCGTGTCGCACGAGTGAGTCCAGGTATCTCTGATGAGACCAGACACAGAGTGAGTGCAGCGTGAGTGTTTTATGGTGCAGGGGTGATTGGGAACAGGTGCTAGTAATCCGGTGATGAGGAGCGTGTGGGCGGAGTGTAGGGGGAGCCTGGTGCCGGGGGCGTGGCCGAGTCCGTTACAATTAGCATTATTATTACAATTATATCCTCATTTACCAGAGAGGACAATCTATAAATTATCAGATAAACTTAAAATTCCTATGAATAAAATGCTGTGGCTCATGTACTTTAACATTGTGTAAATGTTGCAGTGTGTGTACACAACCATCCATAAATCATAAAATGTCTCAAAATTATTCGTTCATGGTTTGTGACATCACAATGTAACAGGCGCCGCCCACACCGTTTATCTCAACAATTTTAACACATAAAATGTTCTGTTGGCTGCATCAGTGAACACAAAACGTGTTTCTGCATTCCACCTGCTTTCCTATGTAAAGTCACACTAGATGGATGTGTATGTGTTTGTTTTAGTCTAAACCAGGCATAAGACTTTTAATAATTCTTGTAAAATGGACATAATACTGTAGGTCCCCTTTAAAGGTATTTCAGAGTTGCAAAATTGTGTTCATTGTGGGAGAAAAAAAATGAAAAAAATATGGTCAAATATTTTCTTAAATATAAGTTGCTATTTTACTCTTGCTTATATTTGTGTAAATTCCTGTTCTTGTTTATTAATAAATGTTCACCTTTTGATAATAACTATTGCCTGTGGTGTTATTCTGTGTGTGATTTTAATTTCCTGGGTTTGTTCGTTTTTGATCCAGCGCTGGGTTGCAAAAATGACCCAAATTGTGTTTTTAACTCAGCAATTCTTTGCGTAGACTGTTTTCAAACAGGTTTCCGTAACAATTCCTCTTTTGCCTGGTCGGGATCAATACACTTATGTTTGACTGCATATTAAGGGATATAAAAAAATATTCTGTTATTGGAAAAAGTCACTCATTTAAAAAAGTGCTTTTTTACTGTAGGACAAAACAGTTACCAGGGGTCTCATTTACAAAGTGTGCGTACGCACAAAACAGTCCTGGAAATGTACGTACGCCAGTTTCCACGCAAAGGTTGTGATCAATAAAAAACAAACTTGATGGGAGAATGTGCAGACCTTAAAGCAAACTTTGAGCTGTGCATTCGCACATTCTGGAGACAGAGGGAATTGGCGACACAGATGGTTAATTTTAGTTTATTTTTTGGTGTATGCCATTTTTTACTTTTAAGCGTACGTAAACTTTTAGTAGGGATTCTACGCACAGTTTATAAATGAGACCCCAGGTGTTCAAAGAATATTTTTGATAAATTGATCAATGTTAATCAATGTTAATGGCATATATCACCCAAAAATGAACGAATAACAGTTAAGAACAATACAAATCACATGTATTGAACCTAAAACATTCCTTTAAGTAAATCGGACAGAATGCATGGATAGGAGAAAAATATTGTGGAGAACAAGAATGTTTTGGAACTGTGCCACAGTCTCTCATGAGAAGTGATGTTTATGAAGGTTCTGTTATGGTACTAATAGGCTGTCTTTGATGAGACACTACAGGGGGAGAAAGTGAAAGAGATGACATGCCAGGGACAGACATTTACGGTGATTGGTGTGGCTATTACCCCTCAGAATGAGATGAGGTAAAACGCAGTGGAGGGCTGCTAAGAACAGACGCTCGTACATGTTACTCTGCATGCATGAAGGAATGACTAACCCATGCTGGTCAGGACACTTTAGTACTGCGTGAAGTACTTTGCAAAATGTTGTTCAGTGGCCGACTTGAGATGCATCCTGTTAGAGCCAATTTCTATAATTTGCCATGTGTTAGAGGGGTTATATCGTTTTGAATCAAATCATCCTTGATGTGAGAAGAGGAGTTGCATAATTTTTCCCTGAAGCGACAGAGCATCTGTGTTTTCCAAGACACAATTTGATACCATTGTCCTTTTTTGGCGTTTCTAGGGAAGACACCGTAATAGGGTAAAACCTTTAACTAATCAATATCACCATAATTTCCCAGTTGATTAATCACAATACAGTTAGAGAGACTGTTGTTTTGCATTACAACCTTTCTGAAATGTTGTCTAAATATGCAAATGAGGCATTATATATTTGCACAATTTGTTCTCAAAAATCTAAACATTGGATTAAAGCCACATTCACTTTGTTAACATTAGAGGTAGGTAATAAAACTGTAAAATGAGGTGTACAGTATGTAAATACAACTGAAATGTAGAGTTATGGCTCTGTGCATGAGAGAAAACTGTGAGAAAGTGACATTTAAAAATAAATGTGTTAATTGAAATGTACAGATGCAAGTAGACAAATGGTAATTAAACTAATATTTAAAAAATGTGTTTTGGATAGTTTCTTTCCATTAGTCTGAAAGAAGAAATGTTATGAGAGCAAAATTTCAAAATTGACCTGTGCATGAAAAAAAACAATGGCTTTCTATCAGTTTAGTTTAATAGATAAAACAAATAATTTGAGTGCATGTGGGTTTGAGCTTTAATGTGAGAAAATAAACGTAAGCATATTTGAAGGCTGAAGGAATTTATTTAATTAAATGAGAGTCTGAGCTCTAACACACCTCCCTCTTAATTGGCACTGCTCACTCAGTCTCTTAACAATAGCTAAGCCAGCTTTGGATCTGACACACACACACACACACACACAAAGTTCACATATATAAGAACATACTTCACCATGGTAACAAGACAGCTTCAACCTTGATTTTCAGTTTCTATGTCTCTAATAAATCAAGTGCAAATTCTGTTAAGTATAAAACCCTTACTGAATAATAATTGCTGAAGGTCCTCACTGACAAGTGAAGGTAATGTTGGTGACATTTGAGTCTTTGAAAGGAATTTGTCTTTTGGATGAACCATTCCTGTTATTTCATATCATTTCCCAACCCTTCAAGAAATAGCTCACCCATGTGAAGTTTCTGTCATCATTTACACAGCTTCATGCCATTTAAAATTTGTATGACAAAGTAAGTTTTCCTTAAAACGAAAAAGGCAGTGTAGTGCACTATAATTTTAGTCCGCCCGGTATAACTAAAGCTGTGTTCACACTTGATAAGTTTGGTTGGGTTAAAACAAACTCTCTTGCGATTGCTCTAGTGAGGTTAATTTGAATAAGTGTGAACGCTGCCATCTGAACCCTGAGGCGCACCTTTTCAGGAAGTCTCAGTCCGCTTCCAAACAAACTGGTACGGTTTGACTGAAATATTAAAGCAACATAGACCAAAGATATAAATGAACATAACATGATGCCACAAGATGCAACACCAAAAAGAATAGAAAGCTCAAGCATACCTGTTTCTTCTCGCCATAGGAGCTCTTTTGTCCATTACCACCATCTCCTTGTAACAAATCTTCATTTGTGTTTGCAACGGAGGAATTCTGCCGCTGATTAGACCCCTTAATGCATTTTATAGGCTCTTTATGAGTTTTCAGATACCCTCATATGTATGCACATTTAGCACACAGCATTACTTTGAATGTTTTGGTAAGTTAAATCTCAATTTTATGTCATGAGAGTTATCCAATCAGGATTTGACCTCATCTTTATGCCTTTTATTCTGTATCTTATGGTTTGTTGTTCAAAATAACAGTGTGAATGCTAAGCGACCCGGGGAAAAATATATGAATATAATTTTTTTGTATCTGGACCAACAGAACTAAGATAACCAAATTATAAATTTAAACAGAAAGACTTCCAAAGACATACATTGGCATTGGCCTGCTTTAAGAATGTAGGTTTTAAGCAAATAATGACTGATGAATATATTAACTTGTAGAATATTTGTTATGTGTTTTAATCGTCTTTTTTACAAATTAGTTTATATGTATAATACTTATTTATGTTATATACATTATACTGTATGAAAGTTGTGATTATTAACCATTACATTATTAAGCAAAATAATTATCAGACAGAATTTCAATATCAGTTTATATCCTTAACTGACAAAATCATGGCAAAGAACTTTACTCCCCATGAAACCTGATACCATGGAAAAGGGACTCAAGCCAACGAGTTCAGAAGTAGCCATCCATTACCATAAAACATTGCAAGTTACATAATCAAATCGAAATTTAAATTTTTATGCATTTGCCAAACATATTGTAATTTATTCTATTTGTATAGTGCATCAATCAAAAGAGCCATTTTGGCCTCTTTACTACCGAATAAAATTCACGGGAGCCACAAAACCTATGTGATCCCTGAAATTAAAATAACACTGCACAGGAAGAGGGCCAGAGCATATTACAGTGCCTGACATCATACTTGCGAGTTCACACACCTCTTTAATCTTAATTTTAGTGATCTCCGACTGACGAAGTTGGACATCATTAGCGGCGATGTGAATAACAATTTCCAATCTGGTTTATATCCAGTTTGCAATACATAAAATAACTAAAGTGTGTAGCATTTATGAAATTACAGAACTACAAAAATAAAACTAATGACATTTTATTGCTGTTTGTGACAATGTAAAACATCAAAATATTTACAAAAAATGAAGTAAAAGGTTACTTCGATCTTGAAATTGGAAAGAGGTATACCATTGAAAAAATAAATTAGTAACTGTTTCATCCTAATTTTTCATTTTTTTCTGTATTCTGAAGTTTCTGCAGTGGTGGGAGTACAGAGTCTTGTCAAAATTTAGAAAGGACAACATACATTTTTTCCTCAACTTGAATCAAATTAGCATACAACTGAATGTTTTGTGAGGTGCATCATGTGTTGTTTCTTATAATAATTTTCCCTCTTTTGTTCTCTTTTCATCTAGTTACACAGAAATTGGTTTCCATCATAGCGTGATCCCTTTCCAATGCATTTTCTCGACAGTGCTGTTTACTGTTTGCAGTGTGTATAAAGGCAAATAATTAGCATCTATTTAGGAACCTGCTCTCTGAAAGAGGTAGTGTTGTAAGGAGCCATTTTTCTTGTAAATGAACACCAGTTTGGAAAGTATTGTATGTATTGTGTGCATGATGTCGTTTCAGAAGTACAATGTAGGACAATTTGTAACCTTGGATTTTATATTCTAGTCAACAGCCCTAATGAAAAATAAATATACCAAAATGTATTTGACATACATTTTACACAGAGTTTACTACAAATTCATTTATACATTTATGTGCCTAATATAATTTTCTGCAATTATATCTGCTTTTGGTATAGTACATTGATATACTTGAAGTCTGCTAAATTGGAACAACTCATTTTGTAATTAATACACTTTAGGTATCTGGAATAGTGCTGAGGTCCAACGAAATATATACTCTAGTGCATTTGACTGTGCTAAAATGGAGCTATTGCAAGAATAATTTAGGTACGCTTTAAATATCTTGTATTTAAAGACTGATATTATACAATGATCATATTGTCCTTACTAATAAAATACATTTTCGGCTATATAGGTTATATTAAGAAATGTGCATTGTCCAATAAAAAAATAGTCTAAATAAAGTTTCAAGCAGTATGTCAGTAAATATGTTAATGCATTTGTTATATATTTAGTATGGAATTTGGCATAGTTTTTTTCTCTAGGGAGAAGCATAATCTTCAATCATTGCTCTTTGGAGTTGTGGCAAAAGCCAGGCCTGAAATGTCAAACTAATTAAAGACAATTGAATTCTGGGCAGTGTATTGATACAGTAATGTCTTTGAGGAATGCATGAAATTAGTCATATTGGCCAACGCTGATTGTTCACGCGTGCACATGAAATTGTTTGCACTAACTATTGTACAAATAACATTGGCATGATTGGTGCATAACAAATACAAAGATGTTCCGCTAAAACAAAACGAGTAAATATGCAAATGGTTAAGCTGTGTATTAACATTTCAATAGGCACCCTGTTTGTATCATCAGCTCTCTTTTACTTTCTTCTTTTTTTGTCTTTAATTTATATCTTGCGGGTTTTGCACTTTATTTTTATACAGAAAATTAAAATGTTACAAGAAATTAGGGAGAGATACAATGAGCGTGTTTACATGCATATCAATATGCTGATAAATCAGTTTATTGAAATAACCCATTTTCCTGGTTTACATGCAAACCAATAATCCGGAACTCTTGATTTGGTTCTTATTTTCAATAATTAATTCATGACTGCGGAAAAAGTATGTTCTATATAGTATTCATTTTTGGTTACCATTGACTTCCATTGACAAACATTGAAAATACAGTAATACCTTGAGATAGAAGCATAATCTGTTTCAGGACCGAGCTCGTAACTCGAATTGCTTGTATCATCTCAAATCATTTTTTCACATAATAAAAAAAAATTATCCGTTCCAGCCCTCTAAAAAACTCCCTTATTAGTGCTAATAACAATGGAAAAAACATATGGAATATGGAACATATGGAAAACAATGGAAAAAGACATACACAAAACATTATAGTATTTAAGGATTCCTGTGATGTAAAACAAACAAAAAAGTGGTTTTAATTATGAGTTCTTACCTTCGAGACAGACGATACAGTAGTGGCGTAGTGTTTCTTTGAATAGACTACACGCACAATAATGTATGCCTCAGAACCTCATATTTATTATTATTGAACACACATAACTCGTGCTGCTCCCAGCTTAATACTCGTGAATCACACGTCGGCCCCGGTAACCTCCCGCTGTAAAACCAAGCTGGCCATCTAGTGGATAAATGTATATAACATAAACATAGGAAGACTCGCTGGAGATGCTTACGAAAGTCGGCGAACACATGAAATGAACGAGTGAGGCAGTACTCGAACACCTAGCGTCGGCATCTCTAAACGTGCTCGTATCTCAAATCTTAACTCATATCGCAAAGCAAAAATTTGCTAGAAGGCTTGCTCATATCTCAGAATACTCGTATGTCGGGACGCTCGTATCTCAAGGTATTACTGAATCTTTTTCTTTTTTGGGTATCTGTCTCTTTACCTTAACCTTTTTACCTCATTATTTCTTAAGGGTTCTGTAATTTGACTGCATTCAATGCGGGTTACATCACTTGTCACACTGTACTAGCAGGAAATGTTGGTGGGGGGAGTGAATGAACAGCACTCTCTTCCACTTTCATTAGCCACAACTGAGGTGCCCTTGAGCAAGGCAAAAAAATGGCTGCCCAGTGTTCTGGGTGTGTGTTCAACACTCACTGCTGTGTGTGTGCAATTCCAACAAATTCCAAGTATGGGACACCAAACTTGGCAACACGTAACTTCACTAATTCACTAAACATCCAGTCACTAAACCTGTTGTCAAACCAATCTCATAAGAAAACATAAATTTGTAAGATTTAATTAAGAAAATGTTCAATGTTTTTGTTTAAAGTTCAAACCCCTTTTGTTTTGTTCAAACCTCTAAACCTAACCCTCAGTGGGACATAAGCAGATTTTATGAAAACCTACAAATGAGACTATTTAATTTTTTTAAATGCAAAGTAGATGAGAATGTGTTGGATACTGCGGGCAGTTGTCACGACTTTGCCATGTGCTTGCTGTGGTGTTCTGAGGCGTTGCTAGGGTCTTCTGTCTGGTTGCCCAAATTAAAAGACCCCAAGTGTATAAATAACTTAAAGGGATAGTTAAAGGGATAGTATCCAAAAAAAATTAAACCTCTAGTTGTTTCAAACATGTGCAGTTGATGGACCCATATTGACTTCCATATTTTTTTTCCCAATACTATATGAAAAATAGTATAGGAAACAAAAAAAGGGCCCATCAACAATTTGGTTGGTTACCCATTTTCTTCAAAATATCTTCTTTTGTCCATCTTTTAACATTAGAGTATGGGATATTTTAGCCACTAGATTAAAAATCATAAATCCGATCAGTTTGAAAATTAACAGTGCTCTTGGCAAGCACCACTAATTTGTATTGACCTCAGGAAATACTTTTCTGTTTCCTAGCCATACGTGGGTTATATACATTAGGGATGAAATATTTATGCTGCTTGTTTAACTTATGAGCATCATCAACATTCCTGTCATAGACTGCCTATTTATGATTTTCCAGGATACCATTTAGTTCTGGATATGATCAGTTGCAGCCCTAATATGGCTCTATTAGTTGTAATGAAACACGGTAATGTTTGACAGCACAGGGGGCAAGAGCTCATTTCATCTAAAGGCTTCAAAGATGGCAAGATCAAGAGATGGTGCTGAGAAAACTAGACGTTTCTATGAATATATGAATACCATTTAAAGGGGAATGAGTTCAGTTTGAAGGAAATATGTTTCCGCTGAGTGTCTGCCACGTTCCACTTCTGCATAGTTAGGTTTTTTTCCCCTTTCCAGTGCAGGCATGCCATTATTATAAAGGATGTTGTAATGTTGTCATCAACACAAAACAGTCATAATTACTACAAATGTTATCATTACTATAAGAAATACTGCAGCTTCAGATATAACCTATGAATCTGCTATCTGCATTCTACTCTCGCCATTAATGTGTTTCGCTATTAGGACCACAAGGAAAATGAAGTCGGCTATAGTTGGGCCAATTGTATTGTGATTCTTCCCTAATACGCACTGCTGATGTGACTGTTTTGTTGGAGTCTGCTGATAGCTTTTAACAGATATTTTGTTTACCATCTTGTTGATTTGGTCCACTTAAGTTTGATACTGCAGTTCTGTGTATGGAAACAGTTTTTGAAAACCCCAGCTGATCTATTGAAGAGACATCAAACTGTCAGAATGAAAACCTCAGTTTGAATTCTCTAAATGTTTCTCTCTGAAAAGCATCCACCTGTCATCTTTACAGAAAAACTGCTTCTGTTTTCTGCAGGAGACCATCATGGTAATTCCTTCAAGATCACCATAAAATAAAAATTGACAATACTAATTTTATGATTGAATATTGCAGTAATTATTAGAAATGATTTATGTATAAATGTATGCGCCCTTTGATCTTTAAAGGGGACCTATTATGCCCCTTTTTAAGTCTCAGGTGTCCCCAGAATGTTTCTGTGAAATTTCAGACCAAAACACAGATTATTTATTAAAATATATTGTAAACACCCATTTTTTTTAGTGAAAAAAATCTTTAAAAAGTATCTTTAAATGCAAATGAGCTGCTGTTCTCCACCTCGCTTTCCAGAGGAGGGCAGAGCCTTTACAGCTTGTGCCTTGGATACTCTGCCAAAAGCTAACAAAACACCTGTTTGTTTGCACTCATTGACACTGTGCTCTTCATCATCATGGAAATGTATTAACTGCATTTGTTTTAAAGACATATCAATCTAAACTTCTGATATATGGTTTTCTGATCGCACACCTTCAAAGCACGCGCACAGAAAGCTGTCTCTCAGACGGAGCGTCCTGTGAGTATTAAGCTAAATTGATGAGGTTGTTTTAATGTAAAAATTAATAAAATAACATTTCTAATAAAAAAATTAAAACCCGCCAGTTGCATCTAAAACCAGCCCAAATTTTATCAACCAGCCCAATGCTTTATTTCTCAGTCGGATGTGACGAAAAGGAGCAACACTGACTGCTATATATGCTGTTATTATGAATCAAACAACAAAAGACAAACAGAAAATGAATCACTGCTCTTGATTTGAATTAACTTGAGTAGCTATAATAAGAATACATTTCTTCCTTTAATGCTGCTGTTAAATGCCCTGGTGAAGAGATACAGTATCTTTACTGGTGTGAGGGCGGAGCAACCTGTCATTCACATGAGATTGACCAATAGCAAACCACAATCATCCAAAGATCCAATCAATTCCCGATGGACAAAATTAAGTCCCGTCCTTCATTTTTTCTTTTTCAAGAAGATGCTTTACATGGCTTTACATTGTAAATACATTACGATAGGGAAGAAAAGAATATGACAACTTCTGTTTCATACTGACCATTTTCTATTAGAACTTTTTGGATTATTATCAAATATGCAGATAAATAGCATTGGGACCAGGGGTTCATTGGGACCAGAATGATCTAAAGTAATGTGTTTGTTCATATTTATCCATATACAGTAGTGGCCAAAACCGATATTTCAATGACACTACAAGTTTGTTTAAACCATCATTTACATTTATAAATTTGGCAGATGCTTTTTTTCTAAAGTGACTTACATTGCATTCAAGAACACATTGAATCAGTTCTTGCTTCCCATGGAATCGAACCCATGACCTTGGCATTGTAAACACCAATTCTCTACTGATTGAACTACAGGAAAGATATCAAGCATCAAAACACAAGAAAAAAATTATATATTTCAAATATTTTAAACTTGGTTATTTATCTGATAAAATCTTTTGCCATTAAAAGACAAACTACAGCTTCTTCAGGTACACACAATTTTTTTTTATAGAAAAACAAAAAGCTCACAGGAAAAAGCAAACATTTAATACAAAATAATCAGTTATTAATATTTTGTTGGTCCTCTCTTACAACATCTAAGCATTAAGTTACAGCCTCTGTCCATTATAGCCTCCTAATCACCCTCACTGATTGGCTGTATTCAATGTTTTATATATATCTTATATCTTATATTTCTCATGTGTGGATGTGTTTGAATATGTTTTCCTTCTACGACTCTGTGTTTGGCATTTAATAATAAGGATATAGTTCAACCAAAAATAAAAATGTTGTTATTATTCTCTCATGTTGTGCCAAACCATGTAATTTTCTCTTTTGTTTGGAAAAAAAAGGAGATATTTAGCTTTTTGTCCATACAATTAATGGAGAGCAGGGACTGTCACGTTCACTTTCAGATATTTATGTTTTTTATTTTTTTATTTTTTGCAGCTGCTCTATTATTAATAAAATGATAAAAACATTCTTTGCTTTTCAATAACAAGGTTCTTGCTACCATATTTTTCATTTATATTATTATCCATAATCATGTAATTGATGTATTAACATTTTATAATTTATACATTTAAAATATTTCTTGGATCAACGTTCCAATCAACCAGATTTGAGGTACATGTTTACAGTTTATATCAAGTTTAGGTTAGTACCAAGGTAAGATGCTTTGTTGTTAGCATATAATTTCCTTCTGATTTTACGGATAAGTTATGAGTAGGGATAGGATTAGGACAAGAATACTGTTGATCCAGGAACATGTCTTACTTGGCAAAATCATGGTGACTGTCCAGCCCCAGTGACAGCGCATCCCTTTTAAACCGTTCTTGGCTAGATTAACTAATTTAATGAGAAAATAATCAAATTTGGATCGCTTGAGTTATAAAAAAATCAATTAATCAAGTCCCAGAAAAAGTCTGAACTCCTACAAAAGTACCAGTATCTATAAGTGTTGTGCATTCTGTGTGTTCCAGACGAGTGCGGTGCTGTGTTCAGGTGGATGTGCTCTGCTGGCAGTCAGTTCCCTGCTGGCCATCATCACCATCTTCCTGCCCGGTGGAGCCTGTGAGAGGAGGATCTGCACACTGGCAGGATACATGCAGATGGCTTCAGGTTAGTGTCCGGCTTACTATCTGATCTCTGATCAGCTCTCAAACACCAACCCTTAGAGGAACCATGCTGAGTAGCATTACATGACTGATCATAATCAGTAAAACCCTAATCTGAGCTTTAGACGGGACCCCCATAGACCATCTGAGGCACACTACACCCAGAAATGATGAGAGCGTACCAAAATACAAGACTTGTAAAACCCCAGCATATCTCTTTCCCACACTTCCTTTGGCTCTTCTACTCTTTGCGATTTTGAATACACACAACAGCAGGGATCTACAAAGAGACCTTCCTTCTCTCACCTCCCGCTCTAATATCATGTGATACACACTGGAGCTCTACTAACTGCTTTCGGCATAACATTTGAATTCTGTTGTGCTCACATTTGAAGTGTATTGTTCATTTTTGGCAGAGCAGGGGAGGAATGTGACGTGTTATGAAGCACTTGAAGCTGCATTTAGGCGCTGTTTCACATTAGAAATGCAAAGATTCATGTTGCACCTTCATTAAATTGTATGAAAGAGTTTATTCAAACACTGTTTTCAATCCAAATCCCTGCTGGGGGAAATAACAGGTTAAGCTGGTTTCTACTCCTACAATATGGTTGCCTATCTTAAAGGCACATCAGACCAAAGTTGGGCCATCGTTGAACATTAACTTAGTTTTTGCAGTGTGGTCTACACTGTCAGTTCAATAGGCTCTCTAATGCCGGCCTTTTGTCCCGTTAAGCATGTTGAATCAGTGTTGGGTAGTAAATGAAAGAAATTAACTAGCTAGTCATTACGGTTTCCCGAAACCATATTATTGTAAACTTGCCCACATTAGTTAGTGATGTCATGCAGGTGATGGAGTAGTAACTTCTTTTAATGAATCTTTTAATGAATGCTTAATGCAAGATGCAGACGAATACAGACATAGTGTCTGAGGACCAATTCTACTTTTTCTCAGTTCTCGTTCATACGTACTAGAGCATTCACGGGAAAATTCTTCAAAAACGGTGCTTGAAATCTCGACAAACTAAAAAACGTAAATTACATTTTGAATATAAGATATACAGTAATAATCGTGTACGAGCATGAAAAGTCAAATTGGTGTACGAACATTGTATCCGAGTGCGAGAAAATATTTCCCTCGCCCACGCGCATTTTTTGGTGTCCTAACGCTCAGCATCTTCGCGCACTTTTTTACTGGAAATATCCTAATGGCAGCCTCTCACAAAGCCTATCACCCCTTAACCCGTTCATTTTCTCAGCGTCGATTGGTTTGGCTGCATCATTCACCACAGTGCAAACTTTTATAAGTGATTTACAGAGGTTTTACCTCGTGTTGTTAACATTAATTGTGATCGCTATTGTTCACGTAGTGAAATATATACTTGCATATAGCATATAGACAATGACCCTCAAGATGAGTGAGAAAGAAGGTACCAAATCCTCCCTGTAAGCAGTAAAACCCTCCTCTCGTCTCAATCACGCCAGCAGCGACGCTACTCAAAGGTAAAGTGCGAGTTAGAGTAAATTATCAAGTAATTAGTATTTATATGAAATCTTAATGGGGATAATTTTAACTGTAATTAATAGGGTAAAACCCAAAAATATTTAAAATGGGCATTTATGGTCATGGGGTACGAATCGAGTGATTTTTATTGCATTCTTATGGGGAAAATTGTTTTGGTGTACGAGAATTTTGAGTTGCGAGCTCGCTCTTGAAACTAATTAAACTCGTAAACCGAGGTAATACTGTTGATTGTACTGAATGTCAGCTTGTTTATTTCTGTTCAAGATAAGGATTTACATAAGGATAAACATTACGCGGAACAAAACAAACTGTGATTGGTTGCTTCACATGTCAGTCAGATGGCCTCTGGGCAGTCCTTGACCAATGAAAGCTGCTTCTGCCGTCCGCCTGAAGGTCTGGCAACGTGAGACTACCAGCTGGTTCTCCATCCAGTCAAGATTTTACAGGGTCGGCTTGCAAAATGTTATTCCACATGATTTAAATGTATTACTCTGGTTGCTATTTCCCAGATATATCATTTATAAACACGCCCTCCAACATGATTATGCAGATATTTTCCGAACATGATGAATTTTCAATCTAAACACCCCATCTATCTGAACACACTTTGTTGCAGTCACAAAAGCTAAGTTGATAAATAAAGAAAGAAGCGTTTGCTCTCAATGCCGGTTGCTAGGCAACAATCATAGTCAGAATGTTGTGATGGCACGGTGAGGGCACTCAGAGATTTACTGGCCGCAGTAAAAAGACAATTACAGCCCCTTAACACAGGTCAGTGGTTCAGGGGTGACCACATGCTTCGTGTAGCGCTGGCCTTCATTCAACAGGCGAATACATCTATAAACAACACCATACTTTATCTACTTGCTCAAAAGCAATGACAAGCACACATGCTAAATAAATACGTTTATATAATAGTTGCATGTATTTTGGGAGCACTCGTTTCTAATTTGTCCTTGATATTTTTGAGGCCTTGGAAGGTTTTATTGGATGTGGGAATACTATACATTTAAATGCTTGTTTTAATTAAGCCTTTGGGCCCTACATTGATCATTACAGAGAAACCTTAAATAATTTTAACAGCAGAAAATAACTGCCTCATGCTGATTTATTTCCCTGTTCTAATTAGAAAGTAATGATATTTCCATAAAACTACTGTAATAATGAAGAATGTAAAAGGGCACTGGCTATAATGGACTGCATTGGTATTCTTTAAGCATTGACCAAAGCATCTTTTCAAGGGTAAGAGGCTAGTAATCAACTTCATATCAGATAGATGCCTTCTTCCAAAAAACATACTGTGTTCTCAAGAGGCACGAGCAGGAGGCTTTCAGACAGTTTTTCGTTCTAAAATGTTTGCCAAATAACCCTTTTGAAGAAAGTTTTCTTGCTGTAGTGGGAGAAAGTTTGGAAATTAATAAGCCTCTAAAGTTTCTGCCTGTTTTGCTTGAAGTCGAAAGACATATAGTTGATGAATTTTAATATTTAATGTGCTGCTTTGCTTACTGAAAAGCGTACGCTCATCATTGCTTTTAAAGTACGAGCAGTTGCTATTTTCCATCACTCAGACTGTCAAACTGATATACAAAACAGATATAATTAGACTAAAAAGCTCCAGCTCAGGGATTTCCATCCAGGGGTTTGTGTACCTCAGGAGGGTTTTGAAATCGCAGTTAGGTGTTACACTTCACAGTATTTTCATTGTTACAGTTATATATTTAAGTACTGAGTAATAGTAATTAACAACATGTACTTACTATAGGGTTAAGGTAGAATTAGTGTTTGGTTAGGGTTAGTTGCATTTAATTATGAATAAATTAATGTTATTATAATAATAAGTACATGTAAAATGTGACACTGTAAAATAACGCTACAGTTTTTTTAAAGGAGCATTTCTTTACAATTGCTCCCTGAACTATTAAAAAAGACAAACAAGCTCAACTGTCTTATGAACTGTACTTTTTTTTGCTGCCTTTTTAAATACAATCACTTTGGCTGGAAGTCATTTCAACTTAAATAACAAAAACATTGTTGAATCTTGTATACCTTAAAAAATAAAGTGGCTTGTAAAATGGCTTGCAGTAAGTTGATAAGTTCGATAACTTCGATAAGTTGAAATAATACTGTTGTCTTGACTTTTTTTTTCATGAGTCTTTTGTCACAGTCTTGTCACGTTGTTCACATCCGGGTCTCTTCTTTGTTCAGTGATCCCTCGTTTATTGCGGTTAATGTGGACCGGAACCCCCCGCGATAGGTGAAAATCTGTGAAGTAGGATCAGCCAATCAGCTCATGGGATACATCCACTCATGCTCTCATTCGTCGATCTCGCGCCGGGAACCAATCACGTGTCTTGTCTGAGTGCCCGTGGGTGTGTACAAAACCTCTGAGAGAGTTTCTCTCTTTGTCTGGCATCCTGGGTAACCGTTTCTCTCACATCACGATATAACAACGCTGCTTTCCGCAATACGGCTGCTGATATGGCGGGATTTATGAATTTTTATTTTTGAAAAATCCGCGATGCACTGAGGCCGCAAAACTTGAACCGCGAAGTAGCGAGGGATGACGTCAAGTTAGTCTCATCAGGTGTGTTGCATTTCCCCTTTGTATATTTACCCTCCTGTGTTCCCTTGTCTTTGTCGATCGTTGACAATATTATGTGGATGTTGCTGTGTGTTAGTATGCTGTGCTCCCCTTGCATTTTCCCAGTTATTCTTCAAGTTCGCACTATGAGTGTCGTTTTGTTTTGTGTTTGAAGTCTATGGTTTATCGGTCTTTTAAATAAATCCGAGATTGCTGCAATTCTACGTCTCCTCTTGTCTCTGCATCACACACAAACCCTTAATCCTAACACTTTTGTTACAGACAGTATCAGTATATTGTTTTGTGTGTCATTATAATATGAGTCAATCATGCCAATGAAGACCATAGGCTGGCATTATGCAAATTTGTTACAAACTTGTGTACGTTCATGTAGAAGTAAGACTGGAATTACTGATGATTCATTTCAGGGATTTCATAGTTGGTTCTTTCTTTTGGTAGACAATAAGACAATCGCAAACAGCTATATTACGCTATTATTATTATTATTACTAATATTATTATAAAGTGGCTTAACCTTAATTAAGCAAAAGGAGTTTTTTGTTTGCATATTACAGGTTTTTTTATACTTTATTTGCAAAATATTATTCTTCAATTCACGTCACGCAATGTAAATAAAGTGATGATTTGAGCACTTGTGTCAACCAATGGAGTCACATGGATTACTTTTATGATATCTTTTCTACCTTTCTGAAATGGTAGTTACTTACACTGTCAATGGATGGACAGATAGCTCTTAGATTTCATTAAAAATATCTTATGGGTTTAGAATGACATAAGGGTGAATAATTAATGAGAGAATTTAAACTCAAGTTATGACTTTTGAGAGTTAGACTCGAAACTTAACTTGGTGTCACAATTGGGTTTGGTTTCGGGTTAATGTTCACCTTTTTTTGTAGCTTGTCTGTTATTAGTTCAGATTTCCCCTGTCCTCTGCAACCGTTGCGTGTGACACATGTTTATATATAACTTCTGTTGATCAAGATGAATTGTTGGATTTTGAATTATTGGTTAATTAGTGATGCATCAGATTGTCTTGCCTCTGTCCTTGTGTTTCCTGAATCCAGATTAATTATTGTAAATTACTCTACACCTGCCTCACATGAAATCCATCTTGCACTGATGGAATATAAACCATCTCATAAACATTGGAGAGACTGCTGTGTCATCTACATTATTTTCCGCACAAGGGTAAGAAAAACAACTCAGTCTGTTTTGCAAGCTCAATGTAATTTCAGAGCAGCACACGTAAGAAATTTTACACTCTGGTGTCTTCACTTTTTCCCCTCACTGTGTCTTTATAAACGGGTTATTTTATAGCTTAAATATGGATGTGAAGATCATAGGAGAGTGTTTGTTTTCTGATGGAAATGAAGCATAATGGCCTGTGAGAACAATGAAGGTATTATGCAGAGGAAATGATAGCGCTGCATTTAATGTGGTGATGGCAACTTCACAGTCATTCACAACAAACAAGAGACTCTTATGGCACTTGCTGATTTGTGTGTGTGTGTGTGTGTGTGTGTGTGATTGTCAGCATGATGATATATACATGCTGCACATGGAGTGCACAGTGGTAATTTGCTTTGAAACAAACTGGAGTAAACAATGTAAAAGTGAATGGAGAGAATAGCGAATCAGTCAGTGACCTTTATCTTACTTTTTTGTTGAGTCCCTGATAAATTTATGCCCTTCTTCAATGCCGAACTTGTAAGACATCTGAGAGAATTCGCCTTGACTGGAAACTGAAAGGGAAAAAATAAACTAAGAGCAAAATTATAAATGATGCAAGATGTTTACTGGAATGTCTTGGTGGAAATATTGAGTTGTATGGTCTACTTTCGTCAGGATGTTAGTTTTGAAATAAAATAGATGGTCATAGAACACAGTGTCCAGTGAGTGTGAACCAGGGCAGGATGTTCTGTCTGTGTGACGTGTTAAGTTATGTGTTAAGATGTGTTAAGTCACCTTTATTTATATAGCTCTTTAAACAATACAGATTGTTTCAAAGCAGCTTTACAGTGATAATAGAAAAATTATGCATTATGTTGTTTAGTTAATTGTTGATTACATTCAATTACATTGAATAAATTAGTTCATTTAATCTATAAAGCAGTTCTGCAAAAATTATCTCCATCATCCAGCTCAGTTCATTTCTCACGCAACAGCGTCAGTGTTACGAAGTGAGGACAGGGAACGTGTGCGGTGCAGACGAGGAGATGGAGGCAAGGCAGGTTTCAAACTGAAACTCACTTTAAAATAAACGAAAACAAAGGAATTTAAATATAAAATCAAAGAAGCACACCTGTGCAAAAACAGAACTAAACATAACTCAGAACAATAATCATGAAAGGAGACCAGGAGACCAGGAGACCAGGAGACCAGGAGACCAGGAGACCAGGAGACCAGGAGACCAGGAGACCAGGAGACCAGGAGACCAGGAGACCAGGAGACCAGGAGACCAGGAGACCAGGAGACCAGGAGACCAGGAGACCAGGAGACCAGGAGACCAGGGAGACCGGGAGACCGGGAGACCGGGAGACCGGGAGACCGGGAGACCGGGAGACCGGGAGACCGGGAGACCGGGAGACCGGGAGACCGGGAGACCGGGAGACCGGGAGACATTTGACCATCAACATAGTCCCATAACTTCAACAACCGACAAAGACAAGGGAAACACAAGAGGGTTTTATACACAAGGGAATGACGAACACCTGGGGAGACTAACAATATAAGTGATGAACAAGACAGGTGCAGGAAGGGCATAAGATGATACACACAAAGGACCCGGAAGTGAAAGAACATGACACACCAGACAGGAAGTGACAAATGACCTCACCCACAGGAAATGCACCAGAACTAGACACGACTGACAGGAAGTGTGACAATGACCTTACAGACAGGAAGTGCACAGGTGACACAACAGGCAAGACTAATGGTAACAGTCAGTACAGTCAGTTCAATAATATTGTTGAATATTGTGTGTGTGTGTGTGTGTGTGTGTGTACGCCTACGCGTATGTGCTCTTCTGGGTGAGGGTGCGTGGACACATTACAGTTTAACCCCATTTGAAGCTTTTCTAAAGATATAGAGATTGATGGAGAAAGTGAGTGAGAGTGAGTGAGAGAGATCACTATGGCACTGTAATAAATTATGAGTCCTTCCAACTCAATTGAAAGATTCATTGTAATGGAAAATGGGTATCTCTCTCCCTGGTTCATTTGACAGTTTGGGGTTTTTGTTTCTGTGCTGAACTATAGCTCCAGTTGAGTCTTGCTATCCATTTTGAGTGCTGGAGTACAACATACATTTCTACCTTCATATCAAGAATTATATATAAATATGAACTTCAATTAATGTTTTTGCGCACTAAATTATTTGTATACAGTATTTACAAAATTTTGTGGGTTTAATGGACCTATTATTCTAAATTGTGTAAAAAAATAGTAGGGATGCGCCATTATAAGTTTGGCAGATATGGATAATTAGCCTTTTAATATAATAACCATTTTCATGTTATGCTCAATAACCACAACGACGAGAACAGGATCAGAATAAAAACTCATTTAATGACAAACAAACTCAAAGACTTTAAATGTAAAACTAAAGAAGCACACATGTGCAAATAACTGAACTTAACAAAACTCTGGGAACTCAGGAGACACGCACGCACGCACGCACGCACGCACGCACGCACGCACGCACGCACGCACGCACGCACGCACGCACGCACGCACGCACGCACGCACGCACGCACGCACGCACGCACGCACGCACGCACGCACGCACGCACGCACGCACGCACGCACGCTTTTTACTTCTTTAACAACTGACAGACACAAAGGAAATGCAAGAGTGATTTATACACAAGGGGAATCACAAACACCTGGGAGACTAACGAGCAAGTGATTATATGACAGGTGCAGGGAGTGAAACAATGACCCGATAGACAGGAAGTGAAACAATGACAAGACTGACAGGAAGTGACAAAGAAAACCCAGACAGACAGGAACAGTGTTACACATTCTTAAGATTTAACAGTGTTATTAAATTATTAGTTGTTGTTGTTTTTTGAAAAAATTACATGATGGCATGCAATCTAAATGGAAAAAATTGACAAATTAGCATAATTATCTGATATAGACCAATACTGATATCTGATATGGTAACAATATATTGTGCATCCCTATAAAATAGTAATAATAAAGAAAGTTTTGACTGCTTGTGCAATATTTTATTCACTAGATATATCCTTAGACAACAGAAAAATGAAATAGAAAACATTTAATGGACAGGTTGTTTAGCACTGTAAATGATATGCATCTATGATACTATCCGGGTACATCCTCTCCGTTGAGTGTACAAGCGCGCTGTGATCTGTAAAGTCTCCTGGGATGTATTTAGCTGGAGATGGAAGTGCATTGATGTCAAGCAAAATGTTCAAAATCTCTTTTCAGATCAGGCTGGTTGACCTGACAAGCTAATGCTGGTGGTACCAAGGAAGAACTTTCCGTGCTTTCTCTCTTTCACAGCATACAACAGCAGAAAAAGCAAATGTGTTCTTTCAACGTTAAATACTTTCTCCTATCACAGCTTAAAGAAATACTTCACTCAAAAATAAAAATGTGCTCACCTCATGTCGTTGTGCACAACAAGAAGATGTTTGGAAGAATGTTTACGCTGCTTTAAAAAATGATAGATGGATTGTTTTTATTCATAACCATGAAAACACAATGGAATAAACCTCATTGCTATATCTGTGCACAGTAACTGTACTCCTATTCTGATAGCATGAGGGCAACCCTGTTTGTAGTCTGGGCACATGTCTGTTATGGGACACAGTGGGCTAATGTGATTTGACATATTTCTCTCTCACAGGATGAGTTGCTCTTCCCACTCGCTTACCCCATTTCAATCGGCCTTTCTCTTTTGGCTCATGTCTCTGAAAAAAAAAAAAAGAGTACAAAGAGTCTTGTCTTTTTACCTCTGGTCCCACCCCATTGAGTGTCGTTATGCTGAGGAGACCATGGCTCTCGATGTCAGCTCTCCCCAGGGCCAACAGAAACACACACATACATGAATATATGACCAGTTCAGACTTTCACCAACATCACTGCTGGACTGAAGTTGGTGCTTGAGGACTGATTTGATCTTATTCTAGGTACCGAAGTTGTTTTCACGCAAACACATCAATCAATCCTTCCTACTGTAAGTGTTATCCAATCAGACATCGGTGACCTCACAATCAATTAAAAAGTCTCTGACAACCATGCAGGCTGATTGGCAGAGATGGAGCTTCTTTGAGTATCTCAGACAAAGGTAATGAGGGCCATGGGATATATGTAATGAGACGGAGTAGAATTCATTCATTGAATTAGCTCCCACAGTGGGTGGTGGAGCTCATACACAGAGGAGAAAAGTAAGAGTGAGAAAATGTGTCAATAGGGGCTTTTGCACTGGACTATGGAACTTTTTTGTATTGGTGAAAGTACCCATTTTTGGCGCGTTCACACCACAGAAACTGTGAACGATTTTAGTTTTAGGAATACCGTTTGGGGGAAATAGATAAGTTCCTACTTCAGAATAGGGTCTAACCCAACACAATAGAAACTACAAGTGACGTAAGTTTATGTTGATTGGTTGAATGCATAACATAGGAAACACCAGTACTCGCCATTTTTAAAAAGCAGTGTAAACACACAGTTTCTGTAGCTACTGTGTTTCTATAACTACTTATATTACCTGGAGACTGTTAGTATTCCCATTGATCACAATGGAAAGTTGAATTCAGTTTTTGTGCTGCTAGTATGTTTTTTTCAATCGTCACTCGTCAATCATCAATCATCAATCGTTTCATTTCCAATCTGCCATAATTTGTGCATCAAACAATGTAATAAAATGTTGGCACATTCATGTTTATCTGTTTCAGAGAAACCGAAGGCACTTTATAGTGCCTCTCACTGGACAATTGCCTTTGAAACTGCTTTGAAACATGCAAGAAGCAACGTAATATCATTTTTGCAAAAACGTTGCCACAGTCATGTGTTTTTCATTGAAAATGTAACATATTGTACGCAGTATAATAGGCTTGTCAAGATTATTAATTAATCATTTGAATCTAGTTATTTGATCTAATGACGTAACATTTAAATAATTAATTATATAAACTATTAATTCATTAAGTAAATCATATGGAACTATTTTACTATAGTTATTACATTATGTACAATTCCAAGTTAAACATACAAATCAACATTTTGTGGCGCTTTACATGGCCAGTTAAATCATTAATATTTGTATGACAGTTAATCATCACAAAACTAGAGGTGTATAGGCTTACACTATACTTATTACGTGCTAAAGTGTGTTTGAGAGGGAGCCAGAGAATGAATGTATGTGTATGTGAGTGATAGCTGGCTTTTTCACTTTTCTCTTATCTGAACTCTCTCTCTTTGAATGTCTTGAGTTATGCTTGTCATTGGTTTCTTGTTTGCGGTTTAGGTTGTTGCAGGTTTATTTCGTCATGCATGCAGCTGGAGCCACAGTCCAGACTCTACAGCATAACGCACAAACACATGAAGACGTACGATGAGCGCTGTCCTGTGGTGATGCGGTTGCTAAAGTGTGTGTGAATTAAGGGTGTTTGTTTGGCTAGCTTAGCTCATGTTTCATACTATGGATGACTAATTGGGTTGTGCGAATGTGTGCAGGGATAGACTGAGAGGCAGATGAGAGCGCCGTTTGAGTTATGATATGCATTCCACTTGTTTGACTGTAATGTATTCAGTCACATCTCACTTCTGGTGCCTGGAGCTCACTGCACTGGGAGCCTAGAGACCATCTCTATCTCTCCCTGTCTATCCTTTGCTTCACCCTGTCTGAATATAATTCTTCTCGCCTCTCTTTTCAATCCTCTCTATTTTCTTCTTATTGTTTGAAGTCAAATTTTTTTTCACTGTCTGTCCGATGCTTTTTTTTGTTTGGTTTCTTTGGAAATATTTGCGCATTTTATTTTCACTCTCAATCTCAAATCATCAATCATCTTGTATCTATTGTATTGTCTCTCACTCCTTCTGCCTTGCATCCCTTTCTGTTCATTTTTGTGTTCATGACTTCTCTTACAGTTTGAGTTCTCTCCTGTCTCAAAAATCCATGTCTTCCCTCTCACTCATCTTCATGAAAGACAGCTGATGCTCTGTAAGCGTGTGTATAAGCTGTGTGTACTGTGTTGTTTATTCTGTTTGTGGATGAGAATATGGCAGTGATGAAAGGGTTACTGACGTATGTGATCTTTGGTTGTCAAGTCAAGGCACTTTTATTTATATAGCGCTTTTTACAATAGAGATTTTGTGGCCAGTATAACTGTAAGTAGAAGCACGATGTTAATAAACCCTCCAGCCAGTTAAAACTAAAATGCAAATTTAATATCAGCTGATTGTTCATGTTAAGGTCCGTTTTTAGAAGTCTCCCTCCAGACTTTAGCTCTTATTATTAGATTTAAGTTTAGCCACATTTGTAATGTTTTTTATTAGTAGTGATATAAAAAGATCTACACACCCCCATTAAAACACCTGTTTTTGGTGATGTATGAAATGAAGAAAAGATAAATCATATCGTTTGCACCTTTAATGTGGTTGGTACAAACACATTCAATTAGTGTAATGGTTATTATACTTACCCCTTACACACTAATCGTACCCCTAAACCTACCCATCACAGAAAACGTTCTGCATTTTTACATTTTTAATAAAAATAGTTTATTTTGCGATTTGATTGAATTACAAGGACATCAGCAAGTCATAATGTGGGGGGTGGGGACTGATACACAACACAATATAAGGACTTTGTGTCCTCAATGTATGAGGTCAAACACACACACACACACACACACACACACACACACACACACACACACACACACACACACACACACACACACACACACACACACACACACACACACACACACACACACACACACACACACACACACACACACACACTCTAATTACTCAGTCTTCAGTATCACATGATCCTTCAGAAATCATTCTAATGGGGCTCATGAAACATTCCTTATTATCATCATTGTTGAAAACAGTTAATTTTTGTGGATACAGAGCAGGTTTTTTTCAGAATTCTTTGAGGAATAGAAATCTTTTGTGACATTATAAATCTCTTTACTGTCACATTTGCTCAATTTAATGTACAGAACAGTCACGGTTCTGATGCTGATAGTTGTGCAATGGCATCGTATTCATCTACAGTTTGTGTGTGCGCCTGTGTGTGTAACATAAGTTACATTCCTATTCCCAACCTATCCGTTCCAGATAGCGCACAAAATTAGAATGGACCCATCCCAAATTATAGTACATTGAAAATATCATGTGAAAGGTGGCCAGATGTTATTTGTGACTGTTTTCATTTCAATTTTTTTATTAACACTAGGAACAAATGCAAGGACAATGTACTCGCATTGTAAACAACAAAAAGGTTTTTAGTCATATGTAGAGTCTGGGATGCTTTGGAAACTACGTTACTTCCCTCTTATCCTGTTTAGAAATGTTGTAAGATTATGTTGTTCTCTTAAACCCAGCACTGGGTTTCTTTACCTCCACACTGAATCTGTTGAGCTGGTATAGCAGCTGTGTTAGCAGTGTTAACTCTTGAAGGCGTGATATGAAGGCTGACCGTGTTGTATCAGTGCAAAGGTCTATAAATAACAGACTGTCAGTCCTCCACCATTGCGTGCCTCTAAATCTTTCATGCTCTGAAGGACTCAGCAGAAATTTCTGTACCTCGGATGCTGCACCTGGTCTTTTTTCTCATTTCTGCACCGGTTATTTTATAGCTGCTACATGATGGGGAAGTGTTTTGTAGAAAAGCCATTTTCAGTAGTCCTCTATTACTCTCTTTGCAGTATGAATAAAGAGAGAATTCATCCCAAAAGTTTACTCTGGAATTGTAACTCATTATTTACTCACCTTATGTTGTTCCTCAACTCATACTGTATGACTTTTTCTTGTTTGGAACAAAACATTTGTTATTTTAAGAGTTCTAAGAGTCAATATAAAAGTTTTCATATTGGTCTTTTACTTAAAAAGTTCAAAAAGAAACAACTGACCACTCAATTCAAGACATGACAGTGTTTCTCAAGCTGGAGGGAAGGAGGGAAGATTTGCACCCAGAATGTGTCAAAGAATCACTATGATTGCCTCCCATTAACTAATTAATCAAATATAAATACAACTAAATAGTGTTCAAATAGTAAATTATGTGAATAAGTAAAGTTACTGTCTGTGCCCTTAATAGATTTCTGTTCCTCTTTGACGGCTGGTCTCTAGTGTGCAGATGAGATGATGACAGCACTAGTACCTAACATGATGACTTGCAGTATGAGCTCATAGATGCGGGTACACCAGAGATGAAGTCCGAACAACTCATCCTTGAATTTTGAGTGACAGTGAAGTTTTCCAGTGCAACTGTTTGCAGGACTGCCATATGGGACACCCTCACAGCCAGTGTTGCCAGATTGGACTGATGATTTCCAGCCCAACTACAGCAAAAAACCCGCCCATTTACAAAAATACCCGCCCAAGACCAAAATTGTTGACGGGGGTGGGGGGGGGGGGTGTGTGTTGGTGGAAGACCTATACGCGATTGTTGACGGGGGGGGGGGGGGGGGGGGGAGACCTACACCTACACCTACACCTACTTGTTTTAGTTGAATTTATATGCATATGAAATTTGGGTGGGTTTGTCATCAAAAACAAGCCCAATTTTTATCGACCAGCCCAATGCATTTTTTTCCGGTCGGACGTGACCAAAAGGAGCCCAATTGGGCGGGAACCCGCCCAATCTGGCAACATTGCCCACAGCCATATGCAGGGACCAATATATGAGCCAATAATAATCCGGTTAGATTTTCTATCTAAATATGTTTCAACGAGGCTTCACATAAACCACATCTTGTAATACAAGTGCATTAGTCATTGGATAACGTAAGAGTTTACAGACGATGTAAATAGTGACTGCATTATGGAGGTTGATCAGATATTTCTTTTAATGCTATTATTAGTTTGTTTTTACGTCACTCAAATTGCAGCATGGTTTAGATATAAACTTCAATCAGGAAACTGTCACAGTTCTGTCATATCTCTGTCTACTTTCTGTTTCCTCTCGTGATTCTCCCAGTGTTTTTCCATACACCTGTCTCGTAATCAATCACCTTGTTAGTCTTGTCAGCGGTGTCAAATCAACCCTTGTGTATTTAAACCCTGTGTTCCCTTCAATCTTTGTCTGGTGATGTTAATGTTTGGTAGTCTTTGGCGGTGTGTCACCGTCCTGTTTGTTTCCTGTTGGACTGTACTCATCCCGTTGGATTGTTTTTTCCGTATTGCACAAGATGTGCCCTTTTGTTTGTAGTTTTTTTAAAGTATTTGTTTTGAGTTTTGTAATTAAAGTTAATTTCAGTTATATTTTCCTTCCATGACTTCACCCTCATCCTCCTGCACTACACGCCTAATACATACATTGAGCACTCAAATTTGGTCCGTGCTTTATTAAAGAGTCAGTTCACCTGTCATCATTTACTCATCCTCATGTAGTTTCAATCCCGTAAGACATTTGTTCATCTTTTAATAAAATATGAGAGCTTTCTGCCCCTCCATTGACATCGCAACTACCACTTTGATGCTCAAAAAGTTCAGAAAGAGATCATGAAGTGTATCAATGTGAATTGAGAGGTTTAGTCCAAATTTTCTGAGAAATTATAATGATTTTATATAATGAACAGATTGAATTTAAGCTATTATTCACATATACTGTATTTTCCCGCAAATAACCCGCAGACACAGATAACCCGCACCCTTATATATCCCATACCCATAAATTCATGAACTTTTTTATGCAAGTTCACATTTTGAATTTTTCTCGCATGACATGCATAACTGTTCAGGCTCGGTACACAGTGCTTGTGCGTGAAATTCAAACAATAAGAAAACAAACAAGTCAGAATCAGAACAAAAAGCAAAAGCAGTCTCTCCCGCTGTGCAGCAGCACGTCCCTTAAGAAGCGTTTTCTACAGGTGTTGATCATCGGATAAGATGAGAAGAGCCCACCCTCATGGCAGCACAGCCAGTCACGTCTTCTTGCATGATTGACAGGTCAGACAGCCTATCAGCACCAGCTGTCAGAGTGATAGTACAAGCGCCAGAGACAACAACCCTCCCAAGAAAGAAAAACAGAAAAACAAAAAACGCTTACGTCCTCAGGGACGTAACAAATATATTGAAATATTATTACGTGTAAAAAATTTGTGATATAGCCCGCACCCTTATATAACCTGCACCCCCCCTGCGGGGTTTGTAAAATCTGGTATAACCCACAGGTTATATGCGGGAAAATACGGTAATTATTCATTAACTCACATATCATCTTAAGCATATTCGTTTGGCATGCAAAAACCAATGAGGTTCATTCTCATTTGAGCTTCCGCAAGAACAAATGAGGTTTATCGTCACCCGTCAAACAGTATAATTTTTTTAAGTCAAGAAAAGGGCACATGTTTTTTTTAATTTTTTTTTAAATGTTTTTAAAAATGATTATGTGCACGGATAACCCCCCTGATAATAACCACTGCAATATTTAATAAAAAAAATAAGAATTGTCTATTTTGATCTCATGCTGATTTAAGGATGGTGGTTGAAATAGATGTAGACATCAAAGAAATATGTTCTTTTTTATCATCATCCACTATAATCCTCCTAGTCTAGTAACTGGCAAAGACTTGCAAGTATTGAGTAACTCTTAAGTTATAAAGTTCTGAAGTAACTCACAGGCGGTTACATTCGCATTCCCTAGACACATACTAGATTCAGACCTTGCGTCCCTGCTGAGAAAACAGATTAGACCGACCTAATGTGGGTAGTTACACTAGCAAACCGCCTTTTTTCCCCAAGTTTGAAGAATTTTGTATGATACATTAGTTTGCAGATACGGAAATAAACTCTATATTTCTGTATAAAGCCACTCTTTATAATATAATCATGTTTATAATCACATTTCTTAATTATGTAATGTCTCTGTAGTGTATTATTTTCACTCTGGGGCTTTTAATTGTGTGTAGTACACAGCTCTCTGGAAAACATGATTCTGATTGGTCAATCGCGCCATCAAGTGATATGATTTCCCCCGATAACAACCGGTAAAAACTGATAACGCAGACTCATCTGGGTGACTAAAGTCAGCGCTTTACAATTTAATATTAAATCTGAAATCAATATTTTGTATTTAATTATTTAATTGTGGACTCTCGTTTCATACAAACGCAGCTACTTCCATTTTACAACGATTGCTTTGTGCATGGTAAAGGATCATATGATAACAAACAAGTACGATTTCAAACAAATGTCTCTTATCCCGTAATTATTTATGTGCCAAAATGCTGTGTAATAATTGTTGCGACTGTACCGTATCCCTTAAATATCTGTCTACTATGAACTTGCCACTTGCTAGCAACTGTTTTCTTCTTGGAAGCTTTGTGTTTAAAGACCTAATAAAATATTTCAACTCAAGTCAATATTTTGTGTCTAATATTGTACATGGCATGTAGATCCATTAATGTAAATCCAGCCAGTTGCTATTGCAGAATAAAACCTTTTAGGGTGATGCAAGACCCCGATCATTGGATCTACATTATTCTTTGCTTAGTTAAATTAATCAGCATATCATGTAATTTGATTGATAGGGTTTGTCTGAATCATGCGTGTGCTTTTTAGTAGGAATATACAGCATACATATTCCTTTTCACCTGGAGGATGACAGCAGTTCTTCCGCTGAACTTACTGTGGCCTTTTGATCAATCCGTCTGAAGATATGCATCATGATAGTTGATAGTTTTTGACACTTCAGAAAAGGAATAGATAAAAAAAGTCTCTTCTGAGAAGAAGGAATAACATTAATTTTGTTTTTAGTGTCTGAAAAGAAAGACAGACTCTCTGGAGGCTGTAATACGCTTCAGAGGGAAGTCTGAGAGGTGGCTAATGGAGCTTACTTAGATGATAAGAGCATTTGTGTTGTTGTGTGTCTCTATATTTTGTTATTATTGGTGTTAAAAGCTCTGGTGCTGCTCCTCATTTGTATTTTCAGCTCTCGGTGCACTGACACAGCATGGAGCTACTGAGAAACCATGTATCTCTGTAATGTCTGATATTTAAAAGTCTGTACACAGCACACACAGGTGAAGCGGGTGAGTATGTGTGTGTCTAGAGCCGGCTGTGAGTTGGACCAGCAGGTGATTTGTAAACAGGAGAGATAATTTTATTATGTGGTACAACAAGGTGTGAAGTGATTTTCTCTCTCTCTCTCTATCACACACACACAGAGGAAGGAAAAGAGAATTCTTAATCGACTGTCACATGGGTTGCATCCTCACTTTGTAGTAGTCCCGTAAATGGACCCATTTTGATGGCACTTTCCTTTCACTCATGGAAAGATCGAAAATTGTGTATGGCTGGGTCTTCTGGACATTTTATCTTGTTTGGCTTTGGGATGAAGGGATTGTTTAATCTGAGCTATTGTGGAAAAACAGAGATCAATATTTTTTAGCTCTTTTTTGGCCTGCTTGTGAGTGTCAGAATTGAATCTCAATCTTGGTTTCAGTTTCAAGGTCTAATTATCGTTGTTTTCCTGTTTGTCAGTTTACTGCTCTTTGTTTGTTTCTTTTATTGATTAATTAGCACACCTGCTTGTAGTTTGGTCCATTATTATTGTGGATTTGAGTTCCTTATTTCATTCAGTTCTTTCTACAGTATTGTTCATCCTAAGGATGCTGTGGCTGTTTAAGTCACTAGTTTCGGAAAACCTTTGTATTGCTTTCCTGTAGCTCAATCAGTTGAGCATTGGTGCTTACAAAACTAAGGTCATGAGTTCGATCCCAGGGAAAGCAAAAACTGATTCAATGTGTTCCTTGAATGCAATGTAAATCGCTTTGGATAAAATTGTCTGCTAAATGCGTAAATGTAAAAATTACCTGGTTTTGCATTGTTTAATATTACACTTCAATTTTGTACCCCATTGCCTATCTTCATCCTTTTTCACAGGTACTGTAGAAGTAGTAATGTTGTGTTTTAGGGTTGAATTAAATGTCTGTAAACTTAATGGAAATGGCACAGATAATATTTTCGTGATAGGACATTAATTTGTTCAAAAATGAATTAAAAATGCAGTTCAAACATTATGTCTTGAAAACACATCTCTTTATTAAACATAATTTTAATTTATACATTACAATTCATATACACTCACCTAAAGGATTATTAGGAACACCTTTTCCATTTCTCATTAATGCAATTATCTAATCAACCAATCACATGGCAGTTGTGCCTGTGATTTGGACTGAGTATTTGAGTATCTGAGTATTTCACAATCTGCTCAGTTACTGCGATTTTCACGCACAACCATTTCTAGGGATTACAAAGAATGGTGTGTAAAGGGAAAAACATCCAGTATGCGGCAGTCCTGTGGGCGAAAATGTCTTGTTGATGCTAGAGGTCAGAGGAGAATGGGCCGACTGATTCAAGCTGATAGAAGAGCAACTTTGACTGAAATAACCACTCGTTACAACCGAGGTATGCAGCAAAGCATTTGTGAAGCCACAACATGCACAACCTTGGGGCAGATGGGCTACAACAGCAGAAGACCCCACCAGGTACCACTCCATTTCCATTTCCACTACAAATAGGAAAAAGAGGCTAAAATTTGCACAAGCTCACTAAAATTGGACAATTGAAGACTGGAAAAATGTTGCCTGGTCTGATGAGTCTCGATTTCTGTTGAGACATTCAGATGGTAGAGTCAGAATTTGGCTTAAACAGAATGAGAACATGGATCCTTCATGCATTGTTACCACTGTTCAGGCTGCTGGTGGTGGTGTAATGGTGTGGGGATGTTTTCTTGGCACACTTTAGGCCCCTTAGTGCCATTTGGGCATTGTTCAAATGCAACGGCCTACCTGAGCATTGTTTCTGACCATGTCCATCCCTTTATGCCCACCATGTACCCATCCTCTGATGGCTACTTCCAGCAGGATAATGCACAAAGCTTGAATCATTTCAAATTGGTTTCTTGAACATGACAATGAGTTCACTGTACTAAAATGGCCCCCACAGTCACCAGATCTCAACCCAGTAGAGCATCTTTGGGATGTGGTGGAACGGGAGCTTCACGCCCTGGATGTGCATCCCACAAATCTCCCACATCCCACAATCTCAACTGCAAGATGCTATCCTATCAATATGGGCCAACATTTCTAAAGAATGCTTTCAGCACCTTGTTGAATCAATGCCACGTAGAATTAAGGCAGTTCTGAAGGCGAAAGGGGGTCAAACACAGTATTAGTATGGTGTTCTTAATAATCCTTTAGGTGAGTATAGATTTTCATGTCATGTGGTACAGTGAAAAAAATTACAATAATCCGATGTCATGACGAATTGATGTCATTTAGAGGACCCCTGCAGACCCTCATGACTGTTGGTCAAAAACATATAATACATATATACTTTAAAATAAGAAATTAAATATATTATTGACACATTTACTAAATGTTATGTTGTTCCAACAACGTATGATTCTTTCTTTTTTTACCAGTTGATGCTGTTTTGATACAAATTAGTGGTCAGTAGTCATGTGTTTGACCCACATACAGCTTGATCTATCACATTGATCTGATCAAACCCACTCGGCTGTGAACAAAGAGTGCAGTGAAGTATTCAGTTGCTCCTCTCTGTAAAATATTGTACATGGATCCACAGTATAGCTGACCTACATACCGCACACATACAGTATAACACTCCTCTCTGTACTGCATGACAAGCTATGCAATGCATTTTTAACCAATTTGTGGAAATATTTGAAGGACACATCCCATAATCCACATGCCAGCTTTTATTAACTTCACCACTGAAGGACCCAAAAACAGATTGAGGGAGAGTGAGATCTATTCAAAGAAAGTGATTCAAATAAAAGGTACTTCCTACGCACCATACTTGCATTTGGCCTCATTCCCTCTTCTCTCATACATTCTGTCAGTTTCAAGAGAAAGGGTCAGCAAGGGTCAATGTGTGGCTACCATTGGGACTGCTGTGATTGACAGTGATGCCATGGCAACAGCATTTAAGCATCCTTTCATCATTTCCCTAAAATGCGCACATATTTTGACGGTTCAAAGAGTTCAGGTAAGGAAACGCTCTATTCACATAGTCACGAATACATATTACACACTGAGCTGGATATAAAACTATATGAGAATTATTATTGCAGTCAGGAAAATTATATACCTGGATATGAGGTCTAACAAGGTTAGTAAGATATAGAAGAGGGTTTTTTTGAGTGCAGTTTTTTTTAAAACTATTTAACTTACTAATGTAGTTTTGAGACCACGAATCACAATTTTTTTCTAATTTACTACATTTTTCATACATTCATGTTCAGACATTTTGACCCACTGTGGTCCTGTAAAAAATACTACAAAAATATAGTATATGAAACAGTATGCCGTGTACAACAGTAAAGTTTTGTCACTATTGTCACATGGCCTCACTACATTGCATGTTTAAAGCTTGTGTGCAAATTACACATTACTCATATGCTTGTACTCATATATATCTGTAGACACACACACACACACACACACACACACACACACACACACACACACACACACATATATATATATATATATATATATATATTCAGTAAACCCTCTTCTGTCATCAACCATCGTAGATCAGTGGTTAAGCACCACCATCCAAAGATCACCTGGCTCCACTTCAGAGATGGCTGTCATTAAACACCACACACACACACTCACACACACACACACACACACACACACACACACACACACACACACACACACACACACACACACACACACACACACACACACACACACACACACACACACACACAAGCCACTCACATTCGCTATTAACACCTACATGCACATATAGATGCACACATACACATTCTCATCCTACACTCACCTATTCAGCATGCTGAAATCTTGTTTGAATGTCTGTAGACACTGAAATATTTTCACAAGCATTTTAACCAGTCTTTCATCATGTCTGGAAATCCCTTGATCAGTACTAACCCATATGCACAAACAAACATGTACTGTCAGAGAGAAGCTAGCAGTGTGTGCATGTGCGTGTATTTGAGGCTTTTGAGGATTTGAACCTGTGGGCTTTAAAGAATTGATTTCCTGTAGAAAGGTGAGTTTTCAAGAATACAGAAATTTGCAGGTGGATGAATAAAAAAAAATCACAGCTTTTTATTTACTTAATATGGTTTAAAGTAACACAATTTTGTCCAAATCTTTTTATATTTTTAATTGCTATAGAGACTTACAAACACACAAAAATTATAGTGATTCCTGTGGTATAAAATAAAATGTGGTTTTAATTATGAGTTCCTAACTTCGAGACAGACGATACAGTAGCTGCATGTGCGGAGAAGGAGGAGGGAGGAATTACGTAGATAATGCAAACACAATACGGAAGTGTAGTGTTTCTTCCCGTGTAGTGTATTAGATCGCCTCAGAACCTCATATTTATTATTACTTAATACGCATAACTTGTGCTGCTTCTAGCTTAATACTCCTGAATCACTCGTTGCCCCCGGTAACCTACTGCTGTAAATCCTAGGTGGACTCTAGTGGAGATCATATGCAATTACCCCATAAATGAGGCGGCTTGAGCTGCTCCCAGTGCTCGACTACCTAGCGTCGGCATCTGTAAGTGCTCGTTTCTCAAATATTTACTTGTATCTCAAAGCAAAATGAGCTTGAAATCTTGCTCGTATCTCGGAATATTCTTATGTCGGGACGGTCGTATCTCAAGGTATTGCAGTATTTCACAAGTGCTATTTATGTCTATTTGAGTAAAGGGAAAAAAAATTTAAGTGTTTAATATGAATTTAGATTTAGAGACGTTTTTGTAGTGTTGGCAATAGTTGTGTTGTTTCACGCAATGAAAAATGAGAAAAACATTGATAGCCAATCAGAATCCATCCAACTTTAAAGAGGCTGATTATTTAAATTAGCAAGCGACAAAAATCCAGCATGTGCTCATAATAAACAGAATGATATTGGACGATTGTTCGTTGGTGTGAACACTAATATAGTTATTGTTATACTTTGTAGTTATCGTTCTTGGTGTGAGCAGGAATTAAGAAATACGATTTTAGTGGCTAATTAAATTATTTGAGAATAACAATATCAATCTTAAACCATTCAATTATCATTATATAACTCTAAAGCTCTGTTTTGTCTTCTCCTGTTTTTATTTGTGGCTTAATTCAGTTCTACACTGTGAAAAAAACCTCTTTAAATTTTTTGAGTTCTGTTTTGCAGTGAGATAAAAGCATAACGGTACATCCATTGTGTGTGTGTGATATTTTTAAACTCCTCTCTTGTCTACTCTATCTGGTTGCCTGTGGCTGTCCTCACTGGTGCACTTTGATGATGAAATCAATCCTCCCACTCAGCCAACGGACAGCAAAAATGGTCCAAAACAGAATATGTCACAACAGACTTATTGGAGGAAACACATCTGTAGGCACTCTTTAACTGTTCACACGCTTGGACACATACACAAACACCACACACACAAATACACACGCACTCTCTCTCTCTCTCACACACACACAAACAAAAAAACAAACACATAGTGTGTTATTGTGTCCACTCACACCCTTAAAATCCATATGACACAATATGGTAAATAGTATTAGTTTTTGTAGAATCCATGGATTTAGGCAAATACAGTAATACCTCGGTTTACGAGCGACTTGGTATACGAGCAAATCGGTGTACGAGCGTGGAGGGTTGAATCGGTGTACGAGCATTGTATCGGTGTACGAGAAAAAATTTCCCTCACCCATGAGCAGTTTTGTGTGGAAAAAGTCCTAACGCTCAGCATCCTTATGCGCATTTTTACATGAAATATCCTAATGACAGTCTCTCATAACACAGTCAGGAGGTTCCAACCCCTTTATAACCCCTTAACTCATTCATTGGCTGCATCATTCACCACAGTGATACTTTTATAAGTGATTTACAGAAGTTTTTCCTCATATTCTAAACATTAATTAATTGTGATTGCTATTGTTCACGTAGTGAAATACACATGGTTTTAGCCAAATAATAAACAAAGTAATAAGGTTAGAGCAGGGGTCGGCAACCCGCGGCTCTGGAGCCGCATGCGGCTCTTTCACCCCTGTGCTGCGGCTCTTTCATCCCCTGCACGTAACTTGTAGCAGCGGTCCCGCTATCTGTGCTCGCTCCGCTATCGCTCCGCCCACGGAAGAAAGGAGTGTCGTGCCGCATGAGTGTCGCACCGCACCCCCCTGTAACTACTTGATCCGTACCGGAAACACAATTGGTACAGCGCATGTGCGAAAACGCAAATTTTATTCTGCGCATGCGCTATTCTATGACCACTTCCTCTTATTTTACGACAGCTTCGCCCCTGTCACGATTTGTACTGCGCATGTGCGCGCTTTGTAGTGAAAACATTTGGTGGTGAGGGACTATGGATTTTTATACGTTTTATGATGGAATGCAAGAATTCAGTGTCAAGAGGACATGGAAACATTTTAGTCATGCTGTGCTGATGAACAAGACCTGAAAGTGAATGCCATGTTACTCGATCAGCGAGTGAGTGAGTGAGTGAAGGAAGGAATTTATTAATGTATGAGTAAATAAAATTGAATAAATAAATAACTTTATTTTGTGTGTTTCTTTAATGCAGACATTTAACTGAACTGATATAAGTTGAATCTATCTTTTGAAAGTTAAATATTATATGTAAACTAACACACAGAGTCTTATGTACACATCTGCGTTACCAAAATGGAGTAACAAATGTAAACCATTTAGTTTGATTACATTAAATTTGTCTCACCTTGATATATTTTACCTTTGTGTGTGTGTGTGTAAATGCTTTATTTAAAAAAGCATGCATAAAGATAACATCAATATTGTATCATAACAACATAATTTGCTTCACAATACTACTGAGATTACATAAAAGAAAAAAAAACAATTGAGAGGGTATATTACTAAACATATTTCATGCATATATTTATATGAAAATACAAAATTAATATCATACTGCAGTTGTTTTGCTGGCTTTGTTGTTTTTAGATTTTGAAAATCACATCTATGCACATTTTAATCTCCATTTTAAGCACTTGATCAGTAACATCTGCCGTAAATTGTTTCACACAGCTCAGACAGGAAGTAGACGCGTTTTCGCGCATGCGTGCTACCAATCGTGTTTTTCCGGTACAGATCAAGTAGTCTTCCAAAATGGTACCATCTTTTAGCTAAGAAGATGGTAATCATAACAATATAAGATTAGACTAAAAATCTTTCACACATTCTTTGAAAATCGAAAAACAACTACTATAACAAAAAATATTTACATGCTGCCAAAAGAGTTTTTCCTGTGGTTCTCATCCAAACTTCGATGAAATTTCTCGAAAAATGTCCAGAAGATGTGTGTAAACAGTGTGATGAAAAGCCCTTTAGCACATCACATTTATGCCCGTGCAACTATCTAAAAAAATCGCTGTTACTATTTACCCTGCGTTACTTTGTGCCCCGCGCTCCCCTAGTTCTCTCACGGCTCCCGCAAATTCGTTCTCTCGCGGCTCCCGCGAATTCGTTCTCTCGCGGCTCCCGCGAATTCTTTCGTTCGCACACGGCTCCCGCGAGTTCGTTCGTTTGCGGCTCCCGTGAATTCGTTCTTTTGCGGTTCCCATGTTCCACAACTTTAACTCTGGATTATCACTTCGTTTGGTTTCTGCACTATTATAATAAATTCACTCATTTGCTTTCATCCTTGCTTTCCCCGCTCCCCCCTCCTCCCTCCTCTCTCTCCTCCAAGCAGGCTGCTCAAACCTGAAGTGCATTACAGTAAATTGTCAAGTATTTTTAGAGTTTAATTGTCAATTATTAATTAGTATTTATATGAGATCTTAATGGTTAAAATTTTAACTGCAATTAATAGGTTAAAACCAAAAAAATATTTAAAATGGGCATTTGTGGTCATGTGGAACGAATTAATTGATTTTTAGTGCATTCTTATGGGGAAATTTGTTTTGGTGTACAAGCATTTTGGTTTATGAGCTCGCTCTTGGAACGAATTAAACTCGTAAACCGAGGTATTACTGTACTGTATTTTCCCGCATATAACCCGCAGACGCAGATCATCTGCACCCTCATATAGCCTGCGGGTTTTGGAGTTGTGTGTAAAAAATGGTGGCATAACCCGCATCCTTATATAACCCGCACCCATAGATTTGTGAACTTTTTTTGAGTAAGTTCACATTTTGAATGTTGCTCGCATGACATCAGTTATCCATAACTGCCCAGTCTCGGTACACAGTGCTTGTGCGCGAAATTCAAACAATAAGAACACAAGCCAGAATCAGAACAAAAAGAAAAAGCAGTCTCTCCCGCTATGCAGCAGCATGTCCCTTAAGAAGCGATTCAACAGGTGTTGATCATGGAATGAGATGAGAAGAGCACACCCACATGGCAGCACAGCCAATCACGTCTTCTTGCATGATTAACAGGTCAGACAGCCTATCAGCACCAGCTGTCAGAGTGAAAGTACAAGCGCCATAGACAACAACCCTCGCAAGAAAGAAAAACAGAAAGAAAATACAGCAAAAAAAACAACAACATACAAATATATTGAAATATTATAATGTGTAAAAAATGTGCATAGGCCGCACCCTTATATAACCCGCACCCCCCTGCGGAGTTTGTAAAATCTGGTATAACTCGCGAGTTATATGCGGGAAAATACGGTATACATTTTGTGCTCATTTGTGTTCTCTATCTATTTATGACATAAATTAATATCTTCCCCTGCAATCTCTGTTAAGTGGTTTAATAGTGTAATTGTTTATGAATTTGCAAATTCGACACTATTGAATTGAATTGAATCCACATGAATAACAACACTGTTGTCTTTTGTGGAGTTGCTTATAGCTGAATTGGAACTGAATCAAAACCTGAACTGAATTGTTCTGAATAATGACACTATTGTGTTCTGTAGATCTGCTTTATAGCAGAAATCAAATTTGTCTTATATTTCATGAAGTTTGCATCATGGCTATTTTTAGTGTTGGGAAAAGTTACTTTAAAAAATAATGCATTACAATATTGCTTTACTCCCTTCAAATGTAACTAATTATGTTACTTTTGTGTTACTTTTCTGTTATCTCGGCTGGGTGGTTTGATTGTTTTTTAATAACAAAACATTATATTTTGGGGCAAATGTAAGGGCCCTCTCACACCAAAATTTGAATAAATTCTGCATCACAGAAGAATAGAATGCAGGAGAGAAGGTTTAACAATTACATCACCAATAACAATTGAATCATTGAAGTTCAGCAGAAAGACATTGGTCAATAAAGTGAGTAAATGCATACAAAAATGTATTTTATTTAACATATTTAATCAAAGTTTGTATATAATTCTGATTTAGCATTCCACTGATTTGAGGAGTACTGAATCTTATTTGTGCGAGTGATATTAGTAAATGCTCACATTGTCTAGAACTACAGTAATCATCATGTTCACACACAACACTCTGCACTTACGATTTTTCTTAAAATGGGAACAGTCAATAAATGGGAAAACTAATTAGAAAAAGTTACTTATATTTTGTTGTGTAAATGTATCAGTTAATTTGTCACAAGGCAGTTTATATGTGTAACAGCAGGACTCACAGGCAGGGATCCAAACGCAATGTCTTTTAATGAAGATAACAGAGGTGGTCGTACAGGCAGGGTTAAACAGGGGCAAACAGGAACAGAAGGGCAGGCAGAATCAGAGACAGTGTCACAGGCAAACAGGTCAGGGTAGGCAGATAACGATCACAGGTAGAGGTCAAAAGGCAGGCAGACAGGTTCAGAAACGGGTAAACAGCAGTGATGGCAACAGGTAAACAGTCAGATGAAATCCCGCTCAGAAATGCTAACCGGGGTACAACAAGACTTCGCTCTGAGCTGTGGGGTGACCGGGTTTAAATAGTCTCTGAGAATGGGTAACAGGTGGAGAAGCAAGCAGTCCTGATGGAATTCAGCTGTGTATGTGTGTGATTAGTCCGGTGTGATGATTGCTGGGAAATGTAGTGTGTGAGGTGTCAGTATAAATGTGTGAGCTCCCTCTGGTGGCCAGGGAGAGGAGCGCAGAGCTCATATTCATAACAGAGCCCCCCCCCCCCTACGAGCGCCTCTTGGCGTGAGGCTGCTAAAAGGTGCCGCGCACCACCATGGCGGCACCCAAAGTTCAAAGATCCAGGGTGGTGCTGGGGGAACAGACCGGGCTGGTTCAGGCAAGGCTGGTGGGTCTGGGAGGTCTGGCAGGTCCGTAAGGTCCCAGGACGTAGCTGACCAGCCAAAGGACCCGATCGACACCGCTGGTTCCGGAGACCGAAGGCCAGCCGCAGTGACGAACGACCGAGGCGGAATCTAACGGACCGAGAGCAGAGTCGGAGACGGAGTGACAGAGGACAAAAGGTGTAAACCGGAGGGAGGAAGGAGCCAGCTGGAGCCGCAGGTGTAGGCAAGGCGACGCACGACCAAGGTGGAGCCTGGAGGACGAGGGAACCCGATGGAGATGATGGTCGAGGGACTTTGGTGAAGCTGAGGGAGTGAGAAGCCAGGCTGTGCCGAAGTGTTGACGGACCGAGGTGGAGAGAAGGGGTCTGAGGCTGGAGGCGGAGTCAGGCATTCCCCGACTGCCGTCGAGGCTGGAGTCGGCAGGATCTGCGGCGGTCCCATCCAGCTGAGCATATGCAGTGGCGGTGCAGGACTGACGATCTCTGGCAGAGACAGGGCAGGAGGGCTGGCAGACACAGAGGTGATAATGGGTGGGAAACGGTACCTCAGGCTCTGGCTGACGGGTCGTGGCAGGCTCTGGCGGCGCTGGCTGACTGGTCGTGGCAGGCTCTGGCGGCGCTGGCTGACTGGTCGTGGCAGGCTCTGGCGGCGCTGGCTGACTGGTCGTGGCAGGCTCTGGCGGCGCTGGCTGACTGGTCGTGGCAGGCTCTGGCGGCGCTGGCTGACTGGTCGTGGCAGGCTCTGGCGGCGCTGGCTGACTGGTCGTGGCAGGCTCTGGCGGCGCTGGCTGACTGGTCGTGGCAGGCTCTGGCGGCGCTGGCTGACTGGTCGTGGCAGGCTCTGGCGGCGCTGGCTGACTGGTCGTGGCAGGCTCTGGCGGCGCTGGCTGACTGGTCGTGGCAGGCTCTGGCGGCGCTGGCTGACTGGTTCGGAGCAGGACACTCACCTGACACTCATGAACGGCTTGCTGCCAACTCATGCTGGTAGTGTCAGGGAGGTCTATAAACTGGAGATGGTTAGCCCCGAACCGAAACAGCATCTTCAGCATCTCATCATCTAGGGACGAGAAGATGGCAAACATCCTGAACTTGGTGGCAAAGTCATGAAAGTCTGGGTTCTCCCTTGCTATCTGGAGGATCTTCCCCAGATTTTCTAAGGTGCCACAACGTCCTTCTTGGGTGACTGGCTGAGACATGTTTGAAGACAGCTGGATCTTTTGTTGGCGAAGTCTTCTGTAACAGCAGGACTCACAGGCAGGGATCCAAACGCAATGTCTTTTAATGAAGATAACAGAGGTGGTCGTACAGGCAGGGTTAAACAGGGGCAAACAGGAACAGAAGGGCAGGCAGAATCAGAGACGGTGTCACAGGCAAACAGGTCAGGGTAGGCAGATAACGATCACAGGTAGAGAATCCAGGCAGAGGTCAAAAGGCAGGCAGACAGGTTCAGAAACGGGTAAACAGCAGTGATTGCAACAGGTAAACAGTCAGATGAAATCCCGCTCAGAAATGCTAACCGGGGTACAACAAGACTTCGCTCTGAGCTGTGGGGTGACCGGGTTTAAATAGTCTCTGAGAATGGGTAACAGGTGGAGAAGCAAGCAGTCCTGATGGAATTCAGCTGTGTATGTGTGTGATTAGTCCGGTGTGATGGTTGCTGGGAAATGTAGTGTGTGAGGTGTCAGTATAAATGTGTGAGCTCCCTCTGGTGGCCAGGGAGAGGAGCGCAGAGCTCATATTCATAACAATATGTGAATAATGGTAAATAGTAAAATAATAGAATTATTATTGTTATGCATCTGGATGACTTTATTGCATCTGGATGACTGATTCATTGATTAAATAAACAAATTCACTTATTTTAACCATGCAAATTCATTTTTGTTTGTGCTAAATAAACATTAGAATATATGTGACCCTTTTGTGATGCATCTAACTACATTTTTAAAAGGGTAGTTTAACAACTTAATAGCTTGACAAGCCACAGTTTCAGAACAAGCTTCCTTAATACAGTAGCTGAATGCTGCACAATATCGTACACACGTTCAAACTGCTCTTATGTCAGTCTTCACTAACTAATGAGGGGATTTGATTCTTCTGACTCAGGCAGAACAACTGAAATCTCCTGCGTTAATCTTGACAAATCCTTGTTAGTCTGATCTGTGTTTGCAGCGGCAGGATGCTGGGTAATCGTCCAATGTGACAGTCGACTGTACTGAGACTCTAATTTAACTTCTGTCATTCACCACTTAAACCTCTCTGCCAATTAGTTGAAGGTTAAAGGTCCCTAAAGTAAAAATGTTAGAAAATTCTCCAGGGAGACTTTAGCACTAAATTAGAAACAACACTTCACAAGTTCCCATAAGTTCATGCAATAACTAACAATGAGCAATACTTTATATTTCCATCATATGTCTCTTTTTTTCTTTCTTTTTATATACTACAGACTTATCTCTTGTACAGCACAGTGGTCACCTATTTCTGTGTTTATTTGTACTATATAAATAAACGAATGAAATACATTTGTTACATTATTTATCAACCCTTTGAGACGTACGATCATGCTGGTGTGATTAGAACGTTCAGTGCATCAAACAGAAATACATTTTTATATAATATATGTTTTATTCATATCAGATACACATTATGTAGGTATTGGGTAACTATACAATTTACTCCATTGTTCTCCCACTTCACTGGCCACTTGCTTTCTTGTATTTCAGGAGAAGTGGATGAATTGACATGATGTAAATCCATCATGTGTTATAAGATAAACTAGCATGGTCATTATAAAGGTTTATACTAATAATACTAATAATACTAATAATACTAATAATACTACTACTACTACTACTACTAATAATAATAATAATGTGATACTTTCTAAAATAAAGATTGCTTTAAAATTTTGTGCTAGGGGGTCAACTAGAATATTTGAAACTTACGTGTAAAAGAGTTAATTAACTAATATTAAAAAATTATTGTAAATTGTTACTGATTTTTTTTCTGATATTGATAGCTGTCACAGTCTCATGTTCCACCTCCGGGTCCCTTTTGAATCCTCATCACCTGTTATGTTAATCAATTACCTTGTCTAGTCCTGCAGGTGTTCCTAATGTGTGTTCTTGTTAGATACCCTTCTGTTTCCCTGTGTAATCGTGGATTGTTGTAACTATTTGGTCTTTGCTTCTGTGTGGATGGTTGGTGGTCCCAGTTTCCCCATTTTTGCACATGCGTGCCATTTTGGTTGTTATAAAGTCTTTTGTTTATGTTTTGGAGGAATAAACCTAAGTTTAATGCAGTGCTGTTTCTCCTTGTTCCTAGGCATCGCACACCGCACCTCCAGCCGTAACAATAGCTAATGTTGTTGTGTTATTGCTGAAAACTGATATGATTGCCATTATTATAATACAATATTATCTTTACTAGTCATTTGAGAATATTGAATATCATTTTGTGTGACCCTTACTAAAAAACGGTAATTGAAAATTCACCTCCGATCTTGAAAATAAATGAACGGAAACAAGAACATTCAAACTGTGAATTCTATGACAAAAATGGTTTTAATCACACAGTATGTGTTTTTAATGTTAAAATTGTTTAATATTTATTCATTTGATTTTGTACGTATATATGCACTTATATTACTTTAAATAAATGTATTATGAACATATATGATGTATATAAATATAAAATGTTTAAACATTTATAATGCAGATATGGTCATGGATATAATCCCTAAACTGAAAAAGTGACCGTTTAATTGACCGTTTACCATTATATGATAAATAATCCATTATTCAAGTTGATGGAAACTGCAAAGACTGTAACAGAGATTTTATAAATCAGATAAGTTTGACAAAGTCCTTTGGATGTAGCTCTTGACTCTTGCTGTGTACCGTCTGTTTGTTTGATTCTTGAAGTCTGTTAGTTGTTAGTGTTGTGTTTTTGGTTAAAAGCTTTCTTTGGTGTATCGTTTGTGTTATGTAAATACTTACCACCATTCAGAGTTTTGTGCCATCGTGTATATGGTTACCATTCAGAGTTTACGACATCCGATACAAGTGGGAAGATGAGTTCAGTAAGTCACGTGACATACATCGCAACACGTAGAGTTTGACTTGTTTAGTTCCACTAGTTTAGAGAGCGGGAGCTATTATTTGTATTTTTGGTTTTTAGTTAGAGCAGTTAGCTGGCGTTGCGCCGAAGATCTGTTTTATTTCTTTCTAGATCAGAAATACTTTCGTTTGTAGTTAGCAGATGTTTTGTTCTGTTTATTTCTTTGCTTTTGCTCCGCTTATTGTCTCCCATATTCTTTGTCATGTTTAATGTTTGTAAATATTGCTTATTTTCATTTAATCATTTCACTCCATGTTTTGTTGGTGATTGTTTATTGGTGATTATTTTTCAATACTAAAACTAACGTTGATTTCATCTTGACTCCGTTTCATTGATCCCTTCCTAATGTTACAGATTGACATTTCTTACTTTGAATTAGCGCGACATTATTTATATTTTTCCTTTTCTTTATTTTTATGTTGCGTTCCTTTCCTCCTAGACTAACATCAATTAGGGGACGTAACATAATTTGTCAAAGTTTTCAAGTTAGACATTAAACAGCCTCCCGGCTGTAGAAGCAGCATTTTTATTTTCAAGAGTTACCTGAGCAATAGAAATTAATGCGTTTAAAACATATTGCTTCCTTGTATGCGAGTGATAAGTTCTCATTTCTTTGATGTGTCTAGTGCTGGACGAAGTAAATAAAGTCTTCTACATACATGATAATGAACAGACCAAGGACACTGCAATAGATGTCTCTGGAATGGCAAAATATGCCACTTTGTGTACTAAAAAAAGCTATTTTTGAATGGAAAATGATGAATCATAACGCATGGAAACATTCAAATCTTCAGATCATGAAGACTTTGCTTTGTAGCATGCTGCTCACTCATCTTTTCAAGACTCCTGGTCGATATAACCATAAAATCATGTGTTTCACACAACTAAATCGATGTGACCCAACCAGTGAATTCTTTTTCCTCTAGTGTTTCACCTGTTTTGGTTTTGCCCCACGCACGCATACTTTTTAAGTTGTCAGCACTGTGGGAGATTCTCTCTCAACGGTGGTTTGGCTTTCAAGAGCAGGAGCTGTCACACTGGCTGCCTGTGTGAAAGCGGGAGGCCAGAAGGAGACATTCTGTCTGAAAGCTCTGTAGCAGCAGGTCACCCTCTTACTGCACTGTCATGTCTGAGGAGATACATGTCGCCGACACTGCAATTACCACCACAATCAAATGTGTACGGCTGCTGAAGAAAGAGGTCAGTGGGGAAATTGCCACAAACCATTTTTGTCCATCAGACTACATTAATTCCCGCTTTATTTTCAGTTTGATTTCTGCACATTAAACACACCAAGTTTTAGTGGCAGCATTCAGAGGACTTCTTGGAGTAAAATGCATATGTAATGTGATCAGGGCTTGACATTAACGTTTTTACGCTACTGTGGCTAATGGTTTTAAAAAACGACTTGTCACTCAGCATTTTCACTGGCCACAATTCGGACATTAATACCATGGGGGAAAACTGCCATATAGAAATTTTTATATTAAGGCCTGACACAGATCCATTATACTGTTAGACATATGCTTTCTTTCACAACTATTTACTATTCACTTAAAACTTACTGTGTTTACTTGCCAAAACTGTCTTTTTGACATGGTTTTTGTGTGTGCAATCGACTCTTTAAGCGCAACAAACAGTGAAAAATAACTCAGTTTAGTACTGAGAGGTGACTTTATGTGCAAACACATTGGATGTTAGCCGGAAATCTGCCGTAATTAGTAAAAGTATGTGCAATACGCGTAATCCATGGCCAAAATTCAAGCCCTGTAACAATGTTCATCCGGAGCAAGTGAAACGAGGGGAGGAGGGTTTGTGTGTCACTTGCTGTCTGAGAGATGAAATCCAAGAGAGATGCAAGAAAGCCCAGCTGGTATCATCTATCTATTCTGTGGATAATTACTATTGGGAGCATTTCAGATCTTCAATATTGATATGTATAAAAAAATCTATATTTTTGACGACCCTACATTGGTCTTAGTTTATTATTTCAGATGCCTTTTTAAAGACTACAGTTGAAATATTTAAATAGTATATATGAAATTCAAGCTGCCAAATTGACTAGTGGGAGTGACTGCGTTAAACGGCATTGCTGAATTCAGCCTGCATTTGGCAGGTTGTTGGGTTTTAAATGTCAATTATAAAATGTGACAGCTTTCCCCATCATGACATTTTATCCTTGTCCAGAGTTCAAACTTTCAGTAAATCTACCCTCATTAATATACAGTGATACCTCGTTTATCGCGGTTAATGTGAACCGGAACCGCCTGCGATAGGTGAAAATCCGCAAAGTAGGATCAGCCAATCAGCTCACGGGATATCATGCTCATTCATTCATGCTCTGGGTCAATCTCGCGCCAGGAACCAATCACGTGCCTCGTCTGAGTGCCCGTGGGTGTGTACAAAAACTCTGAGAGAGTTTCTCTCTTTGTCTTTTTCCTGGGAAACCGTTTCTCTCGCATCACGATAAAACAGTGATGCTTTCCGCAATACAGCTGCTGATATGGCGGTATTTTTGAACTTTTATTTTTCGATGAATATTTTTGAAAAATCCTCGATGCACTGAGGCCGCGAAACTTAAACCGCAAAGTGGTGAGGGGTTACTGTAATCACATACTATTATCTACATATTCTTGTCTGAATGTATGCCAATGTGGTTTTATTGTTTTCACTTGTTTAACCAACAGCTAGAGTCAAATATGGCACAAGGCACAAAGATAGAAATACAAACAAATTGTTTTTATTTTAGTCCACCAAAAAATAGAAAATCACATAGAAATAAAAGCTAACCACTTTAACTACCGTAAGAAACGAGAACCAACAACTGAAGTGATCATAACAGGGATTATAAATACCAGACAAACATAATAACCGACAGGTGCTAATCTTAGGTAATCATAGATATAAACAAAGACATAATTAGTAACCCAGGAAACCGAAACTAAACAGAAACTAAAGGGAACAAAACAGAACATCAAAATAAGAGTCCATAACCATGTTGTAACCTTTTGTAAAAATGTTCCTTTTGACCTAAAACTTAATGGTTGGTAGGTGATAGCCCTTGTGACAACTAGTCCTGGTCTCCCGTGTTTGTACATGGTTTATAAGCTCAAATTTATAGTGTTTTGAATTTGTAAAACATTTGATAAGTATCTTTACCCTTCAAGGGAACTCGCACTGCATCAAGGACGCTTTGGGAATGCCTCTGTGTGATTGTGTCTGAAGCAGGTGTGTGAATATGTGTTGCTTCCTGCCTTCGCTACATCACGAGTGAGGATACACAGGATTTGTGCATGGTTTGTTTGGGAGCTGAGTATGTAGGCTGTGGACATTACGCTTCGCACACTCCACTCACGCCTTTCACTCTGCAAGGAGGGAGATCAAACTCACATTCTGGCCCTCTGTGCACTGGCTGAACGCAAATGGATATTGTGAAGGGGTTAGAGACTGACTCTGCTCTATCCCTGCCTTAACCCATAGCGTCCAGCGTTCTCTCTCTTTGTTTTTGGAAGTCCACCCTGCAAGTTCCTTCTGCCCTGAGTGAGAGCCCGGTGCTTCAACAGTCTAGCTCTGAGGAGATAGATGTGCTGAACATTGATGCAGGGGAATTGGAGACTCTCCATATCCTGCATATGAAGAGCACGCACGGTCAGCTTTAAAAAAAGGGGGGGGGGGGGGGGGGATGTCCCATTTTAAATCTGCACCATCTAAATTGCTCAGATTAGATTGTAACTCAAATCAGAGGACTGGTTTTCATGATAGATCTAAGGATGCACTTTCACCTATCCATCTTTTCACAGCACAGGAAGTTCCTGAGGTTCACTTTCGGGGTTCTTCTGTTCAGTCTAGCTCTATCACCCTGCACTTTCATGGAATGCGTTATCCTTGTGTTAAACTGTATCAACGATATAAAGTATCAGCATATAAAGCCTTATTATATAAAGTATTCCTACAGGATGTGGTATGCGACAGGCTGGTCCTCTTTGCTCATATTCACAGGATTTTACAATCTAGATAGGCCTCTACACCAGGTTCTCAGGTGCTTTTGCAGTTATTCACATAGAAAGGCAGTTGTAAATATGCAGTTTAGGTATTGTGAGTTCCCTCGAAAGGGAGCGTCTTGGGTTACGACTGTAACCAAAGCGTCCTTTACATACCGTCTCATTCCCTTCTCAGGGAACAAGGCTTAAAGTTGTAACCTGAGATACATTTTTATGCATATGAATTAGTTTTTGTGAATGTGAATTTGGTTGTGTACGTCCAATTTTGTACAATTTTGATACTATTCTGACTCCATAACCAGTTATTTTAGTTAAAATTGTTTACATTTTGCTTTTTTCTGAAGTTTTCGTTTTAGTTCAAGTTTAGTACATTTGTTTTGTAATTTTTGTAGTTTTTAGTAGTTTTCTATGTACAGTAATGCCTCGCCACTTCGCGGTTCAAGTTTTGCGGTTTGCGATTTTTCAAAAATATTCATTGAAAAATAAAAATTAAAAAATACCGCCATATCGGCAGCCATATTGTGGAAAGCAGCAATGTTTTATCGTGATGCGAGAGAAACGGTTTCCCAGGATGCCAGACAAAGAGAGTGAGAATGAGAGCACGAGTGGATGTATCCCGTGAGCTGATTCGCTGATCCTACTTCGCGGATTTTCACCTTTCGCAGGGGGATCCGATCCACATTAACCGCAATAAACGAGGTATCACTGTAGATTTATTTTTATTTAATTTTTAGTGCAATTTATTAATACTTCAGACATATTGCAAAACAACTATCCTGTCCTGTGGAACATGCACCTCATTAACGATTAAATCCCTCTGAGAGAGAATCCTCACGTTCTTTGCACTGTTTTTGTACCATCTAATTGTGCCCATTCATATCCTACTCTGTCATTTGTCTCTTTGATATGGTGCTGTTTTACAATAATTAGCTTTGTAAGCCTCACAGACGTGTGAAACTGTCTTCAATTAGTGCCTCCACAGCACCAGAGAATCAGGTACAGAGCGCCTGTGCAAAATAACCATTTAGACTGTAATTTCTTAACAAGTGGCTGTATCCTAGTTAATACCGCAGTGCTTTTTCTAATGAGGACATAATAAAGAAATGTTAAGTGTGTCCAGAAGAAAGTAAAGTGAAATTATTGTTTTAATAAAACAAATGATCACAGTACTGTATGTGGATGGTTTAGAAACCAAGTAATCCTTTTGACATAACTTATGTTAATACATATGAAGTTAATTATAATCATAAAGTCATAATTATGGACATTATTGTCGCTATCCTCATTCTCTGCCTTTCTCTCTGTGATAAATTGGCTTTTGTATCAGATATCCCACACTGCTGCCGGGCAGACAGTGTGGAACGGTCTACTGAATGCCCCATAGAGGCTAATATCTGTCTCTCAAGGTCTCTCTGTGTGTGCGTGTGTCTCCACAAAAACATATATCATTACCTCTCCATTGTCATCTCCTACAGTAAGCCTACTGATCTCATCGTATTTCTAAATCAGATCATGCCAGTGCTGGAAACTTAGACTGAGCCCAGGAGGGACAGAGGCGGGCACTGCCACCCCCCTCCATCCCCCCACCAATGCTCCACAGAGACCGACTGGGAAGGGACATTGTGTACGAGACATTTTATATATATTAACTTTCATTTTGGGGTTGGTACGATTTTTTGTTTTGTCTCTTGTGCTCACCAAGAATGTAATTTGATCAAAAATACAGTAAAACCTATAATATTGTGAAATAATGTTTTTATTAAAAATAACTATTTTCTATTTTAATATATTTTAAATTGTAATTTATTCCTGTGATGGCAAAGTTGAAAGTATTCACTCTTCAGTGTCACACGATCCTTCAGAATTCATTCTAATATGCTGATTTGGTGCTAAAAAAGTCCTATTTATTACTATTATCAACATTGAAAACAGTTGTGCTGCTTTTTGTGAAAACTGTGTTACATCCCCCCCCTGTTTACTCTCTGTCTTCCTTGTCGGTGACCCAGTTTCTAAGTTGTTCCTTTGTTTGTTGTATTCATTAGTCATTACGTTCACCTGGTGTTAATTCATTCTCATTAGTTCCCTTTGCTTGTTCAATGCATTTATATCCTGAGTATACCCTTAATCACTGTCCATTCTTGTTTGTAGTAGTGTGCTTGTGTTGGGTTTATTATTATTATTTGGTCTTAATTATTACAACAACCCCAAAACAGAATCTTTGATAAATAGAACTTTCAAAAGAACATAATTTATTTGACAAAAAAACAAAATTATAAAGGTCTTTACTGTGACTTTTGATTAATTTAATGTGTCCTTACTGAATAAGTTTAACGGCACTTTGTGTGAACATAACCGTCACGGTTTGTGGCAGGGGATGAGGCGAGGACTCAATTGCAGGAAGATGAGGAACTTTATTCAACAAAAAACAATCAAAACTCAACAAAAACAACCCCGTGGGGAAAAAAAACAAGACTAGACGGACACGACCAGGAACAAGAAGGCACAGCCATAAAACGACAACGAAACAACACAAGACAGCAAACACGAAGGAATTAAAATAGACACAATAGGACAGGTAATTGAACGGGAAACAGCTGGGACAAATCAAGGTAAAACGCTAGAACAAGGTGGGTGGTGTTCTCAATGACAAGACACGAACACGCAGCGAACGCGCATCGCTGCGTGTCCACATTAAACAAAGACGGCGCACAGCTGGTGACAACCAAACTGCGCGCGCGGCACCAAAAAACAACATGAAAGCACACGGCTGATGTAAACACGAACTGCGTGCTTACAACATTGCACACAGACACTAACATTACGTAGAGCGCACGAGAATGAGCAACCACTCGACTGGCGTGCTCACGACAAGGATGAACACACGAGGCGTTACGGTAGTGTTTGAGCTCTGCCACAACAACAAGAAATTACTGGACCGAATCTGGCAGGACCCTGACAATAACTGTATAAAGGACTCAAATACAGGACTGACAACTGTATTCTGTGTGTGAACATGGTGTTTATACTATACTGAACTTAATATAAAGCCTATTAAAGTGGAAAGATTTACATAAAAATTGATACAGTTTGTCCTTTCGCTGGATGTCCTATTTTCTGAACATTCCTCTTTTTCCAATGTATGGGATTTTCGCATCGCCAGACAAGACCTGGAAGTTTACATGGTCTCGATGGACCTCCTGTGTCTTTCTGCTGTTGTTTACAGTCACTGTAAAGTCGTCCACATCTCTTTTCTCTCTCGTTCTCCATTAGGACTGTATCTGAGGCTCTTATTGATCTCCACACATCCTCTGAGCTTACAGTGATGGTGAGTGTAGTGTAAGAAATGCTCTTAGGAGCCCCTTCAGTCTGGCAGCAGAGTGTGTATCAGTCTGAACTTGAGTAAACAAACCTGTGGAGGTCTAGACTATCTCATCCCCTTTCACAACATATAAAAAGAGACTGATTTTTATTCTTTTGTGGACATACTACACCTCTTCATCATTGTCTTTCTAATGACAGTCATTCTATTTTTATCGCTCTCTGCATGGCACGTCCTGACTTCAGAGATCATTCTGCAATGACAAAGATGAGAAAGTTTCAGGTGTGATATTGAGTAGAAAAGAGCTAGAGGCAATGAATAGGTAAGAAAAGAGTAAAGCGATTGGAGAAAGGTGAGAAAGATGAGAACAAAGGAAGGAAGAACTTTAAAGAAAACAAGACAGAATAAAAAGCGAACTAACAATGTCGTCATGCATAGAGTGCTGACGTGCAATAAATCAATTCAAATGCATCCTTTCCCCCCGCCACACACATGCACTACTGCATAACCCTGCAGTAAATCACACCATCCACTGCTGCTTCACCAATTATAATGTGTGTTGCCTTGTGGGTTCGGTTTTGTGATATCAATAATTCATCAAAGAGAAGCTTTTCAGAATGACTCAAATGGAAAAGCATGCGCACTCGACATGCGCATACATGTGTAAGGGCTACGCTCCAAACACCAAAACACACACGCTCTGTCAAATACATAGCATTTCTGTTTCACATGTGTCTTTATGTCTCGCACCGTTGGTCTGTAATTGTGCATGTGGCTGATTACAGAGAGATAGCAGAGAACAACAGAACTAAAACACATACAGCGTAAAAAGCGCACACACCTTTGTTTAGATGAGCAGTTCTCAGTGGATTTCCTCTGAGACGTGGGATCAACTGGCATTTGCACTCCTTTTGTTCCATTGAATGATTCTTCATTTTGTTTGGATAGAGATTCAAGGGGAAATTCATAACACTCTTACGTTGAAACTTACTCTGGGTATTTCATGTCTTTGGTTGTTGTGATTTGCCAATTTGGTTGTGTTTTCATTATTTTGTGAAGTTAAGTTACTGTTTGTTTTAGGAAAAACATTCAAAATTTAGGCCACACTTTAATGTAGGGTTTCATTTTTATCTAACTATTAGCTATGCCTTTTGTCTAAATAAACTCCAAATTACTTATTATTTATATTAAACAAGGTAGTTTGACCTCAAGGTATTATTTAAGAGATACAGAGTATGGTCATGCAGATTCAACAGCCAAAATCCTAGTAATATGCATGCAAATAGTTAACTAGTTAATAGTGAGAATTGAACCCTAAACTAAAGTGTTACCTTTACTAAAATGTGCTTGAGCTGAATTCTGATTACATACAGTATAAACAAATGTACTATTACACTGGAATCCACTTATCTCGACCTCGGTTAACTCGCCAACCCTATTATGTCGACGTTTTTTAAGTGGAACCTCCAAACTCCCTATGTGTCTTAGGATTTTCTTATCAGTTATGTCGATTCTTTTATGTCGCCAAACCATAATATCTTGAGCACAAAGAGCACATGGTTATCTCGTGACTAATGATCGTACCTAGTTCACTGCGCATGCGCTGAGTTTGCGTTGCAAGTGCCCCGCAGCCGCAGAAGAACTCACGCAAGTGGCGGAAAAATCAAGCCTTGCAGATTTTATCTTGGAAAAGGAGGTGCAGGAGTTAGCATCACTGTCCAGGAATTCCCAGATTACATTGACTTCGACACGTCGTTACTGATAGAAGCTTAGAAGCATTTGTTTTCAAGCAGACCGTTAAAGGCAAAACACAACAAAGCATTTTAGAGTTTGTAAAGAAACCATAGTAACCGCGTGTGCAATACTATTCAGAACTTTTCAGTTATGAGCGCATGTGTTTATGTATGTTGTGACTGTTTACTCTGTGAGCGATCATTCTGTTTGCAATGTTGGAGAATATAATTAAAGGTTTGTATCGAGAATCGAAGGTGTTTTTTATTGTATACTGGTAAATCTCTGCTGTTAGTTGGTGCACATATGCCTTTTGTTGTTAGCAAACATATACAGTGTATGTACATTTTTATAGCATTCCGATCGCTTCATCAATAAATCACCATATTGGCTGTTGGTTATCTCGATGCTTTTTTGCAACCCGCGAGGCCGTCCACATAACCGGATTCCACTGTATTTTCTCTGAGATAGTTCATTATTACCCATTGAAAACTTGTTTTAATCAGTTAACTGGTGCTCTTTTCCTTTTCTAAACATAGGCTCTACCTAATAACTACACAGCTTGGGCCTTTTTCAGCACAATTGCTTCAAACAAGGGTGAAATAACCCTACCGAAGAAAAATGACTTCAATGTTAGCATGGCTGTTCAGGAGTGGTTTTAATACCGTAGTGTGTACAAGTTATTTGATCACAGTTACAGTAAGTAATGGGTTGATGTGGTACTGGGAGGCGCTGGTGTCCCATTCTGACTGAACTAATAATTCACACTGGCTAACTACTGTGCTGCTGGCTTTATGGGATACTAAATCTATGTCTGTACCCCCTGACCCCCCTTTTGTTCCTGCTTGACCATAAAATGGACACATGTGATTAGAGTATTCTGAACCATCCACTCTACTCTTACTCTTGTTCATTTTCTCTAGCGATCACTAGTCGTAGAGAAAATGAACAAGAGTATATAGAAATATAGAATGAAAGAGTATTTTAAAAAGGTCCAAAAGTCATAATGATATAAAAGAACAAATGGAGAGAGGCTTATTGGCTATGGCTTTTTTATGCTTCATGGAAAATCAGACAAAGACAGGTTGTGCAAATTCATTGCATAGATTGTATTATTTTGTAATCCCTATGTGATTGGTCCAGCTCAGTAAATTATTTATTTTACAGTTTGTACAGCATTTTAAGATTTTTACACCAATATTAATCAATATTTAAACTAAATAAAAAATTTTTTTGTTCTGAAATCCAAAAACAGTAATACCTCGGTTTACGAGCGACTTGGTATACGAGCAAATCGGTGTACGAGCATGGAGGGTCAACTCGGTATACGAGCATTGTATCGGAGTACAAGCAAATTTTTCCTCTCACCCACGTGCATTTTTGTGTGGAAAGTCCTAATGCTCAGTATCATCGCGCGCATTTTTACTGGAAATATCCTAATGACAGCCTCTCATAACAGTCACACAACCCCTTTATCACCCCTTAACTCATTCATTCTCTTAGCCTCACTCTGTTTGGCTGCATCATTCACCACAGTGATACTTTTAGAAGTGATAACATTAATTAATTGTGATCGCTATTGTTCACGTAGTGAAATGTATACATGGTTCATGAATTCATTGTCTCCTAGTTCTGCCTGTGGGTGTGAGTGGGGGCTGATCACCGACACACCTCATATCATCCGTGGACATACACTTCTCATATCATCTGCCTATGTAGTTCACTTCTCTCCACTCCTGTTTTATGTCCGTGCGGTGCTCGCGCGCACGTCTCCCGGAGCTCGCGGTGCTCTCGTGCGCGTGCATCTCGATTATCACTTTGTTTGTTTTCTGCACTATTATAATAAATTCACTTATTTGCACTTGAATCTGGGTTTTGTGTTTTCCCCCTCCCTCTTCTCTCTCGTCTCCTTCACGCCAGCAGACGCTGCTCAAAGTGCATTACAGTAAATTGTCAAGTATTTTTAGAGTTTAATTGTCAATTATTAATTAGTATTTATGAGATCTTAATGGTTATAATTTGAACTGTAATTAATAGGGTAAAACAAAACAAAATATTCAAAATGGGCATTTATGATCGTGTGGAACGAATTAATTGATTTTTAGTGCATTCATATGGGGGGAATTGTTTTGGTGTACGAGCATTTTGGGTTACGAGCTCGCTCTTGGAACGAATTAAACTCGTAAACCGAGATATTACTGTAATTAGAATTTAACATACAAAAATGCTGGAATAAAGTAAGGTATATATATGTTTCCATCACATGTGTTCAAGAGAACAAAATCACCATTTCCTGGGAAATTTGAGCAAAATATCTGTAATTAAAATGGAAGTTGAATGAATATGGGAAGCCACTGCCTCTTTTATTTTATAAATGACTTGCGCCTCAGAGTGCACAGACAGCCTCATGTTATCTTGCGCTTGGAGGCGGATGCCTGGTGTTTGGGAATGCGATAGTTTGAGACACTTCTGGGAGGTCATTATACCCAACCATCTTGATGACAGACTTTGGCTCAGGCATTTCAGAAGTCGTCAAGTCAAGTCACCTTTATTTATATAGCGCTTTTTACAATGTAGATTGTTTCAAAGCAGCTTTACAGGAAAACAATATAAACAAAGTTTGTTTGGCTGAACAGAAGCCCCAAAAGAGCAGGCGAATCAATACAATTGATGAATTTTAAGTGTTAAGTTTCCCCAACTGAGCAAGCCATAGGCGACAGCGGCAAGGAACCAAAACTCCGGCAGGTGACGTTGTAACGGTCACGTAAGGTGTTTCAGGGTGGAACAACTGCGCATGCGCGCAGAGTGCGCGTAGGACTTTTTGTGAGTTGTCAGGAGGAGATAACCGCTCTACTGGCTTTTGCACCCCTTTCTTTTCTTTCTATACATTTATAATTTGTGACGTGAGTAAATGTTCATTTCGTGACTCAAGACTCATGTGTGAGGAGGAGTTTACAGTATTCCAGGCACTACATTAAACCTGAGGAAATACGTCAGCTCTTGTCTTGTGTTACTTTCTTTCTTTCTTTTTCTCTGGGCATCGGAACATTTTCACCCTCACGTTACAAAGTGGCGCCAGAACAGTGTGGATCTACCAAGGTTATCTACTTTTTTTCATCTATCCCGATGGTTACGGATTATCGACCGACGTGTTCGTATAGCGTGCTAATCGCGTGGCGTCCGGTGGATGGATCTGTGATGGCGTTTCGTGGATATCCTGATTGTTACTGATGACTCTTTCAAGTTTGAGATTTGCGAGCACAAAAGGAGTGCAGGTGACAATTACGACATTTTGCTTCGTTTAATTTGGATTGATTTGTCTTTCCCTTCGATGGATGGACTGTTTTGTTTTATATCTACATAACTGTGAAAAAGGACACTTGGAAGATTTACATTCTTTTTTTTTTTCCCGTGGAAAAAACAACAAAATAACTGATTTTGCTCTTTTTTTGGCGGACGGGACATTTCCCAAGTGTACAAGACTTCATTGGTTGTGGTCACGTTTCTCGTACACTGCGTGCGGCCTGACAGGTGCAACGAAGGGACATTTTCTGAAAGGAAAAAAAAAAAAACGAACAATTGGTGAACTTTTTCAGTTTGTTTTGAAGTTTGGGTATATTTCTCTGATTTACATTGTTTATAGTGCTTTAACAAAGACTGTGTAGATGCATGTGAATATTTCCTCAGCAAACTAACAGGTTTTAAGTGCTATTTATTGTTCTTATTTCCTGATTGGTTCACCATATACTGTGTACCTGTATATAATCTTTTTTTTTTCCTTCTCTTTTATTTTCTGAATTACAAATTTTATATAATGTCTGAAAATCGTGATCTGCTTGACTTGCTGACATGTTCTGACTATTTGCCAAGACAGAGTGCACCTCGGAGTGAGGAGGGAGACTTACGATCTCAGGTTCGGTTCCTGCAGGACGAGGTCGCTGTACTGCAGCGCTGTCTCCGTGACTCGCTGGACTTGCAAAAGACTGTTATTGACTGCATGAGCCCAGATGAAGGTACTGTTCCTGTTGAGTCACAGCCAAAATCATCCCCTTTAGCTGCTTCTACCCCATATGTTCGAGGACAGGCTCCAGTGGGAGGTTCAAGGTCAGTTTTTGCTAATGTGCCTCATGCATGTGCGCCAGTGGTGGCTCAACAACCCTTGGCTGATTTGTCCGCTACATCCAGAGTCTTGGCCTCAGTTCTTCATCAATCGCGTCTTGAACCTCTAATATTCGACGGTGAGGGTAAGACGAGTCTGGATGATTGGCTTCAGTCTGTTGACATCTACAGAACTTCACTTGATCTTACTGATTCCCAAATTTTACTTGAACTCCCCCGGTTTCTGTCCAAGGAGCCAAAGAAATGGTTCAATGTCTTGAGCTCCCATGTCAATACGTGGGCCCAGTTTTGTGACCTATTTAGGAAGGTTTTCCTGCCATCTGATAATCAGGAACGCATCATGAGAGGTATCCTGGATCGGGTTCAAATGCCAGATGAACCTCTACCCACGTTTGTTGCCCACATGCTGAGTGAGTTTAGAAAATTGAGAACTCCACCCCCTCAGCTGGAGCAAATTGAGTTAATATGCAAACATGCTGTGGAGAAATACAGAGTTGCACTCTATGGTACTGCGGTAACATCTGTGATGGATCTTCTCTTACGTGCACATGAGCTGCATTCAGTCTTGGGTCCGTGTGGTCGTTATGCACCCCAGGTCTCCCAGTCGGTTCCTGCGGCAAGGGATGTTCACTGCTTCAAGTGTTTGACACCGGGTTACACTTCTCGTAACTGTCCATCATGTAGACTCAACAATAGTCAGAATGTGCGCTCAGAGGTTTCATCAAATCAGCAAGGAGAACAGACTATAGAGGCGCACAATTCAGAACACCCCAGTAGTGTTTCACACACAGTGTTGGCAGACCCGAGTGCTTCTGTTAGGCCCAGGTCGGGAAACTTCAGAGGGGGGAGGACGTTTCAGAGAGGCAATCCTCCCCCGAGACAGTAATTGAGCCTCACTTATCTCATTCTTTTTGGGCAACTCAGCCTGCGCTTGGTCATGTGGAAGATGTCACATCATCATCTTACTGGAACACTCCTTTCCGTGTCCAGGTCAATTTTCATGGCCAGGTACTTGAAGCTACCCTGGATACGGGTGCTTCTATTTCAGCTGTGCGAGCGGATGTTTCAAAATTTGTTCCTGGGGGGACCTTCAAAACAGTGGATTGGTCTGTGCCTCCCTTACAGCTGGCCGATGGGGCAATGTGTTGTCCATTGGGTTTAGCTTGGCTGCAGTTTGGTTTTATGGGCCAACGCTTTTACCATCGGTTTGCAGTCATCCAAAATCTTTCTTCACCGCTCATCCTGGGTATGGATTTTATGATGAGAGCTTCTGTTGTGATTCAGGTTCCTTCTAGAACTGTGGTTCTGGGTGACTTGCCAGAGCCTTTGGTCGAGCTGGAGGGAGCTGACTTTACACCAAGTCAAAGCATACTTAGCTTGGAACCCAGTCTTTCTAATTTGACCGCAAAAGTAGATGAGGCTGCTCTAAATGATGATGAGAAAATTAAACTTGCTGAGCTGTTGAGATCCTTTACTGATTTATTTGATGGACATCTAGGTCATACGTCCTTGGTTGAACACACAATAGACACTGGACAGGCCAGGCCTATACATCTTGCTCCATACCGTACATCACCAGCAAAGAAAGAGTTGATTGAGAAGCAAATTGACATGATGTTGGCTGAAGGCATTGTGGAACCAGCGTCGGGACCATGGGCTGCACCAGTGGTCATCGTTCAGAAGCCTTCTGGAGAACCAAGGTTTTGTGTGGACTATCGAGGTCTGAACCGCTTTACAGTGAAAGACTCGTATCCTCTACCGAGAATAGACGAGTCCCTTGATTTTCTTGCAAGAGGAAACTTTGTGTCCACAATCGACTTGGCAAGGGGCTATTGGCAGGTGGCAATGGAGGAATCGTCAAGGCCGAAGACCGCTTTTATTTCTCACCGGGGGTTATACCAGTTCCGTGTTCTACCTTTCGGTCTGTGTAACGCCCCGGCCACCTTTCAGAGACTAATGAACACTGTGTTGGCAGGGCTTATCTACAAATCATGTGCAGTGTATCTGGATGATATTGTAGTTGCCTCTCCCACATTTGAGCAACACCTAATAGACCTAGAGGAGGTTCTAGCTAGACTCAAGTCTGCCGGCCTGTCGATCAAGTTGGAAAAGTGTCAGTTTTGTCGAAAAGAGCTTACCTTCTTGGGGTATCGAGTCACCAAAGATGGTATCCTACCAAATGAGGAGAAGGTGAAGGCGGTGGTTGATTTTGTTACTCCGTCAAATGCAAGGCAGGTTAGACAGTTCTTGGGTCTGACCAGTTACTACCGCCGATTCATTCACAAATACGCACGACATGCTGAACCTCTTTTTGCACTTACAAGAGCCAACACTCCATTTGTGTGGACACAAGACTGTCAACATGCTATGGATTTCCTCAAAAGTAAATTGACATCAGCGCCTATCCTGAGGTTTCCACAGTTTTCACTTCCATTTTTCCTTCACGTTGACGCATGCGATATTGGTCTGGGAGCTGCTTTGATGCAGAAAGATGAAGATGGTAGAGACTGTGCTGTAGCCTATGCTAGCCGCGCTTTGCACAAGTCTGAGCGCCCTTATTCTACCCCTGAGAAGGAGTGCTTGGCAGTAATTTGGGCACTCGAGTATTTCAGACCATACATTGAGGGACTGCATGTCACAGTTTTTTCCGACCACAGCAGTCTAAAGTGGTTAATGTCTCGACCAAACCCCACGGGAAGACTGGCTCGGTGGTCACTTCGCTTACAAGACTTTGATTTTGAGGTTATCCATAAACCTGGAGTGACCAACAGCGTTCCGGATTGTTTGTCAAGAAACCCTTTGCCTGCCTGTGATCAGCCACTTGATATTCTCCCTGATTGTGCTGTTCTTGGGAGTCTGGACTTACGTTCCTTGCCGTCTGTGTTGTTCACAGACAGGGATCATTTGAGAAGTTTACAGCTTAATGATCCGGACATTGTGAAGCTGTTCAGAGTGTTGGAGGATGGTGAGAGTGCATCTCAAGAAGAAGATTCCTTGTATGCTATTCTTGAGGGACTTCTGTATCGCAAAGACCCAAAATCTTTCTGTACATTGCACCCTATGAAACAATTTAAGCTTTATGCACCTCAGACTATCAGGAGGTCTCTGTTGGAGTATTTTCATGATCACCCCACCGCAGGTCATTTGGGAGTGACTAAAACAGTGGCAAGACTTAAACAAAGATTTTTTTGGCCTAACATGTTTTCAGATGTGAAAAAGTATGTCTGTTCATGTGCAGTATGCCAATTCACTAAACCGTCCCAAAGAAAGCCAGGTGGTTTCATGGTTCCAATCCGTCCCCAATATCCCTGGGAGTATGCAGGGGTGGATTTTGTGGGCCCTTTGCCTCGGACACCAAGTGGTAATGCCTACATCCTCGTGTTCGTGGATTACTTTTCAAAGTGGATCGAAGTTTGTGCTGTGAGGGAAGCTACGGCTCTTGTTGCTGCCAGCAAGCTGCTCAGTGAAGTCTTTTCGCGACATGGTGCCCCAAAGTACTTGATATCAGACAGGGGGTCTGCTTTTATGAGTGATCTCTTTAAGCACACAGTTTCTGGCTTGGGTACTGAGCACAGACTTACAACAGCCTACCATCCTCAGACCAATGCCACAGAGAGAGTGAACCGAACACTAAAAACGGCCATTAGAGCATATGTTGGAACTAAGCATACTTCTTGGGATCGTTTTCTTCCTCACATTTGTTTTGCCCTACGGACAGCTCAACACGAGAGTACAAGACTGAGTCCATCAATGGTGCTATATGGCCGAGAACTGGATACACCTTTTGATCTGATTTCTCAACCTGATTCACATGGAGTGGAAAATCCGGGGGTAACTTCATTGGATGCTTTGAAACATTCACTACAGGAGGCTTCTGATCATGTTAAGTCATTTCTTGAAACAAGTCATTCTAAGAAAAAGCGCCACTATGACAAGAGGCGTCGCTTTGTTTCTTTCTCTGTGAATGATCTGGTGCGGGTAAAAACTCATCCACGTTCTGATGCACTTACAAACTTCACTGCAAAACTTGCACCCTTATATACGGGTCCTTACTGTGTCACTCAGAAGCTGTCTGACGTAAATTACAGACTTGCTGATATGAAGACAGGAGAGGATGTAGGGGTGTTTCATGTGGTGAACATGGAACCTTTTCGTACGTGGAAGTCCAGTAATGAGTCAGGGTTTGTGCCCGTGAGTTCAACTCCAGAAGTGCCAGAGGACAATAACTTGATGGATGACAGGGGCTCCTGTCATGAAAGTCCGTGTGTGACATCCAGTGACTTTCCTATTGATGATCTCTTGGAGTCTGATGGTAGAGTTTCTCTAACTGATTTATTTGAGGCCAGTGGAGAGGGAGAAAGTGAGTCTGATCCTAACATTTCCTGTGATTTGACCGAAGGGGATGTTGATCATGTAGACAAAAAGTATAACTTACGACCTAGACTTGTCCCCAGGATTACATCAGATTGGGCGACCAATAAATGGTCCAATCCTTTTCACACAGACAGGTTGGACTTAAAGTGACCATGTAAATAAGGTTGGAGTGTTTTGTTTTCGAAGATTCTGTTATAGTGTCACACCATATTATGCCGTTATTGGTTTTAGTTGACTTTTCAAGAGTTTAGTTCTTACAAAAGGATTGTATTGTAAAATGTATTTTTTTGTGGGTTTATAAAGTGCCTGTATTTTTGTTTTGTTTTTACTTGTGACCTTTTATTTTTGAATCCTTGGAGGAAAGAGGTATGAGTTTATAACTGTCATGTATGTCAGTATTTCTCATAATTCTGTTTTTCTGTGAGATGTGAGGTTGTACAACTATTCATGTATGAAGTTGTTTCCTGTACTTTCACAATGCTGTTGGCTGAGGACAGCCAATATTTTTCCAGGGGGGACTCTGTAACGGTCACGTAAGGTGTTTCAGGGTGGAACAACTGCGCATGCGCGCAGAGTGCGCGTAGGACTTTTTGAGAGTTGTCAGGAGGAGATAACCGCTCTACTGGCTTTTGCACCCCTTTCTTTTCTTTCTATACATTTATAATTTGTGACGTGAGTAAATGTTCATTTTGTGACTCAAGACTCATGTGTGAGGAGGAGTTTACAGTATTCCAGGCACTACATTAAACCTGAGGAAATACGTCAGCTCTTGTCTTGTGTTACTTTCTTTCTTTCTTTTTCTCTGGGCATCGGAACATTTTCACCCTCACGTTACAACGTAACAAATGAAGAATAGAATGGAGAAAAAACCTTGGGAGAAACCAGGCTCAGTTGGGGGACCAGTTCTCCTCTGGCCAACAGCCAAACCGTGCATGATTATTATACAACAATTCAAGTCAAATATGAAGTCCAATTTGGTCCGGTTAGAGATGGGTTCATGATCGTCACAGGGGAGGGTCCAGTAGAGTCACGGTCTCCGCAGACACCCCAGGGCAGTGCTGTGCTCGTGTCCAGGTCCTTCATCTGATCTGGATACGGCCCGGATCCAGCTGCCCACGGTAACCTCGGAATAAACAGAGACCAATATCAGCGTAGATGCCATTCTTCTTCTGATGTATCGAGTACATCAGGTGTTATGGGAATGTTCCCGGTTCCGGCTTATCTAAATTATGCAGCCTAACAATCATTTTACATGATTTGGATTAAAAATGTATGTATAATGTGTTATGTGTATGCCAGGTTGAAAAGATGTGTTTTTAGTCTACATTTAAACTGACAGAGTGTGTCTGCTTCCCGAACTGTAATAGGAAGACTGTTCCAGAGTTTAGGAGCTAAATAGGAAAAGGATCGCCCGCCAGCAGTTGACTTTGATATTCTAGGTATTATAAGCTGGTCAGTATTTTGGGATCGCAATAGACGTGAAGGACTATAATGTGTTAAGAGATCGCTCAAGTACTGTGGAGCTAAACCATTTAATGCTTTGTAAGTAATTAGCAAGATTTTCAAATGTATTCGGTGTTTAATAGGAAGCCAGTGTTTAATAGGAAGCCAGTGCAGGTTTGACAGAACTGGGCAGAATGACCAAACCAATATCTGAGATGCTGTGCAGTAAAATTGGAACACTGACTAATTCAGTTATCCAATCATATCCACTGCTAAGGCAATGTTATGTGAGTTTTTTTGTTGCACATCAGGGGATTTAATCTGTAAATGCAATTCCATCAGTTTATGCCTTCTTTTCGATAAAAAAAATTATCTGCCTCATTTGACCGCATACATTTTTTGAATTTATGGCATCTTGGCTTTTCCAACAGTATCACAAAATTTGTCTAAAAATAGGTGGATGGAGCCATATTTCACCATATTTTTGTCTATGAAATTCTTACAGTGGTAATAAAGTACTATTTCATTACTCTGAATGTTGTATTTTCACACAGGTGCATCCTCAGGTTTTTGTGTCTTTAGAGCATTTTATATGTGTGTATGACAAGCTCTTTCGGTCTCTCTACTAGGAGTTAGATTTACTAGGCAGTGTGGAGAAAACTCTCTCTTTCTCGTTTCACTCTCATTGAAAAAAAAAAGAGAGAGAAAAGGTGAGAGGTAAGAGACGAGTGTCTCTGTGTTCACGACCCATGCCTGAATGTGATTCATGCCAGTTTTGGTTCGTATGTTTTGGGGAAAAGCACATTGTCTTCACGTTAGAGTCGGGTGTAACGTCTGGACCGAACAAACGTTATTTGATATACAGTATTTAACAATTAATCTCTAAAGCCTCTGGTTGCCATGGTTTTACAACCAAAAGGAATGTGAAAGCCAGCTAATAGTACATTGTAACACATGGACATGTAACAATGTCCAAATGAACTGACCTTTTTTTTCCACATTAATTCATAGATAATCCTTACCGTGAATGAACATGCATCTTTCCAGGACATTGTGTGTATGTTTTGTGTATTGCATGTACAGTTATGTATACTGTTTTATGCCGGCATTGGACAGAATTATTAGAGACTCTTTCTTACATAGTCACTTGCATCATATTTTCCTATGGGGTCACACATTCTTTATTATTTGATTAATCAAAACCACGTAGTGGTTATACAAATCTTGGTGACCTGCATGATCATGTATATTATATGTGTCAGGGCTCTATCACATTCGGTCTTGTCATTTTTTTGTTTTGTGGCAGAGAGTATTTTGAAAGCTCTGTTTTCTGCTATACCATGTCAGACTAGTATGACAATTAAGCTTGCTTAGACTTATACTTACGGTATACGGTGGACAGTACGGTAGGAAATTTTATATTGGGTTAAAGGAGAAACATTATAAATGAAACTTACTTTACACTTGAACAGTTGCTATATATTAACATCCTAACGATAAGAAAATATAGTTAAATAACGTATAGCTGTATAGTCAAAGCACATTCAAACCTGGACGCGCGAGTGGTTGCACTATTAACGAACAATGATACCTCAACGTACTGATTTATGTGGACAAGCATATATTTGAGGACATCTTTTTATAATAGGCTATTAAGTTTGAACTTATTGGTACTGCACTGCCTATTGACTGTTGATTTGAATAAATATGTCTATAATGGCTAATGTTGGTTAAGCGAACACTCAAGATTAATGCAATGATCATAATGCAAGGCAAGCACATTGCATGTACCTGACCTATTTTTAGAGGCATTCAGTATGGGATTTGATAGATTAAGTGTTCTTTCAAATGGATTGCATATACAGACTGTCCGGGGAGTGGGGCGAAGTTAGACTAGTTGGTTAGACTAGAAGCATGTGTGGTGCTGACAAGATGCCTCAGAGCAATCGGAGGATACTTTCCGAGTGGTACCCCGTCAATCAAGGCATGGGAAGCCAATATAGAAGGCCAAATAAACCCTGAGAGTGGCGTACCTGCTGATAACTTTTCTTGCAGAAAGCCCAGAACTAAAACAATTTGGAAGTTTATTGGCTATGCATGATATGCAGTGCACTACCTTTCAAAGACACCCCCTTGCCACGACTGCCACAACATATTGTTCTCCAACTCAACGAAGCTTCAAGAATGCTTCCTCGTGGATGGAACCTCCTTTACTCAAGTCCTTCAGCAGGTCAGCCTGGTACTACCATGGTGTGTCGGGCAGCACCAGCCTGCTCTGTTGCTTGAAATGCTTTACCCACTAATGTTGAGGTGGTTCTGCATGACTCAGTGAGATGCATGGTGAGAGATGTAAAGGAAGAGAGAGTCGAGAGGAAGGTGGGATCTGACTTTTATTCTTTGGGAATGGTCTCTCCTCCCAGAGGTCAGTGACCAATGATAGCTCAAGCTTTCGGAGGTAGAGTTTTACGATCCATTGTCTCAAGCAGAACATTTGCGTATGTAACTGGATTGGGTGCTTCTAAAGGAACTATTCAAGACTCTTGTAATACTAATATGTTGCAGAGATATCAACATATTGTCAAGTTTTGGTCAAGAGAAACGCGAGGACTAACAGATGCTAGTGAAAAGCATCTGTTTCCTAACACAAACCTAATAAAATAAACAAAATTCAAACAAAAACTACCCCGAGAGGGAAAACATGACTAGACTTGATTTGACTTGACTTGACATGAGGACGGGAAGAAATGACGACAAACCAGTAAAACAAACAAAGGGAATAAATAGGGAACACGTAAGGCAGGTAACAAGGGAGGAAAGGTGGGGCAAAACAAACTGATAACAAGTAAACAAGATGGGCGGGGTTACACAACGACAGGAAAAAAAACATGACATAAACACGCAGCCCAATGAGAATCGTGTTAATAAGCCGTGTGTCCACACAAGAGACAAGACATTACGGGAGTGTCAAACTACCTTTCCTTGGTCATCTTCCGAGTGAACCTGCCACGAGAAAGCTGTGAAGTTAAATGTCAATTTCATTGATTTATTACACAGATTAATCACAGCTGGTCATTCAAAGATATATTCCCATTGCATTCATGCTTTTTCAGGGAACAGTTGAAGGTTACAATTGAGTAAACTGAGACATTATTTGTCTGTATTTGTCAGGGTTCTGCCACATTATGTCTAGTCATTTTCTTGGTGTTGTGGCAGACCTCTGACACTACCTTAATGTCTCATGTTTGGTGGGTGCTCTCTTGTCTGTGTAGCGTCTTATTTACGGTTGCTATGTGCGTTCGTATTGGCCGCGTGTTCATGTCTTGTCATTGTGTAACTCTGCCTGCTTTGTTTCCTTGTTATTATTTTATTTACCCCATTTATCCGACCTCGTTATCCTTCTCATGTGCTCTCTATTTAATCTCTTTTTGTTTGCTGTCCTGGTTCGCGTTGTGTCTTTCCTGTGTCATTTCTTGTTGTGGAGTTTCCCAGTCCTGTCTATTCTGGTCTGGTCTAGTCTAGTCTAGTCTAGTCGAAGTCAGTTTTGTCAAGTCTTGTCAGTTTTTGTTTGAGTTTTTGTTTTGTTTAATAAAAAGCCTTTCCACCCTGCAATATTGAGTCCTCGCTCTTCCCTTCACCCACATCCCTGACAGTATTGTCTTTTATGTGTGTATGTAAAGTTTATGAACAAATTTCATTTCAATTTTATGGCAAATTTTGTTTATCATGCCAGTAAAACTTCTTTGAACACTGAATATTGAAAAAGAAAGAAATGAAATTGATTTCAGTGTAACCACACCAACACCTGGTGATATGTTATTATCACACTCGTGCGTGTGTGTGTGTGTGTAGCTTTCCTCTGATGTTCACCTCACAGACTCTGATTTTATCTTTGTGTCTGGGATTGGTACATCAGCTAAAGATAAAGGGGTGAAAAACAGTACCCTTTAGTTTTTAATAATGCCATCGTTCTTTGAATTGATGGAAGCAGGTGTTGTTATATGTTATATGTGTGCGACAGTCAAAACAAAGGGTCTGTGGAACATCTGGACTGTGGTGATAGCCCCACTCACACACGTTTCAAGCTGAATTAATCAAGCACAGGATGTCCATGTGTGTCTGTGAGATAGAGACTGTTAGAATATTGCTGCACAGACGATTGAGAAATGCAACATGTATTTCCTCTTCTAAGCAGCCAACTCAGAGAGAGAGAGGAGAGAAATAATAGGTTGTAGAGAAGATTAGCAGGTACATCAATGTTTCATATGTCGATATTAACACTTGTGTGACCATAAGGAAGACAAAAAGTGAAGCCATCAGTCATAAAGAGCGTTATAGCCCAAACAAATAAGTATAGTATGAATATTTTGACTCATAAATATTGACTCATTATTATTTTTAGTTGTGATTATTTTACATGAAATGTAAAAAACCCCCCCCAAAAAAACAGCTTACATCTAAATATAATTTTAAAGGAATTAAATAAAGGATTAAAAGGAAATAAATAAGAAATAAGAACGGTAAAAAGTTCTATGTCTAATTGTAGTTATGAAATATTCAATTTAAACTATTTAAAAATATTTTATTTTAAAGTATGATTACATTCACTCTTAGCCATATGTCTGTCATGTCAAAAATGCAAAACGTTTCTTGTCCTGTCACATTCAGTTATGAATTACATGAATCAGGTAAATAATAGGATATTTTAAAATCAAAATGTTAAAATATGAAGTTGAGTAATTTGCATCACTGGATATTACTGTCAGATTTGAACATTTCTATCGTAAAACAGTTGTCAAATATTACATGTTAAGCTTCTTGCAGCTTGTCCCCTCTATGTCCGGGGTTTTCAAAGTGTTAGGCGCGCCTCCCCTGGGGGGCGCCAGAGCATGCCAGGGGAGGCGCGGAGAGTTGTAAAAAAAAGATAGTCTAATAATAACTCGCCGAACTTGTATTAAACCTCCTTCATTTTACATTTCCCTGTGATGTCATTCTGTTGCGGCTGCAAGCGCGTCGTTCAACCCTTGCCCCCCGTCAACGATCGCGCATCGCGTCCACCCAGTCAACGATCGCGCATCACGTCCACCCCGTCAACGATCGCGCATCGCGTCCACCCCGTCAACGATCGCGCATTGCGTCCACCCCGTCAACGATCGCGCATCGCGTCCACCCAGTCAACAATCGCGCATCGCGTCCACAACCCCCCCCCCGTCAACGATCGCGCATCGCGTCCACCCAACCACCCCCCCCCCGTCAACGATCGCGCATCGCGTCCACAACCCCCCAGCCCCCCCCCCCCCGTCAACGATCGCGCATCGCGTCCACCCAACCATCCCCCCTCCAAAAGGCGCGATCGTTGACGGGTGGGGGGGGGGATGGTTGGGTGGACGCGATGCACGATCGTTGACGGGGGGGGGGGGGGCTGGGGGGTTGTGGACGCGATGCGCGATCGGCGGCATTGGTTGAGTTGTGTCAAAAGGGAGGCCCACTGTCTTAGACTTTGAAAACCTCTGCTCTATGTCTATGGTGGTTACAGCTCTGGTGTGTAACTACAAACCTTTCAAACAGTACAGTACAGTATGTTGATATTCCTCATTACATTGCAGCATATTTGCATGTTAAATGGAATATTGTGCTAAACATGTCTAAACTTGTCAGTCCAACCAAAGAACCAGGATAGAAATGTTATAAAATTGTGGATGATATTGTTTTTGTTTCAGTTGCAATGTGGTGTACAGTATCCAAAATCTCTGGTAGTACACTGCACATTTTCAGTAGGTCATATTCTATGCATGCAGAAAGTTAGCTTACTGTAGACATTATACATACTGCGTCAATGTGAGCAGCATGATCGTATGCCATTCTGGTTTCTTTGGCACAAGACTGCAGTAGAGCTTTGTGTGCTATGGAATGATGAATAATGAGTTAAAATAAAACTACCATTAGTAAATGAACTATACTTCAGCACACACACACTGTCAGACACATGCACATTCATTCATGTTATATCTGGGTATTGAGTATTGATTTCACGCATCCTGTGAGACAGACAGAGATGATTTAAAACGTTATGTAAAGTGTTGAGGCGAGACCGCTCATTGATTCCTGAGGAGGCCAAGACAGAGGTCGCAGTCATCATCTTGAGTCGAGGTCTGCTCATATCCATCTCTCCACAACACTGACATTAATGAATCATTTCATTTGATCAATTTAGAGGCTGAACGCTTTATTGCAGATGTTCTGTCATGTATGATGACAGGTATTATCAAGCTTGGAAAGAAGAGCACACACACACATTATTGATAGTAGATGTGGAAATAGATTATGTGAAGGAAGCCAGCACAGTGGAATTTGATCATTTAATACACACACAAAAATATAACTATAATTTTGTGAGTGTTTTGCTATGTTTTGTTTTGTGTGTTTTGCATTGTTTTTTTGTCCATACTTTGTAAGTACATGTGGTCCAATGTTGTTTGGACCCCACTGACTACATGTGTACAATTATAAAATAAAAATGAACATCATAGCTCATAATTCAGATAATTTTACTTTACTGGCAAATCTGAGCACATCTGTATACATTGCTTAAATTTATTTGGTCAAAACAGCAAATATGAAGCAAAATTCTGTGAAAAGCAAATGGTTTGTATCGTCTCCTCTCCTTTTTCTGTTTTCGTAACTCTACACTATTTCTGAGTTTTGTAAACTAGATTATTTTGTGTGTGAATAGTGTGCTTGTTTCAGTATGATTGCCCCCCCCCCCCAAAAAAAGATGATAAATTATAGTACATCCATATAGTAATGAGACAGAATTACCTCCCCTCCCATGGTCATGAACTTGGCAGCCATCCAGATGGAGAGAGTGCCTAATAAAGAAGAATAAACGGATGGATAGAGCTTCATTCGTCTACCGGAGAAATGGAGTGATAGCATGATAAGATTGAGGAGAGAGATTTTTAACTCCTTCATCAGCTATCATCCACTCTCTTCGCCTGCAGGATGTGAAATGCTTTAGGTGACAAAGCATCCAAGCAAAATTGTAATTTAATTGATTCTCAAATTAGTGGACATTGTACAACCCTGCCCTTGAGACATGAAGATTGACTGTCGTTAGCTTGCTGTTAGACCTCAAGCAAATGGAGATCCTCATCAGTGCACTTACAGATGCATCCAAATCTTCTTCAGATGTTCTGCAGAGGTTCCATTTGCCAGGTAAGTTGCAGTGATTGGACGTAATTGGGATAACTGGCCACACTGCTCAGAGTATGATTATGTTAATGAACACCTTGTTAGAGTTGACAGGGCTATGATGGATGAGCAGCTATGAGGAACATTGATCACTGATCACTGTCCAACAAAGGATTCATTCTCTCAGAACTTTTGAGACACTGCATTAAAAAACAATTATCCCATTAGCAAATCAATATTTTTATAAGGAAAGATTTTCTCACAGAGCCATACTCTTTTTGTAAATTAGCTGAAATCAATGTGGATTTTCGTTTGATCCCATTGTACTACCCTGTGACATATTTTTGAGGGGAACAGGATGCTCAACATTATTGACTACCATTATCTAAGAGCCGGGAAGGGAAAAGTAAAGTCATTTCAGATGAAGAGCAAGTTGTTAAATATTAGAGAACAATTAGAAAAGTTAAGTACAAGTTTACATTAAGTAACAAATTATTTAATATATTTTAAGGGGACCTATTATGACATTTTCAAGGTTTTTCATTTACAGAGGTTTCTGTATTGAAAATAGCAGCTTGCACTTTCTGCAAAATATCTCCCTTTGTCTTTGTCAGAAGTAAGAAAGCCATACAGGTTTGTAATATAAGTTCTATAAATGTTCAAAGTACTACAGTACAGTTTTATTCCATAAAACTGATGAATCACAAAGACCAGTAACATGCCCTCTCCAAAACAAAAATACCTCCTATCAAGTCCCAATAAGCTATTAATTAAGCCAATTAAACATCTTTTTTTCCTATAACTGTGCCACTCTCCATGAAGCTTCTCAGTCTGCGTTCGTGTCTCAATCTCAGGCACAGCTCATAACTCATCAACACAGGAATTTTAAAGTGTTTTTTGTTAGATTGTGTGACATTTGCAAATTGCTGCTTCAATCAGTGCAAAGCAAATCATGTAAAGTCAAGTTTTCTGTACTGAGTGCTGTACATGAATTGATGATGTAAAAAATGAATTACCGTATCCTGTAAATACGTTATGTAATTAGCAGTGCTTGCTAATGCATTTGCTCATACTTTGAGTTAATAATTTAAACAATCCTGCAGTGTTCATTGATCATCTGATACATATTGCACACTAAACAGGAAAGTAATTAAACTAAACAAGACAAGATCATAACATTACATCCCTCCCTCCCTTGTCCTTCCTCACTCCTTACAACCGCCATGAACCTAGAGCCAGTGCCTATGCCTACCGAGGACCCAAAGCCAGAGCCCACTGCAGACCCAGAGCCAAAGCAAGCCAAGTCTGACCAGGTGTGTAAGTCAGCCCCAATATCCATCAGGAGCCCAAGCCTGAGCCAATGTTTATCCTGGAACCTGAACCTGCATTCTTTACATTCATGGACAACGAACCAGAGCCCACCAAAGACCTAGAGCCTGAGCCAGCCAATTCTGACCAGGTGTTTGAGCTGGAATCTATGTGCATCTCTGAGAAAGTGCTGGTTGAGTTGGACATTGTGGAGTTCCACACATCCTCAGGCCCTTGAAATCTGTTGCTCCGCATGTGAACTTGATTCCTGATTCCCCCCTATTTTCAAATCTTGTCTCCATTGCTGGTCCCATCTAGTCCCAAGTCGTCTTCATCCCCGTTGGTTCAGCTTAGCCCTAAATTGTCTTTATCGTTGCTGGTTCAACCCAGCTTCAAGCCGCCTTTAATGGCATTGAATCAGCCCAATCTCAAGTTGTCTTTGTTGCTGCTGGATCTGCCCAGCTAAAAGTCTTCATTGGTGTGGATGGTTCTGCCCAGCCTCCTTCTCTTTCCTCCTCCTCTCCTCCGCAAGGCCATCCATTTTCTTTTCCCCACCTTCGCTGATTCCCATCTGTGGTTTGTCATTCCTTAGACCATGCAAGGTTCCCTGGTCCCTTTGGCTTCACCTTGGTCAATCATCACCTTGATTGCAACATGGACTTCTAATCCTTGATCTATGCCTTGACCCTCCACACCTTCTGCTCCATCATTGTCCTCACTCCCTGTGGCTTCACTCTGGTCTGCTGAGCACCTGTCTTACATTTACATTTATTAATTTAGCTGACGCTTTTATCCCAAGCGACGTACAATTTGAGGAGTACAGAAAGCAATTCATCCTGAAGATGCAAAAGTACGTAAGAGTGCTGGTGGTGGTTGAGTTGGTGTGTGTCATGTTAGGTGTTCACGAAAAAGGTGAGTTTTTAGCAGTCTTTTGAATATTGCAAAGGATTCTGGATGAAGGCAGGGAGGTCGTTCCACCAGCAAGGAATGGTGAACGAAAATTATACTAATAATAATTGGTTGGCCTCCCAATAATAGTAATATTATTACAGTGGACTTCACTTATCTCGACTCACGGTTAACTCCCCAATCCTATTATGTCAACGTTTTTGAAGTGGAACCGCCAAACTCCCTATTTGTCTTAGCATTTTCTTTTCGGTAATGTCGATTCTTTTATGTCGCTGAACACTAATATCTAATATCTCGAGCACAAAAGAGGGACAAATTCACCACTTCACATGGTTATCTCGTGCGGTGAGTTTGTGTTGCATATGGATTGCGGTCCATATGTTCGCTCTGTCAGTGACGCTTCTCTCACAGTGGACTCTCTGAAGTGAAAGCACATATCTTTCTTACGCTTCTCAACGAGCAGCGAGTGCTGCCGTGGGTCCCACCCCCATCACAATGCCTCATCCGCTTCTGTGTGCACATAAGCTCAAATATTTTAACATTGGTCGGTAACGAGCGGTTACCAACCAATGAGTATGAGGCTTAGATGAACACACACACAAACACATCCCTGTTTCTGTTCTGACCCGCTCTGCGAGCGCAACCAAGACTGTTCAAACGCCTCCATAGGCACAGCGCCACAGCCGCTTGCAGCCGTTTGCAGCAGCTCACGGACCAGTCCGCGAATGCGCTCCGCGGCCCGGTACCATTTCATCTACGGACCGGTCCGCAAAATCGCTCCGCGGCCCGGTGCCACTTTGTCCGCGGACCGGGGGTTGGGGACCACTGATGCTTTTTTGCAATCCTCGAGACCGTCGACATAACCGTATTCCACTGTGCTACAATAATAGTTGGCAAGGGTGGGCTGTTTATATACATACCTGATCATATCGTCTATATACTGTGACGGGTGGAGCCAACGACAGACACAGTGGGAGTGGTGATAAGCCCCAGAGAGGCGTTTTATTCAAACATAAGTGTCCAAACACAAAACGAAAGTAAAATAAAGTGTCCAAATAAACAGGGGACCTGGTGCCCTCGTTGTGCAAAACGTTCAGTGCAGGAGTGGAAGTGCAAAGGAGGATGGGTCCAGGAGAGGGGCGGGGGTCCGACGGTCGCGGGTGTTTCCCTCTTGTCTGATGCGCGGAGGACGGCGGCTTTGCTTCCGGCGGCTCGTCCTCTCCTGACGCTGAACTGCAGGGAAACAGCGGCCCGGCATCCTGGCCCGTCAGCCGCGTTGCGAATTAGACCCTCCGACTCCCTTCCTGAACCCACGAGGACACCAGCGTGCATGCACGGGGAAGGACCCGCCTCCCGAGGAGAGGCGCGCTCGTCATTTATCGGCGGCGGTGGTAACGCTTCATGCATCTCAGGTGTGTGCCACCACACGCCGCCAATTCTCCTCATTACCGCGCCCCTCCTCTCTTCACCCACTCCAGTCGGGAGCCTGGCGAAGGGCGGTCGATACGAGTGACGGGGCGGCGTCGAGATCAGGGGGAGGCAGCCGTTCTGTCACAATACATTTGATTCTTTTTTGAGTGTTTTCTGTTCAACTCTGAACTGAACGTTTTTCATGCTGGTCTACTATTGTAATACATTTCAGATATGCAGGACAATAAACAGCGCACACAATACCGAAACAATCTTAGATTGGTCACTTTTCAAATGGTCTGTTCCTGTCTAAGTGGAATTTCATGGCTATAGTCAAAAGTCTGGCTATGTAAAATTAAAGAGTTTTGCATGGCCAAGTACCACTTATGTTTTCTTCATAAAAAAGACTAGTGTATTAGGTCCTCTCTCTCTGCAGTTGGCCTATCCTCTTTATGAAAGCTTTTTTGAGTGTTGTTGCTGTGTTTATTGTTAGTATCTGTCAACATGAGGGTCCTGCAGCTGAAGAAATGAAGCTCTATGATATATCTGTTGGGGAGCAGCCCATCAAGAGTTCACACAGTTCATCCTCTTTAGAGAGAGAGAGAGAGAGAGACTGCTTCTGCATTCATCTTTCCTTGAAGTTGGTGATGGGAAAACTAGATTTTGATGTTCTTTATCTTTCTGAGGTGACTTCACGAAACAGTTTTAACAGCCATTTTGTGAACAGGGTTTCAGTGCTTTCAGCAGGTGGGGACATTGTTTTTCCGGAATGCATTTGACTGGACAAAGTTTCTGTCTTCATGATTTTTTTCTGGGTCTGTTTAGCCGGAAGAGAGAGATTGTAGGCTTTAAATTTGTATGTGAAAAATAATTATAACAATTATTGTTTTTATTATTATTATAAAAAATAAATATTGTAGTATTGTAATACAACAAATAATAATAAAAATATTTCATAATAAGTACTATAAATTTATATTTAGTACTATATACTTATAAATTTTCTGATAAGAGTTTATTATAGTTCATACTCTTTATTTATTTTGATGGAAAAATACAGAAAGGCTTTAATTTTCAATGACAGCAGGTTCACAGAGACTTCTAATCTGGGTTCAATTCTGTAATCATCTGTCCTCACAAAATGTTGGAGATTACCCAAATGTGAAAAAAGTAACTGCCACATGTTGCCACTCTCAAACACTCAACAGACTATATAATTATACATAGCTGTGTGTGTGTCAACTCGCTGTCATAGAGAAGAGACGTCACAGCTAAAATAGTATTAATCCTAGGGAAAGTGTGTATTGAAATGGTTTCACATATTTTTATTGATATGTTTGGTCAAATCTATATATTTTATAACAATGCTGTCTTATTAAATACATCAGATTGTGGCAGTCTGCTGAATCCTACAGAACTGAGCACTCAGAATCGATGTGAAATTGCTTTTGGCATAATATTTGCACCATTTTTTGATTTGCATAATTCGTTCAATGAAACAGAAAAGGAAGCATGTGCAAACAAACAACGCTGTCTGCGGTCACATGCAGTCTTAGAATTCTCTTTTAATTTTCCTTCCTTTATGTATTCATTTCTCTCTCTGTCTCTCTGGTGTCCCTTACTTTGTCCTTTCAGATATGCAACATTAATTCCACAGCTGCTCCCCAATTTATGTTCACCGTCACAGTGTGAACACACACTTTCTCTGACAGCCATGGTTGTATGTGCATATGCATATGGAGATGTGTTTGCTTTTATACCTCTTGTTCATTGTATGTGTAATATACAAACACATGTTCTTGTTGTTTAAACATCTGTCTGTGGGTGAAAACATGTCTCGTGTCTCTGCACACACTGACAGTCCAGATTTTCTTCCACTGTTAAAGGTGAAGAGCTGTCAGGGATCTCTCATACCGGATATTGTCATTACTATTGTTTGATCTTATTTTTTCATTCATCTGACATTCCTGTTAACTTGTCACATAACATAAACCTAAAGGTTCTTGCCTTACTATCATATTCACAACAACACACATCAAAACTTTTTTATATACATTTTATATATATATATATATATACACTCAAAATAATTTTTTTTTTAATTATTAAATTCTTTTTTTTTAAAATTATTTACAGTACAGGCTATACATTGTACACTTAGTAGTGTGCACTGTACAGTACATTAGTGAACAATTGTAGAGTGCACATATCAACAAAAATTGTGTGGCTCTCTGTGCACGTCCAAGAAAAAATATATAATTTTATGTCTGACATCATCAACCTCCGTCTGCACAAACTGTGACATAAACACACTTTCATTTTTAAGTGTACTTTTCAAGTGCTATGCCAATCTGAAGTGGAGTGTGAAGAATGATGGGGTTTTTTAATCAGTGATGGCAGTTTTGACATGTTTATCTTCGAAAAGATTTTTGTCATTGCTAAGAGCAGTGCATGATTGTCGCTGATATTTTTTTTTATCATTTAAGTGAAATTGTATTAATAACCTTGATTGAATGTGAGTCTAAACAAAGTCTCATGCATAAATATGCTTCATTATTTATCACTTTAGTTTCTCTGCTTGTATTGATACAGTTCTATTTAATATATCTGACTATGTAAGTGATATTTATGCACTTCTCATTAACCAGCTGTTGAATATTTATATCCACTTTCCATAATGGCATTTGTGATTTGGGTGGGAATGGTATATCACTGTAAATGCTCTCTCTCTTTCTCTCTTTGGGTTTCTTTGATGAAGTGTGTGTGAAGGTCGTACTTCTGCGCTCAATGCTTAACTGAATGAAAACAGAGAAACAATCTGGCACGGGAGGTAAACTGCCTCACATATGTCTGTGTGTGTGTGTGTGTGTGTGTGTGTGATAACTGAATTACTGCTCGCACTGCTTTCTGGGATGTTGTACAGGCCTGCTGGTGTATTAAGATGAATGAAGCAGAAGCACCACATGGTATGCATGTTTCAATAATTACTCTAATTGATCTGGAATAGAGAAATGAATCTAAAATATAAAAAAAGATGATAAAGATTAAATAAGGATTAAGAGACATGAGGGAAGCTTTAGGAAGCCGTTTCATGTCATTGTCATGTATATAAGCGTGTGGAGAAATGCTTTTCCTCAAAGAAAAGAGAAAGACATGCAGATGTAATTGTAGATGCATTGTAAAAAATCATTGCAAGTCATCTCAACACACTGTATAGTTTCCCATTATTTTAACTCAAAATCAAAAAATGAACTACTTTAAACTTCATTTTTTAAGTTATATGACATACAAGAAAAAAAATTAATCATTTTAATTAAACTTAGAAATTTAAATCAGTAACTGAACATAAGCTTTTAAGTCAAAGTAAGAAGTGTGTAGTACAGTGTGTAGACTGTGTATGGTAGAAACAGATTAAAAGTAAACAGAAAATCTATATTCAAAGCTTCCATTCCAGGTTGCAGACAACACTTGGTCAATTCAAATACATCTTCACCTGTAAGTTTAAAATAAATTCTGAAATAAACCATGTATAGGACAGAGCACATGGTCAGAGCAGTAATAATGTGATAAAGGTGTTTGCATGCCTGTTTATTGTTATTAAAATAGGCGCACGCATCATCATTTATTTGTTATTGTTTACTATGATTATGAGCAAAATTGCAAATGTTCTTAAACAGATGCAATGTTCTCAAACAGTGAAAAATACATCACAGAGCAAAGAGACCACTAACAGAGAAGACTGAGTGGCCTACTCCCCGTATCTACTAACTCTACTGTCTGGTTTGTTTGTTGGACAAAATGACAGATAGCAATGGGGTCAAGTAATACCAGCTTTATGATTGGTCAGATCGCCTGTCAGTCAGACTCCAGGCAAGTAGTGAATTATCCATTTCTCAATGAAAAGATTACTGTATTTTCCCGCATATAACCCGCAGACACAGATAATCCAGATAATAGCTCACTTCTCTTTTGTGTTTCTGGTTTTCTCTGGTTTTACCTCCGTCAGCCACCCACTGTGACTTTTTGCATGTTCACGACCTTGTGACCTCTGACTCCATGGCACCACATTGGTGTTTACCAACCGGTATTTGACTTTTCCCTTTATAGCTTTTTCCCGAACCCACATTAGATATTTTTATGTGCACGCATTTTTTAAGGTACGTTTACATGACAATGATGTACTAAAAACATTGTTCCCTGTCAAGGGAACTCGCACTGCGTCGAGACGCGATTGGGAACCCTTCAGTGTATATGTCTCTTGAAGCACAATAAAACCAACGTGCGGGCGTGTACGTCGCCGAGATGACGTCATCACGTCATGACCAAGGAGTATAAAGGCACGTCACGACCCGGAAGCGGGTTAGCTTTCAGTGTCTTCACAGCGCTCTAAGCTCAACGTGTGTGTGTGTGTGTATGTATTTGCTGGTACGCGTGCCCCGAGTCTAGTTTAAAAGAAAAGGGATTTCACGTGTGATTGAGAAAAGTGCGCAGATATGGCAAACTTACCAACTGCACCTTCACTAAGGCTTGGGCACTGCGCCTTCAAGATATCCATGTTCTGAGCCTCGTCATGGCTCAGTCATGGCAGTTAGCAGTTCGGCATCGAGGTGTCGTTCTCGCTCACTGGAAGGTGCGGGGGAGGGCTAATCTTACATGGTCCGCGCTCGAGGGCGTCGACTGTGTAGGTTGCCATTCCTGTCTGACAGTTTTCGAGGAGACTGTTCAGACTCGCGGTTTAGGTCCTGCTGCAGCTGAGGCTCAGCGGCGATCCCTATCGCGGGGACTTCTCAAGTTCCGGAAGCACGCCCTGTGCGGTTTCTTCCGACTTGAATAACAACAACCCAGCTCTGAGGAGTTGGGTGTTGTATTTACTTTGTGCCATCAGAACATTTAAAACTCCTGTGGTACAGTGGATATTGTGTTTGCCTATCATGCTGGAGACCGGGGTTCGAGACCCGGTTTCAACGCACTTTTTCCAGCACCGAGGTAAATGGGTGAGGGTCATGCACGATCAGCGCTCGAGGGTACTGATTGTGCAGATTGTTTTGCAAATGAATTTGCGAACGCTCCGATCCCGCCTGGCGGTTTTCGAGGAAACCGCCCAGGCTATCGTTCCTCGTGGTTCCGGTCCCGCTGTGGCTGAGGCCCAGCGGCGGCTGCGATCATGGGGGTCGCAGATGGACTTGTCAGAGGGGTCAGAGACGGGCTTGGCCTTTTCTCCACCCTTACCTGGCAGGTCTGGCCTCGTTCAGGAACCGGAAGCACGCCCTGTGGCGGTTTCTTCCGACCCTGATGAGGTGATACTGCAGCTATCCAGCTCCGAGGAACTGGACGTTGTTAGTATCGGGCATGGCGATCCCGCCTGGCGTCTTTTGAGGAAGTCGCTCAGGCTCGCGGTCCCCGTGGTTCCGGTCCTGCTGTTGCTGAGGCTCAGTGGCTGTCTCGACCATGAGGATTGCAATTGGATTTGTCAGCCTAAGGGGATACTGCAGCTATCCAGTTCTGAGGAACTGGATGTTGTAAGTGTCACATTGATGAGGATCTTCCTCACCAGCGATTGGGGCATGCGTAGCCGGTGCGTGAGCGCACTGTGCTCGCTGTCGCTCCACTCTCACCTGGCAGTCTCCTAGGGGACTGCCTGGGCAAGCACCCTTCAACGGTTAACTGCGTGCCTGGTGTCCCGAGGGAACCAGGTCATGCACGTTTTAGGAATGGCCAGTCACTCACTGAGCAGCTGAGGCTGCTGTGCGTCAAGGAAGAGTTTCCAGTGCTATGCACTCAGTCACCTGTACTTGTGTTCCCTTAACTAGTGGCTCTGAACCGTTCCCATGGGGAGGTTTTGTTGGACACTGTGCTGCGTTGGTATCCCGAGGGAGCCAGGCACTCAGGTCCGAGGCGGGACTCTCTAGTCGCCACCCATACTTCTGGTGGCGCTTGGGAGGTCGCCCCCTCTGAGGAGGGTCTTAGAGCACTCACTCCAGGTTTCCCCTGCAAGCAGGGCCCTGGAGCGGATGTTCGAGAAATACCAGAGGCCAGCCTCGAGAGGCTGGTTACCTTATTGGAGTACGGTTTTGTCCCAATGGGTCCTGCAGTAATATCCAGGGTGCCTGCCCGAGTGGTAGCCCCCGAGCAGGCTCTGGTTATGGAACAGAAGTGAACGCTCGGCTGGAGTTCCCAGCCAGAGTTTACGGGCTTCGGTCTGGTTCTTCTGTTCAGTCTAGCTTTTACCCTGCACCTTCAAGGTTTCTGATTTCATCAGATTTCATCAATGTTTGGTTGATTCTGGTAGCAGTTTGGCATCGAGATGTCGTTCTTGCTCACTGGAAGGAGCTGGGGCTCAGACTGTACGCAAGTAAGAAGGTGTTGTATCCTCATTTGGGAGTCACCTTCCGAAGCGTTGTTGGGATTCTGTGTCGTTGCCAGCACGGCTTTCACCCGTGCTCATCGACATCATCCCACCAGCAGTCAATAGCAAAAGCTAGACCAATCACTCACTGAGCAGTCGAGACTGCTGGGCATCATGGTAACAGCTTCCAGTGCGGTGCACTCGGTCGTCTGTACATGTGGCCCCTTCAGTGGTGGTTCAGAACCAGAAGGTTTTCCCAGAGGAAACCGCTTCCACACTATCAAGGTCACGAGGCAATGCCTACGCACCTCAGGTATGTGGGAGCAATTCTGGTTCTCGTCCCATAAAAGGCCCATACTGAGAGCACTCTGTCACTGCGTATGCCGTCGACAGATACTTCTCTCATGGGTTTGGGCGGTCCTGAGGGATCGCTCAGTATAAGGTCTGTTGGACTTTTCTCCCAGACATTAGGGACGTCATGCTGTTGTTCAGCTTCACTAGCTTCCCTAGCTCCACGATTCTGGGCTGTGTCTCATCAACGATCTGTTGATCCTTTTCTCAGTCACGGCAGGTAGCAGTCTGGCATCGAGATTCTCTTCCTCGTGCGCATTGCTACTGTTTTGCCCACAGTCCAGAATATCAAGCTAGGCCAGCTAGTCACTGTACAGACACTTCCAGAGAGTGTTGGGTCTCATGGTGGCAGCGTCCAGTGTTATCCCACTCGGCCTGCTCCACATGAGACCCCTGCAGTGGTGGCTGAAGACCAGAGGGTTTTCCCCGAGGGGCAACCCCTTCCGTCTGATCAAGGTTTCAAGGCGCTGCCTTCGAGCCTTGCATCCGTGGAAGCAGAACTGGTTTATTTCCCAGAAGCTCGCACTGGGAGCTATCTGTCACCGCGTCATGCTGTCGACAGATGCGTACCGCGCGGGCTGGGGGGCGGTCCTGAGGGTCCTCTCCTGGCATATCAACGCCTTGGAGATGATGGCTGTCTGGATGGCGCTACGGGCGTTTCTCCCCGACCTCAGAGGCCATCATGTAGTAGTCCGAACCGACAATACGTCAGTGGTCTCCTACATAAATCACCAGGGAGGTCTCCGGTCTCGTCGACTTTCCAAGTTGGCGATCAGGATCCTCCTCTGGGCCCAGAGGGAACTGCTCTCTCTTCGAGCGATATATATCCCGGAGGCCCAGAACCTGGGGGCAGACTTCCTGTCGAGACAGGGGCCGAGGCCCGGGGAATGGCGACTCCACACTCAGGTGGTGGAGCAGATTTGGGAGAGATTCGGCCAGGCTCAAGTGGATCTGTTTGCGTCTCGAGAGACGACTCACTGCCCACTCTGGTTCTCCCTTTATCTTCCAGCGCCTCTCGGCCTGGACGCCATGAGGCAAGGGTGGCCAAATCTACCCCTGTATGCCTTTCCCCCCGTAGCTCTGCTCCCAGGGGTTCTGGAGAAGGTTCGCCGGGAGAAGGTCCGTCTCACTCTAGTTGCCCCGCGCTGGCCGGGCAGGGTGTGGTTTTCGGACCTGGTGTCCCTCCTAGACGGCACTCCGTGGGAGATTCCGGTCAGGAGGGACCTCCTGTCCCAGGTTCAGGGGAGGATTTTCCATCCTCACCCAGAACTGTGGAAACTGTGGGTCTGGCCCCTGAGGGGGCCCAGCTCATAGAGTCTGGTCTCTCAGCCGAGGTTGTAGAGACCATTCTCCACTCCAGAGCCCCGTCCACGAGGAAACTGTATGCTCAGAAGTGGAAGATTTCACTTCTTGGTGTTGTGAAAAGCAGCTGAACCCAGTTACCTGCCAGGTTGGCACCGTGCTGGAGTTCCTGCAAGAAAGGTTCGCAGCAGGGCTGTCCCCCTCCACACTAAAGGTTTACGTGGCTGCCATAGCTGCTTACCACGTACCTTTGAGTGGTGCCTCTTTGGGCAGGGACCCCCTCATAGTTCGTTTCCTACGTTGCACTCAGAGGCTGAGGCCTGTAGTACGTTCAAGGGTGCCTCCTTGGGACCTGTCCCTGGTGCTCCAGGCCTTGTCCCAGGCTCCCTTTGAACCGCTGGACGAGATTTCAGATAAGCACCTTACTCTTAAAACTCTCTTTCTTCTCGCCATTTCTTCCCTCAAGAGGATTGGTGACATGCAGGCCTTCTCTGTGGCCCCTTCATGTTTAGAGTTTCGCCCGGCTTGGCTAAAGTTTTCCTCTATCCCAGGCCGGGTTATGTACCTAAAGTGCTTTCTAGTCCTATGCGCCACATAGTACTACAGGCTCTCTGTCCTCCTCCATTTACGGATCATGACCAGGAGTTAAAGAACAAGGTTTGTCCAGTGCGAGCACTGGACGCCTACGTCCACAGAACTGCCACATGGCGTAGGTCAGACCAAATCTTTGTCTGTTTTGGGGCCCCCAGAGGCTCCCCTGCTTCTAAGCCTACTATGAGCAGATGGATTCAGAGTCTATTTCTTTAGCTTATGAGCTGGCAGGACAGCAGTGTCCACTGTCTGTCCGAGCTCATTCTACTCGGAGCATGGCTGCCTCAAACTTTTTTCGCAGGGGCTTCCCTCGCGGACATTTGTGATGCGGCTGGCTGGTCCTCACCGCATACCTTTATTAGGTTCTACCAGTTAGACCTAAACCCCGCCTTGGGATCATTGGCGTTATCGTAGTGAGCTACGTTTCGCTTGGCATACCCCGTACGCTGAGGCGGCGTGGGTATTCCTCGTTCCCAATCGCGTCTCGACGCAGTGCGAGTTCCCTTGACAGGGAACGTCTCAGGTTACGTACGTAACCATAGTTCCCTAAGAGGGAACGAGACACTGCGTCTTGCAGCCTCAGCTCCTAGGCATGCCGGCCTGTTCAGACACTGTTCAAGCTAACCCGCTTCCGGGTCGTGACGTGCCTTTATACTCCTTGGTCATGACGTGATGACGTCATCTCGGCGACGTACACGCCCGCACGTTGGTTTTATTGTGCTTCAAGAGACATATACACTGAAGGGTTCCCAATCGCGTCTCGACGCAGTGTCTCGTTCCCTCTTAGGGAACTATGGTTACGTACGTAACCTGAGACGTTTTTAGACGGCAACGTTGTCAAAACGATCCCCATTCACAGAGTCACAAAAACTATTTAAAACGCTGTATTTTGTGAAGCACTGTTTAAGTGAAGGTTATATAGTTGAAAACATTGTCAAGTATTTTTAGAAAATATTTGTCTACTCACCAGATCGTAAGATATTAGATGTAAATAAACATTACTTAAACATGAGCAATTCTTTTGATTCTACATTCTTTTGATTCCCCCAGCACCCCCGGACATTTAAACAAAAATTAATATATATTATGGCCACAAATTAAGAATTCATTCCCATCTCCCATATCCATCTCTTGGACGTTTACTGTCATATGTTAATTTGACTTTTAGGAAATGTTTTAAAGATGTTTATGTCTATGGTACAGCAGATGCTTTCCAGATGAAACACTCTTTAATAGACGTCTTGCAGATCTGTGCTATCTGAGAAGGGAATTAATTATTGCAACGATTTAGTAAGTCGTTGGAATGAGGAGTTAATTTCGTTCTGAAAGGGGTCTACACCACATGAAGGCTTTCCAGTCCGATTGACCCATCAATCTGATTATAAATGGATAATTCAGGTGCTATTGAATGGCCTTCTGTTGACTGTAATAGTTTAAAACAAACCTTAATTTTTTTCCAACAACAGCAAAACAATGACAGCAACAACTCTTTCTTTAATTACGTCCTTCACTGTCAAGACATGTACATTCTCCCAGATGTCCGGTTTACTTTTCTTCTTCCACTCACGTCTTTTGAGCTCTCTTTGTCTGCTTCATTCCTTCTCCACCCTTTGTTCTCATCCTACATTTGACTGAAGACTCACGGTCTCAGTCTCTTCCTGCGGTTATTGTCCTCTGCTCTCCTATTTTATAACAGTGCTAAATATTTATTTATTCACCAGTTCTGTCAGATGCGTCTGCAAGAAGCATTGTAATTGTTGCTGAAGTAAACACACACCTACAGTTGCATGCACATATAATGGCAAAGGCAAGCTTCTATTTTACTGCATCTCATTTAGCAATTCAGCCTCCCATGGGTGCCCTCAGTGCTTTGTTATAGTGAGGTGTAGATGCTTCGGCTCCAGTCAATGTTAATCATATAACTGTCAGCTCCTCTTTGTGTCACACTGTATTTTATATATCTGTCTGCATCTCGTTTTTTTTTTTTTTTTTTTTAAATCTGTGCCCTTCTGAACTATTTCGAGACCAGGTTTATGTCTTATGGGTATTTGATTGGTAATACATTTTGGAGGTTGACTTATACTGGGGTATGGCATGCTATAATCGAAAAGTTTATTTATATAGCACTTTATGCAATAGTTCGCTTTAAACCAAGTACTTTTAAAGTATTAAACATTAAGAAACACCTATAGTATTTCGAATGTGGTATTTCCAACCGGAGCATACTTTTACGGAAAATTTGCTTTGTAAAGCTGTTTCAAACTCTCTAAATGAACTTTGTTTTAATCTGATTTAGTTTGAAATGATGTCATATGAGTTTGTTAATTGATTCATTGAATATATATTGGGGCCTTTATTCTGAGATACATTAAATAATATGTTATGAAGAATTTTAAACTGTTTTTGTCAATGCCATGAAAGACACTTGGTTCCGAAACAACATTGGACTCCAGTAACACATTTAAAAAAAAAACTAGATTTTAAAAAACTAGATATTTCTAGAGAATGAAAAAAGTCACACAGTTTTGTAAAAACATTTACATTTTGGTCGAACTAACTATTTAATTGAAAATTTACAATGAACATTTGTTCTTTAATGGCCCAGTCACAAATGGTGCACAAAACACTTGGCGGTCAGGCTGTGGACATGTTACACGTCAACTACACTCTAGTGTGATGTACTTTCCAATGGCACTGATGGGATTTGAAGGACGTGTCCTTTTTAAGATCTTAGTGGCTATCTGTGATCCGCTTTCAATAATAGTCAATGGGGCATGACGTTCTGAAGGGTTTGTCAGCACAAATGCGCAGCGCTTATTTTTGTTAACTGATTTCTTAACTATTTTTTAACCCAGAACATTACTTTAGGACAGTGGTTCTCAAATAGTGGGGCGATGCCAGGGGGGGCGCGCATGACCGTGGGGAACATGCTTTTTTTGTCAGGGAGTAGGTTTTCTTGCACTGAACAAGAGCAGCAGATATGAAGTTCAGATAACAAACCCTTCACCAGTTGATGTGTACGATCACACCGGTGTTCATGTGTCACGTGATCAATCACTAAATTCACACGTGTTTTCACGCGCTATCTGGCACTGATCCAAAAAAGACGCGCTCAGAGAACTTGATCATTATAAAGGTTTTTAAGCGACAAACATTCACTTCCACATATCTGAGAATCTGAATATCACGTAGTTGATAACAGAGCCAACAAGTTGGTGACTATTTTGAATAAAAAAGAAAAAAACTAAATAAATGTGAAACATCTATCAAACAGCGCCTTTTGTGACTGCGGTCTATCACGTGACAAGCATGACGCGTTGCCATGGAAACAATAAAGCGAAAGTTCCAAAATAGGGGGAGGGGGGGCGCGCAAAATGTTTACTTCTTCCTAGGGGGGGCACGACAGAAAAGAATTGAGAAGCACTGCTTTAGGATGTTTTTAGAATAATTTATAGGTTAAATATGCAATTCTTTGGATGGTAAAATATATTTTTAAATCAATGTATGCCAGTTGAAGGTTGATTTCCCAAAAAGTGGTTGAAAAAAAATCTGTTGAAAATCTGAAAAAGTACTTGTGATTTTCTGCCAGGTTATTATTAGATTGCTTTAGCCCTCAAACACAACACGCCATCCGTCACATGCCATTTGTGATTGGAAATATGGATAAAAAATAAATACAGAAAATTCCTTCATATTTACAAGTACACTGGGCTGACAAGCCTGTCACAACCGATCAACCAGTGGCATCATCTGTTTGTTTGACCGATGGAAGACAGAAGCACTTATTTTCAAGAAGCACTTATTCGTTTTGAAATTTTATTTAGTTTCACTCGATAGACAGAATGAATGTTGATCCCACAAAGAGCTTTTCAACTTCGCAAGCTTTGGGGATGTTGATGGACTCGATCTATGTTGTGAATCCTATCCTAACACAGTCTTTGACAAAAATATGATTTCTTCACCCGTCTGCTGGTTGGTTTTTGGTGCTCATCTCTTTGAGATCTCAAGCTCAAAGCATTGCATTGTATTGCATTGTATTTCAATGTTCAAATATTTATTCCTTTATGCCTTTCCTTGTGCATCTTGTAAAGATTCCTCCAACTTTCCCACCATCATATGGGCCATTCAGAAATTCCCAAAGAATTCTAAATCTGGCCTGCACAAAATATACACATTATTTGCCTTCACACAATGATGGTCTGGTTAAAGGCTGCGTTAGACTGTTTCTTCCCCCTCCGGATTTGGCAATGGAGGCAGCCTGCGAGAAGCATCCCCTATTTTGCATTGCAATAGCAGCTAACGGTATCCAGGCTGGATCAAGTCATGGGTCTGGCGACCCATCAAACACAGTCTAAATGTAGGGAGGACAGACTCAAGCTCTCCATAGCTAATTGTGTTTGAAGGAGAATGCAGAAGCCGGGCTATTCTCTGGTATTCAAATCCAAAGGCTGAACTCACAAGCCATTCACTGCTGGGTAGAGCGTGTTCTGAATGGAGGATTCAAAGACCAGGAGCGAGACGAAGAAATAATGAAAGAAGGAGGGCTTTTTCCCTCTCTTTTCGTTCTTAAAAGACTGCATTGGATTGCCAAATATTTGGCGAAAATACTTCCATTGAGTCTTTTGTTTTGTGACCCTGTACAAATTAGGGTTCCCACAATGGTTCTTTATGCAACATCGGCCTTGCCAACAGGGGATGTTTGTAAACGTGGCAGTGCTGTTGTAATAGTGTTAATAGACCATTATTTAGTAAATTAATAGTCTCAGAATCACTTTCTCTATTCTTCACGCAAAGCATACTCAATCACACCGTCAGAACAAAATGCAATACCGATCAAAAGTTTTACGTTTTTATGTCACTTATGCTCACCAAGGCTCACATTTATTTATTTTAATTTATTTATTCAAATGTATTTGAATTTATTTCAGTGAGACAAATCTCAATTTTCAGCATCATTACAACAGTCTTCATGATCTTCCAGGAATCATTTTAATATGCTGATTTGCTGCTCATGAAACATTTCTTATTATTATCAATGTTGAAAACAGTGCTGCTTAATATTTTTGTTACATCAGGATTCTTTGACAAATAGAAATTCAAAAAAATTACCTAGTTCTGGTATGGTGCAGGTTGAAAGGTCTTTAATTTGTTAGCGATCACATCAGAAAACACTTTTATTGGAAAACGGAAAACGGCACACTCTCTGTACAGAACTAAGAAGGAACACTAGGAACATCTACACACGGTGAAGATATCTAACAGTTTCAACAGTTGACCAGGACATGGGCATACGAGAGGGCTTTATAGCAAACACAGGATTAGGAACAGCTGACGAGACTTGGGCAGTGATTAGACACAGACAGGGACATGCAGGACCTAGAAGAAACATAAAGGGACCTGGAAGGGAACAATGACAGGACAGGACCGTGACACTGGGGTTAATTCAAGTTTGTTACATGTGCGGCATCAGCAGCATGTTGTCATGATAGAACTGCATTTATTTGAAGTAGAAAAACATCGTAACATTATAAATGGCTTTACTGTCACTTTTGACTCTAAAAAAACTGTTGAAAAAATCCTGCAAACCCTTAATGGAATGTTATAGCTTAAAGGGGTCAGGGTGAATTGAGAAGTCAAAATTCTCTTGATCTTTTGACATATAAGAGGTCATTGTACTATAAAAACATCCTGTAAGTTTCAGAACTCATATACTTTCTCACTAGCCAAAAAGATGTTGAAGTCAATTTTCCAAAATGACAGGTTGTGGAATGTGCCTCAGTTTTACATAATAGTGTGGCTAAACCCCGCCTCCGCAGAAGAAGATCAACGCCTGCTTCTACATCACTGCCTGTTTAGCCCTGGCCAAAGATTCATGCCTGTAGCATGTAAATAAAGAGAGAGGCTAATGCATGTCTACACAGAAACCAAGTGATTGGCTCCAAAGATGACAAAACGCTATTCAGTGCCAAGCTGTGGAAAAACAGTCTTTGCATTGCCTTCCTTCTGATGCCAAAATTAGGAAAGAGTAGATTAAGTTTATTTTTAATGAAGTTCCAGACGGTGTTACTAACAACTTGGTCCTTTTTCACATAATTTTACTACGGATTTGCTTACAAACTGGTCGGAGGATATTCAGAAAGATTGAAACTAAAAGATTATATTGGATCCGACAGTAATGTCTAACCATAGAAGTGTGATTAACTGTTTTATTATGTGGTCACTTGCTCTCTGTTATTACAGATGATTTGAAATGTACTGAGTACATGCTTTTTAAAATTGTGATTACATTTTATTAAGAAAGGGACCAAAGAACACTCTCTTTATAATGGCTGAAGCACAGCATCAGTTTATCTGGACACTTGCTAAAACTGTTATGTAATCAATGACACTGTTACACTGCACAATGAATCTACTGTTTTTATATAATGTGTTCATTATTTATTTGTGAGAATGACATTATCACTTCATTCATAACTGATGAAAATGTCATCTGGTCTAGTACAAAAGTTAAAACAATATATATTTGAAGGTAAATTCTTTTGATAATTAATTATTAATATTTTAATTATTATGTAGTGAAGGCTTTTTGTTTCCAAGGAATAATAATAATTGCCAAACTACTTCATAAGGTTTTCTTTTCTAAGCATTTCATCCTTTCAATTATAGGCTTTTTTCATCATAATATCAGGGCAGTTGTATCACCCTGGCAGGGCTCTATGCGCTCAGAAATATCAAAATGAATTTTTAAAGCATGTTGTTCATAGAAGAGGCATATTCAAGCTATTCTATGTATTCAATTGTATTCTGAATATGTTTTTTAATGAATTCATGGATCTGAAAAAAAAAAAATTTCATGTATCCACATGAGATACAAATGTGAGCATTTTCACTGAATTATGAGTCATAGGAACTACTATAATTTAATACTGTGGTATTCCTTGAAGGTTGAAAAGTATTTTGACGGAAAGTATCATCTTTAAATGATGTGACTTAAATCAAGAATTAGTATGGCACCCTGATGGGTGTTTTAGAGTTTTAGTTTTTACAGAATGAATGATGGGATGGTTTGGTTGTTGATATGTTTTATTGTCAACACTGCTGCTTGACTGACCTGTGGGTTCATACGTTAGAGTGATTTCATATGATATGTACGTACAGATTATGTGGTTTGACGCTTGTAAGATTCCCTGCATGTATATCTCACTATCTCAGCTCTGACTTCATGACCTTTGGTGTCAGGGTATAAATGCATGGTGGTGTTCTTTATGTTCTGACTTTTCTCGACTACAGTCTACTACTGCCATCCATCTCTGCCGCTCCCAGAATGCAGCAATAAAGGAATAATTGTATTTCAGAGGTATTAAACAGCCAAAAGCCCCCATCATTGGAGGAGCCATGAGTAACAAGGTGAAGAATGCAACCACACATTTATCAGCTGTCAGACAGGACTCTGGATATGTAGCTGAGGATGCAGTGGATCTCGCTCTTCCTTATATCAGAGAGGTGGACAGAATAATGTAGGTGATTTAGTTCTCTATAGATTCCTTTGATTTTTTTTTTATGTTTCGAACCGTCAGTTTTGCGTTCTGTCTCACACACACACACACACACACACACACACACACACACACACACACACACACACACACACACACACACACACACACACACACACACACACACACACACACACACACACACACACACACACACACACACACACACACAATGTTGTTACATCGGCTTATACTTTTGAATTATGGAAGCAAGAACATACAATATTGACTAATTTATTAGGACTATAAGTCGTGCATCTTTCTCGTATGTTGTAGCTTATAGAATCAAACTAATTTAAAGCATATAAGCGCTGACGCCACAAGGCAAACTGCACCTTATCAATCTTGGTGTTTTTGAACCAGAGGCTGTTCTTTGAAGTCCTGCAGACCTAATGTCTTCCCTTACCCAACGCACACTGAGTTTGTTCAAATGACAGGAAAGTCTGTCTTCTGCACGAATCGCTAAGTTCCAGGCTGTGTGACATACAGTCTTCAAGAAAATCAACATCTTCTGTGCTGCATTCATTCAAAGTAAACTTTATACAGTAATCCCTCGCCACTTCGCGGTTTCAAGTTACGCGGCCTCAGTGCAAGGCGGATTTTTCAAAAATATTCATCCAAAAGTAAAAATTCTAAAATACCGCCATATCGGCAGCCGTATTGCGGAAAGCAGCATTGCTTCATCGTGATGCGAGAGAAACAGTTTCCCAGATGCCAGACAAAGAGAGAAACTCTCAGAGGCTTTGTACACACCCACGGGCACTCAGACAAGACACGTGATTGGTTCCCGGCGTGAGATTGACGAATGAGAGCACGAGTGGAGTGGGAGCCTCTTCGCCTCTCTCAGAAGCAAATGTTGATGATCCAGCCCTGATATCTGACGATGAGGCGCTTCCCGAACTGAAGGCCTCATTATACCAGTGCAGTAACACCATCATCATCATCATCATCATCATCATCACATTCATCGAACCGCACAGGTCTGTCATCGTCGTCTGGAGTCAAGTCTCAAGATATTACTGTCACTGATGAGTGTAGAACACCATAATACGTATCATATGAGAGAGAGAGAGTAAATGTAATATATTATGGTTTTATAATTAAATAGATTTAATTAAAATATATGTAAAGGATAAATAAACATTCTGGTACCTACACACACATACGGAAATTCCTGGGGGGGGGGGGGGGGGGGGTGCTGCGATCCTACTTCGCAGATTTTCACCTATCGCAGGGGGTTCTGGTCCACATTAACCGTGATAAACGAGGGATCACTGTATTTACTTAGAATATGATATCAATAATAATAGCACGTAGTCAAATTCTAAACTATTTGAAAGGATTATTGCTGCTTCAATAGATATCAGTTTATACTTTAGAAAACCATGAATGTGTTTTTTCTAGTACACATTTGTATTTAAATGTTTGTATTTAAATGTAATATATGATTAGCTCATCTGTCTCTGGCTCATATTTGGCCAAAGAATTTGAATTTAGCAGTTGATGAGGTGACACACTGAACATTCTAGTCACACTGGTGCGATTGTACACTTCAAAAATTAAATTATCAAATGTAAAATTATTATTTATTGTTTTGTGGAAGCTGCATTAAAATCCATTTGGCTCAAAAATCTCAGGGGGCTTGTCCCTCGTCTTCAATGGGCATGAGGCCTCTGCACACACACACGTTATATTTTCATGTTTTATGGAGACTGGTTTATTTGAACCAAGCGAATGCACACACACGTGCACACACACACGCAATAAAAATTCATATTCATTTCAGACGACGTGCATTATTTTGTCCTCCGAACTGGAAGTCAAGACAAATGGCAGATGTGAGTGTATTCATCACTGCCATTATCAGGCAGAAGCGCCTCTCAGCTGAAGACAGATGAATCGGCCCCTACCATTGTCCCCCTCTGATTGCACCATCAGAACACATGTCTTGTTCATCCCCCAGATAAAAGCTCAGCTCTGTAAATGAGTGGCCTCCACTTGAGACGCAAGTATCTGATGTTGAAGTAATGACAATATTCCAAAATGTCTCCCCCCTCCCTTCCTTTCCGGGTCTGTAGTTTTGACACCAAATTCACTCAGGCAAATTGGAGACCCAGAGAACGAAAGAGTTGGAGAGGTGCTAGCCTCAGATTGTGATCGGTAATCATTTCATACAGGAAAATGAGTCAACTCATCAATCAAACATTGTTCGCCAAAGGTTACGTCTCCCCGCTCACCATGCGTACATTTTTGTCCGAGCGAGAGAATAAAAAAGTAATTATCCTATATCATCAGGCAAAGGAGATCTGCCATAATTACTTTTCTATTTCAAGATGATTGTTGGCTTCCTGTCCTGCAGGATTAAAAACACAGAGAAAACGCTAAAGAAATCAGCAAATAAAAACCTCCTATTTCATTTATAAACATCTTAGGAAAAAAACTAAAGAGCAGAGCAAGAGAGCCCACCGTAAGCCTCCATACATTAATAAAAGTGTTGAACATGGACACATCTACTCAAGCTGTGTTAAAAGGCTTTGTTTTGATAGTAGACAGCTCATGAATTGAAATGGCATGTCTGTACTTCATCAGTATTCAGCAGTGCGTTTGAGTGCCATCACGATCACATACTCCAAACCTCCGTTAGACTGCTAAATACATCAGGCCTCACTCTATTTAACTCCAAACACAATAAACCTCTGTCATACTACCAAACACATCAAGTGTAATTGACTCAGATGACTGAACATGGCAAACCTTGATCTATCAGACTCCTCCTCGCTAAAATCTTCCTTTGTTTGGCTAACAAGAAATAAGCGCCAATCACCCAGCATCAATAAGCTTCAATAAGTGGTAGTGGTCAACACTTTGTAAATCACAAAGAATACTTAAATATTGATGCAAACACATAGCCTAATACATAATTTTGTGATAACCCATTTGTTAGCATGGGCTATTGCAGGCAATCGACACATGTGGACATTTGTTTGATCAAGTTTCTGTACTATTTCTCTCCAGAAGTCATGAGCGATAAAAGTGTTTGTGTATTCCTCATAACTAGAAATGCAGGTATCTCTTAACACAAACGCAGAAATATTGTTGTTGTTGCTGTTGTTTTGTCTCTTCCTTTTCTTTATCAACTGTGAAACAATGGGCAAGTGTTGCCGAATTGTAGACAAACTAATAAGTGCAACAAAAATTCAAGACACATGTGCGAGCTGAGCATACAGAATACACATGCTGTACCTACACATATAATTCACTACAGTTTGCTGAAATGAACACTAGTGGCAGTGAGACACCAATAACTTTTAAATAAATCGTTTTTACATTGATTAAAATCTCGTTTTAGAACAGTTTATATTTTCATTGCCATATCTGAACATTCGATATTTCAAAAGCAGGAGCAGACCCTCTGCTTTTAAACAAACAAATTTTATTCTAGCTTCATGCATTTTTTTTTATCAACACTTGTTGAGTTTCATAAAAAGCGACATTTTGAGTAAAGCTGAGAAAACAGTGAATACACAGAAAGCCAGAAAAATTCCATCAATGTAAAGTAAGCTTTCTCACAAATTATGGAAATTTCCATCAATGAAATGAGGAAACGAGTCAATAGAAATATATTTTCGTATGGTTCTTTGCACAATATTGTTACCTCAAAACACTTTAACCAAAGTGCATGATTTGTAAACTGTAAATTTTGACGTTTGCATTCCATGTGTATATGTATAAAAGAGCACAAAATCTTTTTACACAATTTATGATATGGACAACTAGACAGAATTATTTATGACAACTGTGACTATGAAGAGCTCATTGCTGGACTGAATTTTTTAGCTTTGTGTTGAAGTTGGAGAGTCAGTGCATTCAAATGTATTCTTCAAATGAAGTACAATGCTATATCTTTATCACTTTGTGTGTTTCTTTCTTGTGTGAAATACAAAAGTACACATCAAGTTGCTGTTTTCCACACAGTGATTGTCCCCAGCATCCTCTCTGTCATCCATTGGCCTTCAACACTTATCACATCAAGGTTGTTTCTACATGCATATTTTGTGTTAGATATTATAAAGCTGGTTTTGAAAAGAATGATTAGTGACATTTTTTGGAGTAATCCAAGTGGACTAATCTGTGGAGAAATGGAAAAAGAAAAAAAAGGGTATTGGATTAAGCCTTCTGGGGTGAATTCACATGGGAGAAAAAGGTCAAAAGCGTGAACGGGTCACAGAAGCCCTGGAGTGCTCAGAGCTGAAGGTGCAGATGTCAGATCGAAGCACAGCGCTTAAGTCTGAATTTAACCTTCAGGAGTTTAAGCTTAATCTGAGAGACTTCTGAAAGTGTTGGCGGATTTCTGGCGTCATATATCTTGCACTATGTTATCTCCACTTCTCGGAAATTACTTTCAGACTGTTATAGTATGACTTAAAAGTGCTGTCTCTCTCTCACTGTCTGTCTCTTATTCTCTCAATATAATTGAGTCTATTCTAGTATCTCTCGCCTTTTTTCTCCAACACTGTTTCTTGGGTTTAGAATGTCTATTTTCTTTATCGCTGAGTTTTGCTTTGGCAGTTTTTTTCTCTCTCACCCTTTTAATTCACTTTTTATGCTCAGTCTTTTGGGTTAAGTTTTTCTCCTGAGCTCTGGAGCCAGAGGGTGAATTTCATGAAAACCTGTCAAGAACATGTCCCAGTCATATCTCACCCCAAACTCAGAAGCAAGAAATGAGAAATGATATTTTGCTTAAGGAAAGTGAATCCTATTTTAGGACCATTCAAATTTGTTGCACTGAGGCATTATTTTTAATGGTAGTTTAATGGTATTTCTAAATAATTCAATCTTATTATTACAATTGTGTGGGGAAAAAATAAATTAAATATTTTAAATTGCAATAATAGTTCACAATATAACTGTTTTACTGTATTTTTATCTAATAAAAAGAGACTTCTTTCAAACACATGAAAAATCATCCCAACCCTAAACCTTGTTTATTTGATATATAAGTGTTTTTTGTGTGTATTTGTTTATTATATCAGAGAGTAGATGAGAGTGAAATAATGAGCTTATTCCTCTGTGCAAAACACAGCCAACTGTTGGCTCTCTCTTTTGTCTCAATGAGATATTTAACCAGTGTGATTAGTATCACTGACCTTTAGCAGAATTGATGACGATGAGCCGGTGGGGCTTTTACATCTGATTTATGGATGTCAGATCTCATATGACAAAAATTTAATCTTGAAAATTGCTGATTGAATCTATTGCATGATGCTCCATAATATACAATAAATACTTATGATCTATGCTTATTACACAGCTCTATAAATTAGATTGGTCAGTTTCAGAATCCCTTCGGGCAAAGGTTTTTACATAAAGACTGCTCAATCTTTGCAAAAAAAGTGCACTTTGACACATGTATGGTGTGGGTTAGTTGTCACAATGAGCAAGAAAGGTTGATATGGAGCATGTTAAATCTCAAACCTTTAGAAAATCACCCGTTTAAAAAAAAGAGTCTGCTGGCAAAAATAGAACACAGACAGATATTGTAATAAAACAAGAATCAACATTGGCTTGACTTTTCTTAGATGGCGAGAACTGAGGGACTTGAAATGTTGTAAAAGCCATATGTAAAAAGTCATATGTAGCTCTCTAACAAAGTTCATTATAAAGCATTATCTGTTGTGAAGAGACATTTCATTATGGTTGCTGTAGAGCTGTGCTGGAATGCATTTTCAAGGAAGTACTGTGTCTATTAAAGCTTCAGTAACATCTTTGGCTAGTCTGTTTGAGATCCTTTACATCTAAACTGGCTATATCTCTAAAGGCTAATTGTGAATGTTTTATGGGCAGTAGGATAATCTCACTCTCTTTTTTCTTCCACACAGTCACAAAGAGCTGAAGCACTTTTTAGAAGAACTAAAACAATTTTATTTTGTAAAATGCATGCATGTTTTGTTTTTTAATCACTAGAAGACCAAAAGTTAAAAGGTCTGTTTTCACAGACAAGGCTTACGTTAAACAAGAATTAGGCCTTAGTAAGCTTTTTGAAGCTTACTTTTTTTAAAGTAGCTTTTATAAACATGCCTTAGAATAAAACAAAAACTATTTCAATAACATATTTTAAGATATGTCACTGCAAGTTGTTTTCATTTTTTTGTCATTTTTTTGTCATGTCATTTTTTCATGCTTTAAAGACATACACTTTCTTTGATGTGTTGACGAACATCCTAAAGTAGGTGATTATAATTTTAACTGTAGTAACTTTATTGATATAACATCAAAAGTTAATATATTTTAAATAGGCTGAATTGTAACTTCCTCATAACGCATTCATGAAAAATACATCTAAACTCATGACATACAAGTTCCAAAAGATATTACATTACAATATATTTTAGTTTACCATAAATGCTTGGCAGTACATTAGGCAGACCAGTTTAACCATATTTTAAAGACAATAGATGCAGTTATGAAATTAGATATAAATATGCACTTGAGTGTAATGTAAGCCCTATATCAGTTCATCAAAAAAACACTCTTACTGTAAGTTCAAACTAATTGCGTTTAATATAGATTTAAACAGTAATACATTTTAAGTGTCTGAAAACATTGCATTCAGTTTGACTTAAGTAAATCATTGTATCTTTTTAAAAGCATGCTTAAGTGTACTTCTTTTTCACAAGTACTTTCTTTTATCTACCATTTGATGTGGTAAATTCTGTGTTTTTTAGAGATTGTGTCACAATACAATGGGCCAGCTTTTAAAGTCATGTCTCATTCAGGTTCATTTCTTTGCAATCTGCCTCGCTGTATCTGAATGCAAGAACGCGACTTGTGCGAACGTCTGAGTATTCTCATTAACGTCAAGAGCTCTTGGGTGCCTAAAGTATGATGTAGCCTTGCTCCGTGACTGTTGTTAGACTTGTCTGCCCTGTTGACTGTTCATTTCTTTAGCCTCCAGGGCTCCCTGGCTCCTCCAGCCATAATGGATTCATTACATGCACAAATTACACCAAGATATTGTGCTGGTTTTGCCAATTACTTCTTAATTGTGCAGATCTAGTTAGGTGCCGGCCTTACTGCAGCAGGATACTCTGACACATTCAAGTACCTTCGTTCAAGTGTGTGTGTGTCTCTGTCTGACTAACCTGTTGAATGCTGTTTGTTTGAATTGCTGTTGAATGCTGTCTATTATTGCTTTTAAGTGTGGTAACACTTAACATCATACATTCAAGTCAGAAATAAAATAAAGAATGACAACCTGGCAAGTTCTTGTATCTACAGTATCAATGAATAATACAGGGAGTGCAGAATTATTAGGCAAATGAGTATTTTGACCACATCATCCTCGTTATGCATGTTGTCTTACTCTAAGCTATATAGGCTGGAAAGCCTACTACCAATTAAGCATATTAGGTGATGTGCATCTCTGTAATGAGAAGGGGTGTGGTCTAATGACATCAACACCCTATATCAGGTGTGCATAATTATTAGGCAACTTCCTTTCCTTTGGCAAAATGGGTCAAAAGAAGGACTTGACAGGCTCAGAAAAGTCAAAAATAGTGAGATATATTGCAGAGGGATGCAGCAGTCTTAAAATAGCCAAGCTTCTGAAGCGTGATCATCGAACAATCAAGCGTTTCATTCAAAATAGTCAACAGGGTCGCAAGAAGCGTGCAGAAAAACCAAGGCGCAAAATAACTGCCCGTGAACTGAGAAAAGTCAAGCGTATAGATATTAGAGTATATTTGATATTAGATATATTTGAGTTTTTTGTGTTCAGTGAGAACATGGTTGTTGTTCAATAATAAAATTAATCCTCAAAAATACAACTTGCCTAATAATTCTGCACTCCCTGTATATGTATATTTATGTACATTGTATCCAACAAAGAATTAACAAAATGTGCATAAATCAATTTATTTATGCATTGACATGAATAGACATCTTCTAGTATTAATTTTCTGAGTTAAAATGTATTTATTTATTGTCAAAAATGTCAGTTGATAAACCTATACTGATATCATAAGAGAAAATAATGACATTCATGAAAATAATTATTAAACAGTTTTTCATAATCTTGTAAAAAATGGAGAAAATTTTTTTTTTGACAAAAGTTCACTGCTTATTAATATACATTTATTTCATTTATTACATTTAGTATCAAAAGAATGTATATGACATGGATGTATGTATATCATGGCATATATGATATTTGAAAACAAATTAATCATATATATTTATAAATTAATAATGAATAAGAATAAATAAATAATTCTTTCTTTCTTTCTTTGGCCTAAATATGAAATTGCCATTAATGTGCACACAATTCAAAATACAGTAGCAATATTTGCTGCTGATTTATTAACCATAAGAAAATCATTCATAGGACATGGTTAGCTCAAGTCCTGGCTGATTTAGAGGCATATTTGACTCTGTGTAACTGTGCTTACGATATGCAGGAATATTAAGGTGACAAGACAAATTGCTGCATTGGCACTTTTTAGCATTACATTTCCATGTTCTGTGTAAAGAATTTATCATGTGTTTATTATGGTAATTTTACATTAAAAACAAAAATGTTTGCGTTGAGATCAAAATGTGTTTAGTCCGATCAGATCTGCGGTTTAAACGGACTGTAATATTGCTGTGCACACTGAGGACCACATCAGAAAAGATAACAGGATAAAAACAGTTTAGACTAAGGCCATTAGGCAAATTGAGCTGAGCCTGTCTGTGTGTGTGTGTGTGTGTGTGTGTGTTCACATGGGGATGTGGACAGATGTGAAGGTTGAAATAATTCATGGCTTGTTAATGGGGTTTGTGCTGAGGTTTTTGAGCTGTTGAGAAGCTGGTTACTGAATTATTAAAAAGCCTTCACCTAAAACCCTTGAAATTAAAGGGCTACAAGGCAGACAAAAGAAAGAGAGTCACAAAGACATACTTTCACTTTCATTCCAGATAAGAGAGAAATACTTTGAAAAACTTTGAGCCCTCATTGCACATGGTTTTGGTGTAGCAGCAACATCAAATGCAAGTGTTTCAGTTATGCAGTTATGGATCTGATGCAGAAAAAGTATTTTTGAGCTGCCCAACTAACCACAGCCAATGTACAGTATATTCATATTAATTTACAACAGAGCATTAGATACAGTGAGTGTTTTCATCCTGTTCCATATTTATTTTATATTGCAAATTGATATTATTACTTTTATTAATATTACTATTATTACGATGATGATTAAAAAAAAAATTCCTTTAGGTCTGTCGTTAGAGTGCTACGCCAAGTTGGGGGATTCTGTGCCCAGAAAATATATGAGCTGATAAAATGTAGTTGCTTTGGGTAAAAGCATCTGCATATTAATGTTTTAGAATATTTAGACATTGAATAAAACATTACATGGCATGAATAGAAATTTTTTATTTAAGGATTCAAATGATTTTTTATAAAAATTCTGTAAACATTTTCTTTCTTTCTCAAGTATGATTTTTATGTTTAAGGTTCTGACAGATTTAAAAAAATAAAATTAATGCTTTTTCGAAATTAAAAAAGTGATTAAATTTGTTCTGCTTTTTGACACTTTAATAACAAATCATTAGACTCCAACAAAGACATACAATAGTTTATAATAATAAGGTGACAAGAAAAATGGCTGCATTGGCGCTTTTTAGCATTACATTTCCACGTTTTGTGTAAAGAATTTATCATGTGTTTATTATGCTAATTTTACATTAAAAACAATAGATGTTTGGGTTGTGTGATTTTTTATAAACAACAATAATAATAATTATTATTACTATTGTTATTTTTATTATTTTTAGCTATACTTTACTTGCACTGTGCTAAATGCAATGCATTTTATTAAATAAAATGCCTAAAAGTATGATTTATGCAATGAATACATTAAATAAGTAACTTATTTATAGGATTTCCCCATGAAGACTGTTGTGTCCTGTTAAATGCAGTAGTGTATTTCCTTTGTTGGTTGCTATTCTTTAGAGACACACAAAATACAAATTGTAGCCCCAAAACCATAGCCAATTAGAAGTAGAAAAGTATTATAGAAAAATATTTGAAAAAAAAGATATACTTCAAACTGATTATTGGTCCATCTCCACCCCTAACCTATCCCTCTCCAACACCTACCTGTCTGCTGAAATCTCTGCTGGTTTTCATTTAATCCCTGCTGTTATGAGATTTAAAAAAGCACAATTTGCATCTTTAGCCTTATTACATTACCTGCGATCATTCATAGACCACACTGTGACAGAACAGTGCGTGGAAGGAGAGAGAGGAAGACAAATGAAGAGATCAAGCAAGAAGACGTAGGGAGAGAGAAAATCAATTTTGTGTATTTTTCGACAGCCGTGATGTGTGCTTATGTGTGTGCACTGTTATGTCTGGTATCATGTTGGGCGAGAACATGTGGTGGCAATGTTTGTGCATTTGAAGCATGGTGTTAGTGGCACACTGTCAGGTCTCTCCTTGCTCTCTGTGATTGGCTATATTGGTAAAAATCAATGGGTCCTGTCCTTGGAAGTGGAATCTGTTAAAGCTATTTAGAAAGCTATGCGACAGCAATCAATCAAATACAAATAGTCGTCATCCATCAGATCAGTCCAGTACTGCACTGTACATGAGTAATATGTCACCATAGTAGAGGAATAGAGGCATTAAAACAGTTCATTAACTCAACATCACAGCTAAACCCAGCTCTCGACAGGTTGGTGAGAAGGCAGACGCTTGAACTATTGATGATGTGCTTTGAAGGAGCAGTAGATTGACTCCATTGCACCACCCAGAACAAACAGCTTGAGCTTAAACTGATAGTTTGCAGGTTCTAGAAGCTAATTTCAGCTCAGGCCACGTTATAATAATCTTCGTAACACAAATTAAGATGTTTTTCATTACATTTTTGTCCATCCATCAAAAGTCCTGTAGGTTGAGATGGAAAAAGTTTGACAGATATGAGCTCTCAAGGATTTGATGGTGCCTAGCAGGCTCAATGTTTACACTTTTGGTAGAGATAAACCCATGAATGGTATACTAATAGTATAGTAATCCCTCGCCACTTCGCGGTTCAAGTTTTGCGGCCTCAGTGCATTGCGGATTTTTCAAAAATATTCATAAAAAAATAAAACTTCAAAAACACTGCCAAATCGGCAGCCGTATTGCGGAAAGCAGCGTTGTTTCATCATGATGCGAGAGAAACGGTTTCCCAGGATGCCAGACAAAGAGAGAAACTCTCTCAGAGGCTTTGTACACACCCACGGCACTCAGACAAGACACGTGATTGGTTCCCGGCGCGAGATCGACGAATGAGAGCACGAGTGGAGTAGGAGCCTCTTCACCTCTCTCAGAAGCAAATGTTGACGATCCGATATCTGACGATGAGGCGCTTCCCGAACTGATTTAAAGTCCTCAATATACCAATGCTCCTCCTCATCATCATCACATTCATTGAACCACACAGGTCTGTCATCTGTCATTGATGAGTGTAGAGCACCATAATACGTATCGTATGAGAGAGAGTTAATGTATAATATTGAGGTTTTATAATTAAATAGATTTAATTAATATATATTTAAAAGATTCTGGTACCTACACACACAGATATGGAAATTCCAAAGGGGGGGGGGGGGCAATCCTACTTCGCCAATCCTATACCTATAATTCAAAAGCTGCACCTATAACACCTATAATGGGGGTTCTGGTCCACATTAACCGCGATAAACGAGGGATCACTGTATAGTCAATGAAAAATAAACTGGGTTAAAGGAAGAGTAGACAATAGATCCCATCCTCCCTTCAGAGCTCTCTCCAAACCAGAGCAGAGTCTGCAAAGTGTCACGAGACGAGAGACGGCGTAAATCACCTCATGTCTCAATGCACACAATTTACACTAATAAACATATACAACTTACAGAGTTCTTACTTGTTTCTTGACTGCTGCAGGTTAATTTCAGCATTGATAGTGTTGACATATAAACATAAATCCGAGTCTGAGGCACTTCTATTATTGATTGCAATCAGAATGTGAAGAGAGTTTCAACCAGTATAGCATAATATCTAGATCTTTATCTGTGAGTGGGATGTTATCACAGTATGTTTATTCAAGACATGTTTGTTGGAGGTCAGTGACAGGAAATGTTTCAATGTTTGAGGTGACAGCCTAATGGATCAGTGGAATGTTTACTGATCGTCTCTATGCTAAAGGCAAACACCAGTGTACAAACACATGCGCACATCTGTCAGGACAGCAGCAGTGATATGTTGACCTTACACACACCTCACACACGTACATGCACACAAATCCCATGATGCATTGAGAGTGCTGCATTCAAGGCATCCACTAAATGTCCTCAGTTCAGAGGGGAATTTGAGTCGTGAGCTTTGAACACTGGAGGTAATCTATAGCACAGATGTGCTGTGTCACACACACACACTTGTGCACGGCTGCTACGTTTTAATTACTAATGCATTAGAGATGAGAGAGGCAGTGTTGTGTTGGGGGTGGGGGGACCGTGTGGAACAAGACACATGTCTCTCTCTCCTCTAGGTCATTTAATGAGGGTGCTTTGTGATGCCCAGGATGTTGTGTGTATGTGTGTGTGTGTGTGTGTGTGTGTATGATGGCCTATCAATATGCTTAATGGGTTGATTTCATTTTAATGATGCCGAGTGACAGTTCAAACAGTGTAATCTGATTCTTTACTGCAGACATAGATTATCATTATAGTCTACAGTGCTGTTGAAGTCTCTTCAGAGGGACCGTGGAGCTCAATAACCCTCAATACACAAACACACACACACACACACACACAAACTAGAGATCTGACCTCGTGTCTTTGTTCATCATCACATTGTTCTGTTAGCAGCATTTCTGCCCACAAAGAAAGTCATTAAAAGCTACTTTCAAAACCCGCCACATTATAGATCCATTAAAGGAATAATTCATATAAAAAAAGAAAATTCATTTTGCACAGTGTATTTTAATAGACAAAAATAATCTGTTTGACTTTTGCTCAATATGACTCAATGACACTGTTTTTTTGTCCTATTATTTAAAAAAACACATCAAAATGCAATTGAACTTGAAAACCTAATTTCTGTGATGTACATGTTTTCATTTCTGAATTATGGGGCATAAAGTAAAAATCAAATGCCAGGGTTTTTGTCATTAATTAAAACAATTAAAACATTTTTGCTATTTTCAATAAAATAATTCTTAACTGAAATAAAATAAAATATAAAAAAGTAAACTTATTTTATTTCAGTATCATTTCTCATTTTATTTTAACGTGAAATAACGTGAAATACAAATTCATAAGATGAGTATAGACATATTTATAGACGTCTATATAGACGTATTTTTTAAAACACTAAAAATTTAAATGTATAAAATGTATTTATTGTTATTTAAAAAAATGCTTTATGTTATATTAATCGTTTTTAACTAAATCAAAGTCATGTGGTGCAGCCAACAAAGACATGCAAAAACATGCAGATAATAAAAACAAAAAAACTTCAAAACAGGAAATTATATCATAGAGAGGACACCTGAAGACTCTCTTAAAATATCAGATAATTTGGCCATTTTGTAAAGGGCAAGGATGGTTCAGGTTGTAAAATGCCAGATTGTGCGAGCCTCAAAACACTCAACAAATAAATTACAGTATACGGGTTTGAAACATTTTGGGGGTGAATAAATAATGTCAGAATTTTCAGTAGTTTCAAATGCATCAGACTTTTGGCTGAATGCTAGTTTTTGTGAATTGTGACCTTATCAGGAACATTTTGTGAATGCACGATGTGTACTTGGGATGAACTATTTATTTAATAAACGTGTGCTTTTGAAAGAGTAGGTTGCAATGCTTGGTGATCACCTTTAATAGCGCTGGCTCTAGAGATAAACTAGTTGCACTGACTTGAAATAGACAACTGCTCTTAGGTCAGGATAAAAAAAATGAAATAAACAGTGAGTTGTGCTGGAAGGCAGCAGTGGTGGTGTGTAAGGCGATCTAAAGTGCTGTGCATTCTTCCTCAAATGTGTTGGCCGTCGAAAAGTGAGTGTTCAGATGTTCACTGTTCGCTGCATTGTCTGACAGGGTCACGGTTTAGTTTGACTGCACACTTCATAAATCTGTTCAGAAGTACTGTGGGTACATCTGTGAGACCTGTGTATGTGCGTAGGTTGAAGAAATCTGTCTCTGACTGTGTGTACATATCAATGTTTATATGCTCCTGGCTTCTTCCCAAAAAAGTTGTTGTTTGGATTTAAATAGGCAGATGCTTAAGAGTCATCATTGCCATGATTATTATGTCTCTAGCATGTTATATGTTTGGTAACAGTTCTTCTAACTAGGGATGAGCGAGTACAGCATTATCTGTATCTGTATCTGTTAACCATTTGAATTATCTGTATTCGGACTGGGCGGGGCCTAACCCGGAAATGGGCGGGGCTTTAATGTTATTCTTAATCATGCAATTGATATGGGTTGATCAGAAATTGTTATATTTATTGCTGATTAGAAAAGAGCTTCAGATCAATGGTTTTGATCACGATAACAAACAAACTATATACAGAACAAATTTTGCAACAATGAATACAACACATGCGGTTGCAATTATGCAGAAATCATAATTTTTCATCATTATTTTTTGCGTGAAGTCAAAAAACTGGTTAGAGCCAGCAGACGGTTAAAAAAAGGAAAAACAATCTCCGACAGGCAGAGACGCATTCTACCAAGCACCACGTCTGAACAAACCCCACGTTTACCAGAACTATACTGGCTAATAAGTAAGTACTACAAACAAACCGAAGTAAAAAACAAACCTGAAGCTGAAGAAACCCTAAACGTTAACGGAAAAGACCTGTGAACCTGAGTGACTGAGGGAGAGACAGAGAGAGAGAAAGAGAGCTTTTCTCTTCTCAGTGTTCTGCGTGCGAATTAGCAGGGCGGAGCCGCGCGACGCAGCAAATCTGCATGTGTAGGGGAGGGGCGTTGTGACTATGACAATGTCAAGATTCATCAGGATCAAACTGTGAAAGAATGGTTGGGAGGGAGCATGAAGAATCATTTCCCCAGACCTTAAATTTATTGAAAGTGCTTGGGATGTGCTGGAGGAGACTTTACAGAGTGCTGGACTCTTGCACTGTCAATAAAAGATCTTGAGCAATATTGATGCAACTATTGAAATAAATGTTGTGATGATTTTTCCATCAAGAGGTGCATACATTTTTGGTCAAGATCTTGTGTGTCAATTGCTCATTACTTTAGTCTTCAGTGTCACGTGATCCTTCAGAAATCATTATAATCAGCTTTTATTTGAAACAATACTCTTTTGTAACATAGTCTTTTGATCAATTGAATGCATTTTTGCTGAATAAAATTAATATCCTTAAAAAAATCTTACTGATCCTAAGCTACTGTACTTTGTGTACATTGTGTAGTCTTACATAACACTTTATTTCTGTGGTCTACTTTAGACATAGTAATTTTGCAACTATATGTCAACTTATTGTACTAATCCTAATACCTAAGCCTAACCTAAAAACCTACTAATGTGTGTTAGTTGATATGAAATTGCAAAGTTACTTGAATGTTTATAGTGGACCATCAAAATAAAGTGTATCCTGACATTGTATTTATATTGTAACAGATGTTAATCATTTAAGTTTTTTTTTTAACTTTTCAGTTTTGTTTATGTTTTTGGTACAATTCAGTTTTTTTTGTTGTTTAAAAAAAAGTGTAACTATTGTATTTACCATAAAAGTAGTTCATACCCTTGTGAGCTATTTTCCAAGTCACCAAAATCCGTATAAGCACTGACTTTGCACAGTGTTGTTTTTTTCCGTGTGTTTATCATCAGTGGCAGCAATATGAATTTGAGATTTGAGATCTATGGCAGCCTGCCATGTGAACCATACCTCCATACTTTGAGAAGCATATAAGTCATTCTGTATGTGTTTTGTAATTTCTTCTATCAGTGAGCGCTATAATTTCTCCACTGGTGTCTCTCCCAAGAGCTCACTTTACACACATACACCTGGCTGACAGATAACAGCTCCATTAGGTTTGCCCTGCCGCTTGGTACTGATAGCTCCTAATGGCATCAGGCCAGAGATCGTGACTTCAATACAGGCCAGCAGGCACAGCTGTCGGTTACTCACGCTAAATAAAGTTCTAATCACGGTTCGAAAGCTACAAGTATGCTACAAGTATGATGTTTTCCTTACATTATTTGGTGCAGAAAATGTGCTTGCTTAAGAGTTTTCTCAGAATGAGGGTTACTTTCTTGACATTGCCCTTATTCCCCCATCAAATTCTGGCTGCGTCCAAAAACATAGGTAGCTGAGTTGTTGTCTCGCTGCTCTGTCAGGCAATGACTTTGCAGGCAGCATTTGGGCTTACAGGTGTATTAGCTTTGATAAGTTATTATTTACTTACTACACTAGTAATTTATCACTAGAAATGACATCAAAAGTGAAAAGAGTTGGTCAAAAACATACTTGTCTTGCATCCTCGCTATGCTGTCATTTGGTGGTTCAGCCTGCTGGTCTCCAAGAGTTTGAAAAACCAAAAACCAGACATGCTAACCAACTTAGACTGGTGTCCCAACCCGGCTTCTTAAGCAAGATTTCCTTTATTAACTTATACGGTTTGACTCCACATCAGTTCTATTGTCTCTGACTTTATGTTTTACATTTACATTCTCTTACATTTAACATGCTAACCGATTAGCTTGCTGAGAGTATAACTTAGGCCAAGACTGGTTGCCCACTGAAGCTAAGCAGGGTTAAGGCTGGTTAGTACCTGAATAGGAGACCTCTTGGGAACAACTAGGTTGCCAATGGAAGTGGTGTTAGGTGGTGAGTAGGGGGTGCTCACTGTGTGGGATAAACGAAGAACCGCGAAGTGGCGAGGGATTACTGTACACACAATGTAAAGACTAAGTCAACTCCTCTCCCTTTTTTTAGAATTATACACTTTTGTATCAGAATTATACATAAAGGCAAATCATACTATTCGAGTAAGCAGAAATAAATATTTGTAAAACAGTTAAATAACCAGGGTTACATTTCTTATACTTGCTAGTTGACATGTAGTTTGCAAAGTTACTCATAGTAAAATTTCGTAAGTGTATTAAATCAAAATAAAGTGTTACCAGATCGTTCTACATTAAAAGTCCATTAATTGGACCAAAGTGCTTATTGACCAACCTAGAGCGGAACTATCTATTGTACAGTAGAACCCCGAGTTACGAAATTAATCCGTTCCGAGGTTGGCTTCGTAAGTCGATCTTTTCGTATGTCGGTCAGGCTTTTACATGTTAATTGCCTAATCCGTTCCAAGCCCTACGAAAACACCACATTTAGCATCCCAGCTCCATACTTCTCAATTATCTCCCTTTTCAACGCAATGTTGCTGAAGTCAAAAGAATGCTTTACAATCTTCACATCCATGGTGAGTAATTAGAAAAAAGTTTATGTTAACTAGGCACAATGCTGACCAATAGGAGAGCAGGATTGTAAAAAGTGTTCCCCTTCTTACATGGACTATTCCAGCCATCCCTGTCATTTAGTGCGAAATGGACTATTCCAAAACTTTCCATCTGAGAGAGCTAACAGATGATTAAGGTAAAAGAGATCAGATAAAGATTGTATATATAGTTTATTGAGTGAAATACAGGGAATTAGTGCCAATCGTTGAAGTTTTATCGATCATGCGTAACCACACATCTATGCACCTTTAATAAATACCAGTTTTGGATTATTCCCTGAGTGAGACATCATTGTTCTGACCGGACAAACTGTAGCCTTCATTCAACCCGAACCAAAATCAGCGCGAATTTCAAAACAAAACTCGGAAATGTTTTTTCGCATCTCGATCATTTTGTCGTTACTCGGGCGAAAAAAACCCCGAAATCTTTTATCGTATGTTGAATTTTTCGTACGTTGAGCGTTTCGTAAGTCAGGGTTATACTGTATATTGTTATGCACCAAAGAAAGATTTTACATTTATATTCAATGTATTGTCTCTATATAAAATGTATTGTGTTATTATCCACATTTTTATCATACAATATCAGCAAAGTAAGGGAAGGAGAAAACATCAGCATCCCAACTTTTCCTGTGGTTTTTGTCTGGATCAAATCCCTACATTGTGACTTATGGCCAAGCCACAGTGACTCAGTGATTAAAGATTACATGTGTTACACCATACCATTGCCTCTCCTCTGCCTCTGAAAAACACCTCCATGACCCTCTGATCTCTGCACACCCATCATTTCATGTCTTGTGTTTCTTCATGGGTGAAAATACTTCATCTTAGCATTATAGCCATAGAATGACAGGAAATTACACGCTGTCGCCCTCTGATAAACACAATGTGGATTTGAAAGACCGTTCCGTAAACAGCTGGCATTAGGAGAGATTTATACCAAAGAGTTTACTCATTTGAAAATATTTTACTTTATAAAGTATCATATGTGACAATAATAGAGAAAATTTTTGTTTTTATTTCAGTTAGTATTTGTGGTATAATTATCTTTTTAAAGAAAGAAAGAAATGTTTTTGATCTGTATAAGCTGATCATCTCATGTCTTTTTATTTTTCTGTGGAGGGTTGATGCCCTATTGTGTGCATTGCTAGTATACACAAAAAAGTGTGTCATGGGTTATAAAGTGATATAAAGTAAATATATAAGAACGGCCACAAGGCAGAAAGTGGACTTGAGCACCTCTGTCAGTATTGAAGCTCAATAAAGTCGGCATAGAGTTTCAGTAGTCTCCACTTCTTCACTATTGTGACGTATATCTGAGTGAAACGGCTTCACAAGCAAGGAAAAATGTAGGGAGTAATTTGATTTTGTCCTCCAGGAATTGATTGGATGTTTGAATCATTGTGGTTTACTACTGGTGGATGTCACGTGAGTGAAAGGTTGTGCCGCCCTTCCACTCTGTCATTAGAAAAGAAGAGATGAGGAACAGAGGAACAGAGTTATTTTGATTCAAGATCATGAGGATGCATGTAGACCTACTAGAGCCAATGGCATTTTGTTTTCATTGGCTTCAATCCTTGTGAAAACTGTACAGTGTTCAAATGTTACAAGTAGATGCTTAGCAACCAACAACCAATTTTGTGCCTTATCTATCAATCTATATAAAATCTATCTATGTTTTGAATTGTTTCTGTGCTTGATATGAAAAATGTCAAATAGTGATGGGAAACAACAATTGGAGTGAAAAAAGGAGTTTCATTCTTACCTTTATAGTCGATCAGAAACAGTCCTGTACTTTCCTGTAGCTCAATCAGTATAGCATTGGTGTTCACAACACCAAGGTCATGGGTTTGATTTTGATTTTGATTTTTTGATTGATGTATGCGAGCAAAATGTTTGATTTCAGTATAGCGGATATATACATGTAAAATATACATTTTACTGCTGTATCTTTTCTCGACTGATAACCGTGTCAGCCACTCCATCGCTTCTCATGAGGATGAAATAACAACTGGAGATGTGTCATCTGTATTTCTGGATTGACTGATAATTCATAATAATCTTTCAATAAATTTGGTATTTTTAATATCTTTCACCCCTCAAAAATTTAAGGCCCCAAAAATATGCCCTCACTGTTATTTGACATTAAGCCTAAGGAAAATACTTCTGTAAGATGAAGAATGACCAACTGTAGAATGACTGATTTAGACATTCATGTTGTAGTGTCAAAAAACAAGACGGTCGACTATGCCAGTCTATTAGTCAAACTAGAATTAGCAGCCTGAACCAGCATGGAAATTCACGCTGGCTTATAGTGGATCCTATCAGAAGAAATCAGAGCATGTAAATAAGTTCTCTCTTTGTTTCTTTGCTCAGCTTGACAGAAGTTGTCACTGCAACATGTGTGCATTTGTGTGTGTGTGTGTGTTCAGGGAACTGTGATGATTAGATACCACAGTGTCTGAACCGGTAAACTGCTCAACCTGAGGATCAGCACTGAACTGAATCACTCTGTTGTGGTTGGGTTTATAGGGTGGGTTTGGTGTGCTGCGATGGCTGAGTGAATTTGTTGCTTTGTGCTTTTCTCTTTCGACACACAGTGGGGACTAAACGCCTGAGATCACTAGTTTTTATGTACTTTTATTATTTTGTATTCTTAATTTTTTTCCATTACAAATTCAATTTTTTAACATATAATCTATTAAATTATTTATAATTAAATTATACAATCATTTTTATATATGTTTTAAGATATTATATTTTTGCCACTAAAAGATATAAAAAATATTATAAAATCTAATTATTAATACATTATGTATTAAATGATAATATAGCCTGCAATAAAAAAACATTTAATTAAATTTGAAAAAATATTCATATTTTGTAATACACATGTAACCGTCATGTAAAAAGAAGTAATGTAATAAATAGAAATATAAAATATAAATATATTAAGAAGTAATATTTTTATTAGACCTTGAATACATGTGTACAAGTTAATCATTATATATAAAAAAAATGAAAATTCAAAAATATTATTCACAAATATCATGAACGATCAATTGTTTTTGTGAAGTTACATAATATTATATTTTACAATCTGATACCTTGAAGACAACTGTGTTAAGGTCAATACATTTCTTAAAATATCATATTATTTAGATTTTTTATGATATGGCGTAGTTAAGATGGTAAAATACGTATCACAGGGTGTTACTCTGCAAAAATTTAATATTTATGAACTATATTCATGATATTTGTACAATTTTCTAATTTAAAACATTAAAAGTAGTTTGTTAATAATGATTAAGATGTGTACTCTCAAGCAATGTGTGCATTCAAGTTATAAGGTGTTATGATATGAGCTCTGCGCTCCCCTCCATGGCCACCAGAGGGAGCTCACACATATACTGACTCTACACTACACACTACATTTCCCAGCAACCATCACACTGGACTGATTACACACACACACCTGGACTCCATCATCACTGTTTGCCACACCACCTGTTTATCATTACTTGGACTATAAAGGACTGCTTCATTCTTACACTTATCGCGAAGTCTTGTTAGTCCCGGTTGTCAATTCTGAGCGTTATTATCCCTGCCTGGTTATCTTGTTTCTGAGTCTGCCTGTTTACCTGTGTTTTGATCCTGTTCTGCCTGCCCTGACCTGTGCCTGGAATAACGTCTATGATTGATAACTAGTGATGGGCAAAGCGAGGCTTCATGAAACACTGAAACACTTGAATCAAATGTGCCGTATTGTTTCGAGGCTTCGAAACTCTATACCGACACCCGTCTCCACGGTGACATCTAGTGGTCAATTGCACATGTTGTCTGCAACTTTGACAACAATCCATTAAAAAAAATAAAAATGTTGTAATTGTGTTAATGTGGCGAGTTTTTAAACACTATATATTTTCTTCACTATGTAACTATAATATATAGCAATAATAACTAGGTTAAGTAGTGTCTCTTACGTGGAGCCTCCATGTCTATCTATTCTATTAATGTCTCTCTCTCTCATAATATATATATATATATATATATATATATATATATATATATATATATATGTGTGTGTGTGTGTGTGTGTGTGTAGATCTATATGTATGAATCTATATATTTATGAAAGTGTATATATATCTATTAATCTATATATTAATATTTGAATATATATATAAATTTATATATCTATGAATCTATATATATATATATATATATATATATGAATCTATCTATTTATGAAATTCTATATGTCTAACTGCTGTGCTATCTGTCAATATCTAACTAAGCCTAAATGAATGTGTCACTATATCTATCTATCTATCTATCTATCTATCTATCTATCTATCTATCTATCTATCTATCTATCTATCTATCTATCTATCTATCTATCTATCTATCTATCTATCTATCTATCTATCTATCTATCTATCTATCTATCTATCTATCTATCTGTCACTGTCTGTAGTATTTCAGTAAATATGTTTAATTTTAATGTAGCCTAAATATAACTAACCAAATCGCACAATAAATGTCACTATATCATAAACGCTATATCAAAATCTTTCTCCTCTCACAAAAACCCACGAGGTGAAGGTGCATTTACTCCTCTTTTAAACTTTGTGTGAGTTGAGACAGGTGTGCGATTGTGTGGTTTGTTCCCACCCCTGTCAATCAAACGCAGACTCGGCAAGCACCGCCTATCGAAACACTTGTGAAACGCGCAGACGATTCGTTTAGCCAAAGTCACGTGACTGTTGTTTTGAATCACAGTTTCGATTCAGTGTTTCGAAACATCTACGCTTCGGGGTCTCGACACTGTGTCGAAACGCAGGTTTCGAGTAAGCCATCCCTATTGATAACTGCCTGCCTTGACCATCGCCTGTTCTATGATCCTGATTCTGTCTGCCTGCCTTTGTGATCCCTGCCTGTATTACCGTCTATGCTTGACCTCTGTTTGCCCTGACCATTCTGCCTGTACGACCACTCTTATTAAAGACACAGCAATTGGATCTCTGCCTGTGAGTCCCTCTGTTACAGAAGACTTCGCCACAACAAGATCCAGCTGTCTACCCGGACCTACCTGGTTGGTCGCCCACAAAGACTTTTTCTAGAAGGGGAAAAAGATGGATTCCGTCATCACACCCGCCATGGCCCAAAGGACGGCGCAGTGGTTCTTTGCCGCGGCAGCTGTGCACGCCTGGAGGCTGCACAAGCATGCCGCATCAGAGCATTCCGCGTCTTGTCAGCCTGCGCCAATTCCCCCAGAAACTGCCCAAAGGACAGTTTTTTTTGTTTTTCTCTGCGGCAGCTGTGCGCGCGTGGAGACTGCACGGACCTGCCGCTTCCGAGGAGCCCACAATGATCCGCCAGCCAGAGCCTGATCCAGAGATCCGCCAGCCAGAACCAGAGCCCGAGCTGCCGTGGCCCGACCCGCCAGAACCAGAGCCCGAGCTGCCGTGGCCCGACCCGCCAGAACCAGAGCCCGAGCTGCCGTGGCCCGACCCGCCAGAACCAGAGCCCGAGCTGCCGTGGCCCGACCCGCCAGAACCAGAGCCCGAGCTGCCGTGGCCCGACCCGCCAGAACCAGAGCCCGAGCTGCCGTGGCCCGACCCGCCAGAACCAGAGCCCGAGCTGCCGTGGCCCGACCCGCCAGAACCAGAGCCCGAGCTGCCGTGGCCCGACCCGCCAGAACCAGAGCCCGAGCTGCCGTGCCCCGACCTGCCAGAGTGGTCGTGGCCCGACCCGCCGCTGGACTTCCGGGACTTCCCAGCGCCGCCGCCGGCCTTCGCGGACTTCCCAGCGCCGCCGCCGGCCTTCGCGGATCTCCCCGAGCCTGCAACGACCCGTCAGCCAGAGCCGCCAGAGCCTGCAACGACCCGTCAGCCAGAGCCGCCAGAGCCTGCAACGACCCGTCAGCCAGAGCCGCCAGAGCCTGCAACGACCCGTCAGCCAGAGCCGCCAGAGCCTGCAACGACCCGTCAACCAGAGCCAGAACCTGCAACGACCCGTCAACCAGAGCCTGAGGTACCGTTTCCCACCCTATCCCACCCATTATCACCTCTGTCCCTGTCTGTGTCTGCCAGCCCTCCTGCCCTGTCTCTGCCACAGATCGTCAGTCCTGCACCGCCACTGCATGTGCTCAGCTGGATGGTACCGCCGCAGATCCTGCCGACTCCAGCCTCGACGGCAGTCGGGGAATGCCTGACTCCGCCTCCAGCCTCAGACCCCTTCTCTCCACCTCGGCCCGTCAACACTTCGGCACAGCCTGGCTTCTCACTCCCTCAGCTTCACCAAAGTCCCTCGACCATCATCTCCATCGGGTTCCCTCGTCCTCCAGGCTACACCTTGGTCGTGCGTCGCCTTGCTTACACCTGCAGCTCCAGCTGGCTCCTTCCTCCCTCCGGATTTCACCTTTTGTCCTCAGTCACTCCGTCTCCGACTCTGCTCTCGGTCCGTTGGACTCCGCCTCGGTCGTTCGTCGCTGCGGCTGGCCTTCGGTCTCCGGAACCAGCGGTGTCGATCGGGTCCTTCGGCTGGTCAGCTACGTCCTGGGACCTTACGGACCTGCCAGACCTCCCAGATCCTCCAGCCTTGCCTGAACCAGCCTGGTCTGTTCCCCCAGCACCACCCTGGAACTTTGAACTTTGGGCGCCGCCATGGTGGTGCGCGGTGCCTTTTATCTGCCTCACGCCAGGAGGCGCTCGTAGGGGGGGGGGCTCTGTTATGACTTGACCATCGCCTGTTCTACGATCCTGATTCTGTCTGCCTGCCTTTGTGATCCCCGCCTGTATTACCGTCTATGCTTGACCTCTGTTTGCCCTGACCATTCTGCCTGTACGACCACTCTTATTAAAGACACAGCAATTGGATCTCTGCCTGTGAGTCCCTCTGTTACATAAGGGAAATATGACTGTGTTACTGTAATACTTTTAACTTGATTACTCTTTCTAATTACATTTTGTGTCGTTAAGTTAAAGCTTTTCTTTTAAACTGTGAAACATTTTCAAAAACTGGCATGAATACAAAGACTATATTTCAAAGAACGTGGCACATGTATTTTTATTGTAGACACTCTTACTTGTCATTGAGCCACATGCAAAATTCAAATGTTGACTTCACATGAATCATCGCCCCATCACACACACACACATTCTTATCTCACAGTCTTGCGCTCACATCTATCAGATATGACTTTTCATTCTCCAGTCTGGTTCTTCTTTACCTCCCGCGTGTCTCTCTCATTCGGGCAGCTGTCAACCCTGTTGGCCCCCTGCTGGTCCTAAAGCGGGAGATGGGAATGGTTTTTATCTCTTCTTAATTCAAGCAGGGCCACAGACACGACAGACCCCAGCTTTATCACCATGGCTGTGCACGAACTTTGTCTGCTCCTGAAGGAATTCATTACTATTCAAATATGTGTGTGTGTGTGTGTGTGTATATATAGACTGAGATTGAGTCTGGACTGAGATTGAAAAATATCTATTCAGGTACACCTCTGTAAGCATCAGGACAGCCTGACATACATTCATAGATTTGTATTAAGAACTAAGGATGTATATCACCAGACACATATGCACATGCACACACACACACACACACACACACACAATATGGTACCTCAGTGCTCAAGTGTGTGTCCTTTGTCTTTCTGTCAGATTACATTCTCTTGAGATGAACCAGCTAAGCACCCAAACACACACACACACTGAATAGCGTTCAGACTTTAAGTTAAACAGGGCTTTACCTAGAGACTTGCTTCAGCTGAGTTAGTTAGTCATCTTAAAACATGTGTTCATTCTCAGACAGACAGGTCTGGCTTCACACCTGAGTGAATCCTCTTGTATTTACTGTAGTGTGTCCACCTGCATGAGCAACAGAGCATGGCACATGCACGCACACACATATACTTGATTATGTGATTTACAGGGACCCTTCATAGGAACTTTTATACTGTGCAAATAGTATATTATGTCCCCTTACATTAACCCTACCCCTAAACCTATTCATCATAGAAAACTTCAATAAAAAATAAAAAAACACTGGTTAGTGTGTTCTTTCAGCCATTTGGTACCCATGTCATTATACACATTTGTGCTTTCATGAACCATATATACAAGAACACACACACACACACGCACACACACACACACAGAGAGAGACAGACAGAGTCTGCCTCATTGTTTGGAAATCGATGTTCTGTGTACAGGTGATGAGGTCACAGGAGTGTTTACTCTTTTCAGAGTAAAGTCTTTCAGCTTCTGGAATTAAGTTGAGATTTAAGACTTTGTAGAGTTATGTTTAAGCTTAAGAACCTCATGAATCAATTACATCTGCTAGTTCCTTGATCTCACTAACAATGCAAAGGTGATCGGCCCTTTTCTGCTGCAGCTCCAAGGCTTTGGAATGACCTTCCTCTGTCTCTTAAATCTTCTCCTACACATAAGTGTATATTTGAGTGCGCTAAAAACTCATTTGTGTTCATTAGCATTTGAAAATATTTTGTAATTTGCTGTTTTTTTGTTGTTGTGTGGTGTATGTATACGTTTTTTGGGGGTCTTTCTCTTTGGTTTCCACATTGTGGTGGTGAAATTGCTTTATTAATAAAGATTGAGTTGAGAATACATGCAGGTCACATTTCACTCCTAAATCAAATTATTATAATTTTTTTGTTTTGTTTCTTATTTTTGCATTTCTCATTACCGTAATCTTATTGTAATTTGCATCTTTTAGCATTATTATATTTTAGTTCTTATATTAAAATAAAATATTACTTATTGAAACAAAATACTATTTGAATAATATTTATAATTTTCCTTTTTCAAATTAAATTCTTTTTATTGTACTAATTGAAAAAAAATCAATAATTAAAATACAGGGCTTTCCTTTAACTCAAACAGTAGAGCATGGTGCTTGCAACATCAAGGTCAAGGGTTCAATTCCCATGGAAATCAAGAACTGATTAGAACATCAATGTGTACCTTAAGGCAATGTAAGTCGCTTTGGATAAAAGCATCTGCCAAATGCATACATGTAAAATTATTTTGTTTCTAATTCTTAAATAAGGCCCAGGCATGTTCTTGACATTTTTCATAAAATGTACAGATTGACCCGATCTTTCAATCCTAAGACTTTTTGCTCCTACAGAGGGTACAGATTTAAAGAGGAGCACTTCATTTATTTATGAGCACTTTATTTACATGTAAATTGGCAGCATGTGTTACGATGTGAATGGATACCTGGTAAAGAAAGCAATTAAGAAGATAGATGGCCTATGACATAGAGACAAATGCCTAGTACACAAGTAGATCTTAAAATGAATTATCAATGCATAGTCTTCATTCTTATTCAAATGACTGTTAACCGCTTACTGTCAACCTGTCAGTGGTGGATGAAGACACAGGAAATAGCACCATAGTCCCTTAATTATTAAAACTCAGGATACAGGCCAATACACTCAACATTGTACAGACAAGAGCGGACATTGAGGCCACGTCCACACGAGAACGGTGCATTCCCTAACCGCTCTTTTTTCCCTTCGTTCTAAAAAAAAATGCCGTAAACACGGCATCGGTGCAAGAAGTCTCACCGTCCACACGAGAACACTGAAACCGACTGAGAACGGTGTAGTTTATATGCCAGACCAGTATGTGGCGCTGTAATTCTGCCACAGATATACACTATACACGGAGAAGAAGAGTTTGAGCATGCGCACAACCTTGCGCGCTGAATGCGCTGAATATTTACAGACGTGCACTGCTGCAAGATGACACGGAGCGATTGCCCTGTTGCATTGTAATTCTTGATTTTATATTGTTTGCCCTGCACTATATGTTGTGCGCACGCTGCACTTTATACCCGTTTTTTCAGGTTATTTTTAATTGTTCTATTTTCCAATAAAAACCAGTTCTTGAATTTTTGCTCTCATTTATTTTCACTTGACATATTCAATACAACACTTTCAAAATAAACATTAGTACATTTTCAAAAAGGTAAATACTGTTGAAAAAATAAACACAGAACAAAACTTGATGGCCAGCATTTGTAAGGGTTAAGGTACTTTGTGAGTACTCTCCTCACTCTCTTTCCCTCTCCCTCGTTACAGTCTGTGAAGCCTTTTCAGTGCAGCATATCTGGCTTTGAGACGAACAAAAGCACACTCATGTCCACAATCTGTTTTTTCAGAGGAGGGATCTATCTGGCCAGTCAAGTACAGGTTGAGCTTTGAATGAGCAAAAACCCATGCATCGTGTACACTCCCGGGCCACTTTATCACAACATCCATAAATCTGTACTTATAATCACAGACCGCCTGTACATTGACAGAATGTTTGCCTTTCCTGTTGATGTAGTCCAGTGGTCCCCAACCCCCGGTCCGTCAATGAAATGGTACACGGACCGGTCCGTGAGCTGCTACAAGCGGCTGTGACGCTGCTGCTTTAGCAACGAGGAAGTGTGTTTAATCTCGCGCGGACTCGCTCAACAAACTGGAGCCGGCAACGGTCCGCGGCAAAATTTTCACGCGTTTCCCGGTCCGTGGCACAAAAAAGGTTGGGGACCACTGATGTAGTCCATCGAGTTGGCAGACAGCTGCTTGATTTCTATGCGTGTGCCGTCGACCACTCCCAAACACTGTGGCATGCCATGAGCACGATGGAAACGCAAAACCAGTTCCGTAAAATGCAACTTTATGTACTTTTAGCCGTCCTACAGCACGAGCACAATCATGTAGTCCGCCATTACTGTTGTTGCTGTTACGTGTGACGCAGCCGACACGTGATGTGATGACATCATCGTTCTCACAAAAGATGCGGATTGGCCGTCCACACGAGAACGCAAGGGTGTCGTTCTCAGATCTTTCCACTTTAGAACCCGTTCTCCAAAGAGAGCGGATTAAGCCACCCAGAACGCCGGATCCGTGTGGACGCAACGCCAATCCGATACGAAATGTATGCGGTTACAGTGATTCGCGTTCCCGTGTGGACGGGCCCTGACTGAGGACTAAATACACAGGGAATCAATACAGTGATGAGATACAGCTGACAAGACTAACAAGATGATAGACAACGAGACAGGTGATTACAATGACAACAGAGGAGCACATGGGGAACCAGGAAGTAAACGCAACAAACACGAAGACAGGCCAGTTTAGTACACATGACACATGCATGAAAAGATACAGTACCTCATGAATGCACATTTTTTATGACAGTGTACACATACTAGGATTGTGTGTTTAATTTTTGTTTACATATTTTGTGAGCATGTACTGTAGATATCATGTTCTGGGGAAAATATTATGTTAGGTAGTCTGCTTACCAACAGTTTAGTTACTTAGTTTGTAACGAGGACTCAGGCAGGTTAAGATCCATCTGCAGTTTATTAAGATCAGACAGTATCAAGGTACAAACAGGCTTAGGTCGAATCACCAGGCAGAACAACAATGTCAAAGGCAAGGCAGAGAGAATGGTCATAACAGGCAGTAGGTCAGGATAGGCAGCAAACAATCAGAGTCCAGAATCCAGATAAACAATGAACAAGTGGCAGGCAGCACAGAATCAAACACGATGAACAAGGCAGAGTCAGAACAAGGCAGAGTCAGAACACAGGCAAGGTTACCAGACCTGTAGCCAGTGCAAACAAGACTTTGCGTTGATCTGTTGGGTATCCACTGTTTAAATAGTAGAGATGATGTACAGCAGGTGTGTGGTAATCAGTCCATGGAAGTGGGTGCATGGGAAATGTAGTCCTACAGAGCTAGTACTCTGGTGAGTGCGACCTCTGGTGGCCGTTGGTGGGAACCTCATCAGCATTTGTGACACAGTTACATCACATAAAATGGGGGCCATTAAATGACTCTTTTGAAAAATAAATAAATAAATATCGGTCCATAAAAATTGGAATAGTACTGTCTAGAGCTCTGCTATGGGACCTATCATACACCATACATATGTGTTTTTCTACACTTTATCCTGTTATTTAAAATAAATAATTGGTTAATTTTTTTAAATATTTTTCCAAATCCCAAAACTATATATATTTGGGCTGTTAAGTGATTTTAAAACATAATATGTAATGAATTGCAAAAATAAGTCATTATTGTGTGAAATGAGAAATGCAACATATATTAATTATAAAAAGTAGCTTTAGACATACATATTTTATCTGATTCAACATTTATTACAGAAAAATTTGGGCTATTTTGGTCATGATTTTATTTCTCAGAAGCTGCATCTGAATTAGTCAAGTCAAGTCAAGTCACCTTTATTTATATAGCGCTTTTTACAATGTAGATTGTTTCAAAGCAGCTTTACAGTGGTCACAGAAAAGACAATATAAACAAAGTTTGTTTGGCTGAACAGCAGCTCCAAAAGAGCAGGCGAATCAATACAATTGATGAATTTTAAGTGTTAAGTTTCCCCAACTGAGCAAGCCATAGGCGACAGCGGCAAGGAACCAAAACTCCGGCAGGTGACGTAACGAATGAAGAATAGAATGGAGAAAAAACCTTGGGAGAAACCAGGCTCAGTCGGGGGACCAGTTCTCCTCTGGCCAACAGCCAAACAGTACATGATTATTATATTGACAACAATTCAAGTCCAATATGAAGTCCAATTTGGTCCGGTTGGAGATGGGTTCATGATCGTCACAGGGGAGGGTCTAGTAGAGTCACGGTCTCCGCAGACACTTCAGGGTAGTGCTGTGCTCGTGTCCAGGTCCTTCATCTGATCTGGATACGGCCCGGATCCGGCTGACCACGGTAACCTCGGAATAAACAGAGACCAATATCAGCGTAGATGCCATTCTTCTTCTGATGTATCGAGTACATCAGGTGTTATGGGAATGTTCTCGGTTCCGGCTTGTCTAAATTATGCAGCCTAACAATCATTTTACATGATTTGGATTAAAATGTATGTATAATGTGTTATGTGTATGCCAGGTTGAAAAGATGTGTTTTTAGTCTAGATTTAAACTGACAGAGTGTGTCTGCTTCCCGAACTGTAATAGGAAGACTGTTCCAGAGTTTAGGAGCTAAATAGGAAAAGGATCGACCGCCAGCAGTTGACTTTGATATTCTAGGTATTATAAGCTGGTCAGTATTTTGGGATCGCAATAGACGTGAAGGACTATAATGTGTTAAGAGATCGCTCAAGTACTGGGGAGCTAAACCATTTAATGCTTTGTAAGTAATTAGCAAGATTTTAAAATGTATTCGGTGATTAATAGGAAGCCAGTGCAGGTTTGACAGAACTGGGCTAATATGCTCATATTTCCTGGTTCTAGTAAGAACTCGAGCTGCTGCATTTTGGACCAGCTGGAATTTGTTTATTAAGCGTGCAGGGCAACCACCTAGTAGAGCATTACAATAATCTAGCCTTGAACTCATGAACGCATGAACTAACTTTTCCGCATTTGTCTTAGAGAGCATATGTCGCAATTTAGATATATTTTTAAGATGGAAGAATGCCGTTTTACAGATGCTAGAAACATGGCTTTCAAATGAAAGATTGGTATCAAAGAACACACCCAGGTTTCTAACTGATGACGAAGACTTGACAGAACAGCCATCGAGTGTTAGGCAGTAGTCTAGATTATTACGCGCTGAACTTTTTGGTCTAATAATTAGAATCTCTGTTTTTTCAGAATTAAGCAGTAGAAAGTTATTAGTCATCCAATTTTTTATATCGGTTATGCATTCTGTTAATTTAGTGAATTTGTTTGTTTCATCCGGATGAGAAGAAATATAGAGCTGAGTATCATCAGCGTAACAATGAAAGCTAATGCCATGCTTCCTAATAACTGCACCCAAAGGAAGCATGTACAGGGTGAAAAGCAATGGTCCTAACACTGAACCTTGAGGAACTCCATACTGAACTTGTGACCGATATGACATCTCCTCATTTACTGCTACAAACTGATAACGGTCAGATAAGTATGATTTGAACCAGGCTAATGCAACTCCACTAATGCCAACATTATTTTCAAGTCTATTCAGAAGGATTTTGTGGTCAATTGTATCAAATGCAGCACTAAGGTCCAGTAACACTAACAGAGAGATACAACCACGATCGGATGATAAGAGCAAATCATTAGTAACTCTAATAAGAGCAGTCTCAGTACTATGATATGGTCTAAATCCTGACTGGAAATCCTCGTAGATGCTGTTTCTTTCTAGAAAGGAACATAGTTGTGAAGATATTGCCTTTTCTAGAATCTTTGACAAAAAAGGTAGATTCGATATCGGCCTGTAATTAACTAATTCTGTAGGATCAAGTTGTGGTTTTTTAATAAGCGGTTTAATTACGGCCAGCTTAAAGGTTTTTGGTACGTATCCTAATGACAAAGATGAATTAATAATATTAAGGAGAGGATCTATGATCTCTGGAAGCAACTCTTTCAGTAGCTTAGTTGGTATTGGGTCTAGCATACATGTTGTTGATTTTGATGATTTAACGAGTTTAGACAATTCTTCCTCCCCAATAGCAATGAAGGAGTGGAATTTTTCTTCGGGGACACTAAAATTTACTGTATTTTGTGATATTGTAGTAGACGGTTGCATGGTTATAATTTTCTCTCTAATATTATGAATTTTGCAAGTAAAGAAGTCCATGAAGTCATTACTGCTGTGCTGTTTTAAAGCATCTGGGGTTGAGGCTTTATTTCTTGTTAATTTAGTCACTGTCTCAAATAAATACCTAGGGTTGTATTTGTTTTCTTCTAAGAGGGTGGAAAAGTAAGCGGATCTAGCTGATTTTAAGGCTTTTCTGAATGCAATAGAGCTGTCTTTCCATGAAATGCGAAAAACCTCTAGCTTAGTTTTTTTCCAGCTCCGCTCCATTTTTCTGGCTGCTCTCTTGAGGGCCCGGGTGTGCTCGTTGTACCACGGTGTTGGACTATTTTCTTTAATCTTCTTTAAGCGCAACGGAGCAACAGTGTCTAAAGTGCTGGAAAAGAGAGAGTTAATAGTTTCTGTTGCAACATCAAGTTCTTCTAGGCTATCTGGGATGTTAAGTAGATCAAACTGATCAGGAAGATTATTTATAAAGCTATCTTTTGTGTTAGGAGTGATAGTTCTACTATATTTATAACAGGGAGTTAGTTTTTCGACTTTGGCTAAAGGTAGTCTACACGCAACTAAGTAATGATCTGAGATGTCATCGCTCTGCTGCTGAATTTGAACAGTATCAACATTGATCCCATGCGACAATATTAGATCTAAAGTATGATTATGAGAATGAGTGGGTCCTGATACATGTTGTGTAACTCCAATAGAGTTTAAGATGTCTCTAAATGCCAATCCCAATGCGTCTTTTTCATTATCTACATGGATATTAAAATCACCGACAATTATGACTTTATCTGCAGACATTACTAATTCTGAGAGAAAATCAGCAAATTCTTTGATAAAGTCTGTATGGTGCCCTGGTGGCCTGTATAGAATAGCCAGCACAAAAGTTAAACAGGAATTATTACTTGCACTAGATAATTTTACATTAAGGACCATCGCTTCAAAAGAATTATATTTCAAATTAGACCTTTGAGCAGTACTGATCGTGTTACTATAAATTACAGCAACACCTCCTCCTTTACCTTTCAGACGAGGCTCATGTTTATAATAGTAATCTTGAGGGGTGGACTCATTTAAAGTAATATAATCGTCTGGTTTTAGCCAAGTTTCTGTCAAACACAGCACATCTAGTTCATGATCTGTAATTATATCATTTACAATAAGTGCTTTTGAGGAAAGGGATCGTATATTCAGCAACCCAAGCTTTATCATTTGTTCATTTGTGTTATAACCGTTCTTAGTTGTTTGTAAATCAATTAAATTTTTACCCTTAAACGGTTTTGAGAGATTTTTGTATTTGCTAATTCGTGGAACAGACACAGTCTCTATAGGATATCTAGGAGAAAGAGTTTCTATGTGTTGTAATTTATCTGACCTCTGTGACGTGAGACAGCTAGCAGACGGTCGGTTTGGCCAGTTTGTCTGCTTCCTGACCTGGACCCCAGTTAGTCAAGGTTTAGCTCTAAGACTATATGCCAAATTACTAGAGAGAAGAGCGGCACCATCCCAGGTGGGATGAATACCATCTCTTTTTAACAGGTCAGGTCTGCCCCAAAAACTTTTCCAATTGTCTATGAACCCTATGTTATTCTGCGGGCACCACTTAGACATCCAGCCATTGAGTGAGGATAATCTGCTAAGCATCTCATCACTCCTGCGCATAGGGAGAGGTCCAGAGCAAATTACAGTGCCTGACATCGTACTTGCGAGTTCACACACCTCTTTAATATTAGTTTTAGTGATCTCCGACTGGCGAAGTCGGACATCATTAGCGCCGACGTGAATAACAATCTTAGAATATTTACGATTAGCCTTAGCCAGCACTTTTAAATTTGCTTTGACGTCAGGCGCTCTGGCTCCCGGCAAACATGTGACTATGGTGGCTGGAGTCTCTATTTTCACATTCCGAGTAATAGAATCGCCAATCACTAGGGCACTTTCAACAGGTTTCTCAGTGGGTGCATCACTGAGTGGGGAGAACCTGTTTGATGTTCTGATCGGAATGGAACAGTGGTTTTTTGTCTCACAGTCACCCAGTTGCCCTGCTGCACGGGCTCTACAGCCGGAACCGAACAATGTACAGGGTTTGCTAAGCTAGTCACATCCAAAGCAGTATCTAAAACCCTTGCATTCTTACTATCCTCAATTAAAGTTTGGATGCGTGTCTCTAATTCTGAAACCTTCCCTGTCAGCCTAATTATGTCCCTACATTTATCACATGTGAACCCTTCACAGCTGACAGAGACAGACAAACTATGCATGAAGCAGGCAGTGCATGTAACAATTGCTAAAGAAGATGACATGACTCACCGCGTGTGTTGATCCAACTTGTTGACCAGTTGTTTGATGAAGTCGGGAAAAAGACGCGAGCGAGAAAAACGCTGTATGCACAGACAGTAAGATAGCACAATGCTAGCGCGTTTAGCGACTAGATTAAAGCTAACGATTATAATTTATTAAATAATCTAGTATTGTATTTAGCAATATGAACGAACGTCGAGTTTAAAATCTAAAACAAAAACAAGTTTAAACGACGCAAACAGACGCAATCCACTCGAGCAAACAGGAAACAGCAGCAGCAGTGCAGCAGTCAAAATGGTCCGTCTCCCAGGAACCACACCAATTAGTAGCTAGATATATTTACAAAGCATTTATTACAGATCAGCTGTGGCATGAATGTGTTTACACTGCGATTACAATGAAATAATGGCACAATTTTAATGGGTATTAAAGGGATAGTTTGCCCAAAAAACAAAAATTCTGCCATCATTTACTTACACTCCTAGTATTTCAAACCTGTGTGACTTTGTTTCTTATGTGGAAAATAAAATAAGATCATTTGAAAAATTGCTGAGGAAGTCGATGATAACCAAAACATAAAAGTTGCATCCAAACACACACTTGCTTGTTCTATTATACTATAGAGCTGCTTTCACTTCAGATTCGTCTTGTATTGAGAATTTTAAAGTGACATTCTTTCGTAGATAGCCTTTGTCATGTGTTTTGCTTGATTCCCTTATTATTCCTGTTATTTGTCCTCAGCACTCAGACGCTGTATTTCAGTCAGGGTATTTCACTTCTACTCTCCCTCAGTTCTTTCATTGAGCTTTTCATAAGTTGTGTAGTTGTTCCCTGTTGCTCTCTCTCTGAGATGACCCTGACTCTGATAACAAATGACTCTGACAGACAGTAAACACTTCAGATGTAATTATGATTGTAGTGAGCGCAGAAAATCAGACTCCACTCAACGGAATTCAACAAATGCAGTCATTACAATCGGTCTCTTACATTCCCCAGACATCCAGCTCTCTGCTTTATACAGAATAATGCATGTGCCATGATTAGATTTGCTGTACTTCAGTGTCTGTATGAGATAGAAACCACCAATATTTTATTTTGAGTTCAAAAATGTGCTGTTTTTTTATCATATTCACAGAGAGAGAGTAAGTCTGTAGTGTAATGTAATGTGCTTCTCCTCCCTACTCTTTCTCAGACTGATTGAGAGACAGGTGGAGAGAGAGTGAAGGGGGATGGCTGGTCAGCTGGCCGCCTGCCCAGGGAAATGGAAATAGCTCCTAGTCCACCTCCAATGAATAGCAATTTTCAAGAGATGTGTGCTTTCCCTCTGTCCCTTCTCCTCCTCTTTTTATTGAGACTTACATTTGGAAATGACTTACAGGATGATGACAGTTATGTTAGTGCAGTGGAATTCAAAAAAATCTGAAACCACTAGGGAATTTTTTTCACTTCCTTTTTAAAATGAATAAATACAAGTAATAAATACAAGTAATTTGCAATCCGATTACGCTGCAAATCTAAACACGGGCCAGTGACATACACGATTTCCTGTAAAACCATCCCTCTTAAATATAAACACATATAACAGGCTTATCATAGTGAATCAGGTAAGATAAAACATGTTTTAGAAGACCTATCAATGGGGTGTTGATTCATTATTTAAATATGGATAGTTTTGAACAATAAAAGTTACATAGTATACATTTAAGTATAATCAAATTAGCTGTACAAGTAATTTCGAGTCATATTTTTTGTATAAGTTAAATTGGTTGAATTTTTTGACATTGATTATAATTTTTTTCACAGTGATACTGGCTCAGAAACAGTGAAATTCTCAAAACGTTAAAGCAGGCATGAAATTCACTCGAACATTTTTTAAATGCTTGTTATTGCTCTTATTATGAAGGATTCATCCATGCATATTTTCTTTTTTTTAGCTCATAATTTTTAATCAAAATGTCATCTTGAACTTCAAATGAAATGACAGATTCTGGTGATGTATGCTGGATTCTCCAAACATTTTGTATTCCTAAACTCTGCCTCGTTCTTAAATTTGAATTTAAGCTCTCATTATCTGCCCCATTCAATCAATAACCAATGGATAAAGCCAAGTTACTTCAATATACTTTTTCTCTTTCAATCTGTAGCGTGTTGGTGTTCACAACGCCAAGGCCATGGGTTCAATCCCAGGGAAAGCAAGAACTGATTCAATATGTTCCTTGAATACAATGTAAGTCGCTTTGGATAAAAGTGTCTGCCGAATGCATAAATGTAAATGCTTCACTTGGATTTACATCACAATCCGGAAGAAAAGATCTTTAGTTACTTCCATTACATTGCTACTTCAAAATTTAAAAGATTATTATTATTTTTTTAATATAAATCCCATATTTTCAATATAGTTGCATCATTGTAGATCCCACTGTATGTGTGTTTAGGGAGGCTAAGGGAGACCGAGGCACTAAAAAGCATACTTTCATATCTTTGGCACATTCGAAGTTTGCAAAGGCCGCTTATTTAAGGGTAATTATTCATCTGCTTTGAGATTATTGCTGCAGAAGTTTTTGATCAACAACACAAGATCAAAAGAAGCAGTGAAAATGGAGCGGCAGAGGTTGAGTACCTGTCCTTTTGTGCTCTTTCTTACGTTCTGCATCAATAAAGAGGGAAGCAACAAAGAGTTTAAGCAAAAAGGCAAAAACAAAAGCAAGAACAGCTTTGGAAAATGTTGTTTTGATCTATTGCAGCGTCGTGGAGGCATAATTAAACAATATTTCTGGGCTTTGGTGGAGCCCCTCAGCATATGCCGTATGTCAGCTCGCTTCATCATTGACAATCACACAAGCCTCAGCAAATAAACCAGAGCAGGGCCGGCAAATAAAGATTTATTAGACTTTTATACATTTATACCTTTCTTGTGGTTTTATTACACTCCTTTAAATATATTTACATTGAAAACAGACTCTGTATAAGGCTATATCTATATTTTTACAACTAGCTCTTTTGTTACTGTGGTTACTACAGAACAAGTACTGGCCATTAATAGTTATTTTTTAGATGTTAAACTTTGTTGTGTATGAATGAGAGAACAACAGACAGCTGATGGCTTTGACAGCCATGACTCCCATAGAGACGCACACAATCATAAGAAGACCCAGTGTGCTTATGTAAAAGTGTGTGTGTGTGTGTGTGTGTTTGGGTGCCTGTTGGCTTCAAACCAGGTTCATAGTGCAGAACAGATAAGCACAGCAACATTTGTCCTTGTATCTAAATGGTCTTTTCCCCTTTTCTCTGTGTGTGTGTGGGGGGGGGGGGCAAATCTGCCTAAATCTTATAAAAATAAAATAATTACAATCAAAATGACTAAATATTATATTATCTCTAATATGATATGCATCATGGTTGAAGAAGCTTATTCACGATAAGAAGCTTATTGATGGGTATATGAAGCGATTGATTTGAGTTATTTGTTTTCCGAAGGGTATGCAACCAAATATTAAGTTAAGGGTGCCAATAATTTTGTCCAGCCCGTTTTTTGAGTTTTGTGTGAAATTATGTGAAATTTGCTTTTTTCCTTCCTTTTATTTTGTTTTGTTCCAATACACACAAAGGGAATAAACGTGTTTAGCAAAACATGTGTTAATACTTGATTTTCTGGAAAAATTTCAGGGGTGCCAAAAATTTTGGCCATGACTGTATATGATATTATAATATTATTTAAGGATGCGCTGATATGAAATTTTTTGGGCCGATAACCGATAATTCTTTATATCTGAAAGCCGATAACCTAAGGGTGCCCACACTTTTTGGGCTTGTGAGCTACTTATAAAATGACCAAGTCAAAATGATCTACCTACTATAAAAATACAAAACATTTTATTTATGAATATATGGAGAATTCTTTATATGCACAATATATGCTGTTGTAGCTTGCATAACGACATGAACCCATATTGGACAATACAATATAAAACAACAGAGATTTTAGTTCCTTCTCCTTTATTTTTCTCAGTTTGATTTTCAGAGGGAAGTCAGTGTCGTAGTTTTTATAATCAATCTGAAAATGCCGCTCCACATTTCCCTTCTTTGGTATAGCGATGACAGACTGGCAGATGAGGCAAAAACACTTCGAAAATGACATAGCGAAAAAAAAGTCCAACTAAACGTATGTTTTTTATTTCTTACTTTGTCCAGTTGCCCCACTCATATATACCCTTTCTTAAGTTAAAAGGCGATCTCACTAGCTTGCTAGAGTTTTGCAGCACTTGGCACCGTTGTGAGCATGTGCGGTGACCCATGTGTCAGAAAAGGTCAGATTTCAGACTGGCTGTATTTTACTGTCAAAAGTAACAAATTTCATAGTGAGGACGGATGATGGGCTGACGTCTACTTTGTTAATACCCACACTACCTTTGCGTATCTTTTTTTTTTCTCTCTTCCTTCAAACGTAACTCAATCCAGTCCTGTACTCCTCCCAACACTAAACAAATCACAGCATCCCACTCCTTGTGTTAATTCATTTTGACCAGTGACAGAAGTTGTGTGGTTTGAAGAAGCAGAGATGAGCAGAGATGCAGAGCAGCTGTAATGAAGTCATCACGCAGGGACTGAGAGGACTCCTGGACAGCCTGACTCAATCTGGGTGGCGTTCACTGCTGTCTAATTAACTCTAAATGCATTAGGGAGCGTTAGACTGCCTAAATGCGTTAGACTGCCTGCCAACAGCTCAGAGACAGGCCCCTAAATCAGCCCATTGTAGTATATAGTGCAATATAGTGGAATTTTCACCAAGAAAATTATGGGTAATACAATTTTGCAAACCATTTATTTGTCTGGTCATAAGTTGTAGTGGCTCATGACTACATAAAATGACAGTGGAGATTCATTTTGAAAGGCCTGTTACTCATCAACACACCTGGAGTGCAGAAAATACTAACTGTCGAATATTTTGGCAAATAATTCGTCAAACAACTCACAAAATAGGGATGCACTCACAACAGCTTCTCTTCACACCTCAGATAAATCATTGAATTTTGTGTTTGTGTGTGTATAAGTATATGTGGTTTATGAAGACACAGATGTGCATAATGGCATGGGTATTACAAAGCAAACATGATTTACGAGAATGCTTAAAAATACACACTAAAGTATTTTTTTTGAAATTCCAAAAAATGCATAGTTTAGTGTGAGTAGGGGGATATAATATACAGTTTGTACAGTATAAAAACCAATACGCCAATGGAGAATCCCCATAAACCACATATTTAAGAATATGTATGTGCATACACATTTAAAGAGTATGTGTGGTTGTACAGGTACAGCTTTATTGACAGTTTTTTTTACAAGTAAAAAAATAAAAAAATAAAAATCTACCTTAAAGTTTAAAAACAGATAATGGGCAATTTGTGAGGTAAATTTTAAAATGAGAAATAATACGAAATATAAAGTTATACTGTGATAAAGTGAACTATGAGATATTAAGTTGTTATAGCGAAATATAAAGTCAGAGTTATGTTACATAAACTATAAAGACACAATTGTGAGATTGCAAGAAATACAGTTATAATGAAAATAGTGGCAACATGTTCCAAATAGTTGGAATTGTCACAATCCAGGAGAACGCAGAGAACAGGTTCTCAATGAAACTTCTCTTTATTCCAAAAAAACGAAAACACTTTAAATATAAACAGAAAACGACGCTACTAGTGCAAAACCTGGTAACTAGGAAACTTGGAGATAGCATCCACACTAGTGATGTTCGCTCTGTAACCCACCCATCTACAAATTGTTGACGGGGGGGTGGGTTGGTGGAGAGAGAGACCTCCACATGATTGTTGACGGGGGGGTGGGGGGGGGGTGTTTTAGTGGAATTTATATGCATTTGTAGGCTTGTTTTAATGGAATTTATATGCATTTATATAGGACATTTGGGCGGGTTTGTCATAAAAAAACAAGCCCAATTTTTAGCGACCAGCCCAATGCATTTTTTTCCGGTCGGACACGACCAAAAGGGAAATTGGGCAATTCCCTTGTTTTGTACACATTTTTTTATTTTACTCATTTAAAAGCTTTTGTAAGATTTTGGATAGATACTTCTAATGGATTTGGTAACACTAGTGGGTTACCATGATCTTTACATTAGAATACAGTTGTTCAGGGGGTGAATTCAAACAAGAAATCTCATGATTCTGAGTTGTTTTGTTTCATTTTATGATCTTCAGTTCTTAAGTCATCTTGAGGCCCCTTTGAAAGTTTGCTGATGCCCCCTAGCAGGTCCCGGTGCTCTGGCAATGTTTGGCAGAAGTTCATCACCGGAGTTTATAGGAAATCAATATTTAAATCAATGTTTTTCTAAGGATACCTGTGATGCAATTAATAATTGTATTAACATAATTATATTCCATCATATTACTTAAAACCTTATATGAATGGTGAGGCACAGTGAAAGAGGAGACCTGAGGGAATGGGATCAGGAAATGACATGAGTCAGATTTAAACTTGCATCACCCGCATCTCAACGCAGTGCTTCAGGCCTAGTCTCTGATGTACACTGCAAAACTTTGCTATTCATCCGAAGGCTTAACAGTTTGCGATGTAATTTGTGTTGGAATTAAAGGCTCAAAGAGGGAGCACTGGGCCGGCCGCAGAGTTACTTGATAATTAAGTATCATTAGAGTCTCAGTCACTATTCTAGAGCTGTATTTAAAGAAACAAGGCTTTGGGTGTGAGGACAGTCCCTTTCTGCTCATCTGTTTACTCTCTATATGAGTGTGTCTTTCTGTATTTGAGAGTGTGGGCTTCATTGTTTGTACAGCCTCATTACTCGTGAGGCTTTCAGATCACATGTGGTCCGACAGCAAAGAGAGAGAGAGCGGGAGAGAGAAAGAGAAGTCTGTAGTTGTTATAGTCTCAAGTGTAACTTTAAACCTGGAGCAAGTTTGAGTTGTTTTTTGGGCTGTGACTAGGCCAACACAAAATCAGTCTACAGAACTCATATTTCAAAAGAAATGAAATATATGCTCCATCTCTTTTGTGTTTGTTAATTCAATATCTAGGCAAATTGTGTTTTCATAACAAAAAAAAGTAATAATTTGGTAACACTTTGTTTCACTTGACTTTAGACATTCTACTAATATAATTCACTTTGCAACTACACGTCAACTAGCGATCATTAGATCGTTTGTTTTCTTCCTATTTCCTCATGTGCTTCTCTGTCATCATCGTCACCTGTTTTCGTAATCATCACCATGTTCAGCTGGGTCTTTTTTAGTAATCAAACTGTGTATTTATAGCCCGCGTTCTTCTCCAGTTGGTTGCCCGTTCTTGTCTTTGTAAGGCTGTGTGTTTACCTGCTCATGAGGTCATCATTAAAAAGACTATTTGTGTTATTACCTCATCTTCGTGCTTTGCTTGACCGTCACACGTACCGTGACAAAAACACAGATTTCTGCAATTAATTACAACTGACATTAAAATTGTAATAAATATATTTCACATCTAAAAGAATGTGGAAACAACATAAAGACAGTTTAAAAAAAATATTTGGTCAATTAAATATTTGCTAATAAAATAAGTAATTACCATTCAGCATTACAGTGATCCCTCGTTTATCGCAGTTAATGGGGACCGGAACCCCCCGCGATCGGTGAAAATCGGCGAAGTAGGATTGGCCCCCTTAGGAATTTCCGTATGTGTGTGCAGGTATTATACATTTACTCTCTCATACGATACATATTATGCTGCTCTACACTCATCAATGACAGAGTATCTTGGGACTTGAGTCCAGTAATGACGACGATGAATGTGATGATGATGATGATGGTGTTACTGCACTGGAATAATGAGGCCTTTAAATCAGTTCGGGAAGCGCCTCATCGTCAGATATCGGCGCTGGATCGTCAACATTTGCTTCTGAGAGAGGCGAAGAGGCTCCCACTCCACTCGTGCTCTCATTCGTCGATCTCGCGCCGGGAACCAATCACGTGTCTTGTCTGAGTGCCCGTGGGTGTGTACAAAGCCTCTGAGAGAGTTTCTCTCTTTGTCCGGCATCCTGGGAAACCGTTTCTCTCGCATCACGATGAAGCAACGTTGCTTTCCGCAATATGGCTGCCGATATTGAATTTTTATTTTTTGATGAATATTTTTGAAAAATCCACGATGCACTGAGGCAGCGAAACTTGAAACGCGAAGTGGCGAGTGATTACTGTACAGTATAATTTTATAATATACTGTAGCGCTAGCCATATTATGTGGGGTAAAACATAACTTCAGGTAATGTAACAAGGGGAGCTATACGTTAATTGTGACAATTAATTTTAAAACATCAAAATCAGCAAATATTAATAGCAGAGATTAATGGCTTATTTTGTCCCTGCCCTAACAAACATTTTGCTTTCCAACTGTGACACCAATTAAGGGCTTTCATGTCGCTGTGATTGGCTGATCATGCTGTCAATCAGATAACGCCCACTCCCAACTATAATGTTGTAATAGGACAAATCACCTGAATATGCAAAGCTGGTGAAATTAGGGTTTGATCTCTGTCTTCTCAGCAGATCAAACCACCCCCAATGTAGTGTCTGTCCGCAGCTGACAATGCAATTTTAAGTAAGATCAATCTCCAATAGTAGAATTAATTTTAAAACATCTTCAAATTGATATTTAATTGGTAGCACTTTATTTTAAGGCGACGTAGATACACATTACTACATGTACTTACTATAGTAATAACAGTAAATTATGCATAATTACCCTAAATCAAACCCTAACCATAACTCTATAGCAAGTACATGTGGTTAATTAATATTACTCAGTACTTATTTGAGTATTTCTGATGTAAAAGAGATGGAGCATATGGTGCTGTATGAACAACAGGCTCTGTAGACGCAGATTTTGTCTAATCTAATGATAACTATGTCACCTTAAAACAAAGTGTAACCATTTAATTTAATTCACAATTAACATTTCTCATTTTCACTTGCAATTCCATCATAAACTGTGGGTCCCCACGCTTTTGGCCACATAGTGCAGTTCACACTCGGTTGTCATGTGCCTACCATCCCTAAAGCAGATCTGTACAGCACTATCATTCAAAGTGATGGTGACACTGACCTCATCACGTCCAATGAACATGTAATAATGAATGGCGGCAGTGGAAACAGTGCAAACTCTATGTTCTGGTCTTGAGTGAGCAGATTCAGAATCAAACCCTGGGAGACGGGGCAGGTTAGAATGTTATTACACTATTCACTGAATCTCATCATCAAATCATTTGTCACCAAAGCACATATTGCCAGTGGATTACAGTAGTGGCTCCAGGTCGCATGTATGTGTGGTTAGTCAACCCTGCCAAGCAAGAAATGAGGTTCTGCGGCTCAGTATTGCTTTAAGATTGAGAATGGGAATAGGACAGACAACATATGCCATATAACCTCTAACCTCTCCATACCAAACAGCACATATCCGAGACTAAGAAAATGTTTAAATTAGAAATGTTTAAATAAGAGAGGATAGATGTGTCTTATTGAGGGCACTCACACTTGCAAAAATCAATCACTGGACAAAGATTAAATGGATAGTTCACCCAAATATGAAAATTCTGTCTTGATTTACTCACGCTCACCCTCCAGCCTGTATACTGATTTCACAAAAGGGACATTTTTTCATGTCCTTCCATTCTGCACAGTCATACTGCTTTGCCAGCATTCAGTTATAACGTGTGTAAGAACCAATGCCTTTTGTTGTCAAAGACATCCAACTGTGAACAGCACTTCAGTGGACCATTTTCTGAATCTGAATGTGGAGACAAATGAGATTTCAGAGCTTTGGTGGAGGAGAAAATTATTAGTTAAAAAATTAATTACTGAGTTCTGACACCATTTTATATCAGCTTGGCACATTCAGGCGATTTATGCAGTTACAAAATGATTGAAACAGGTTATCAATTCTGTCTTAATTCCACTTTCATGGATTTTTTATTTGTTTCTGTTCAATCTCCTTTGTTCTAGTCCCCGCCTGTCTTTAGTTGTCATGGTAATTGATATGATTTTGTTATTCTGTCCAGCTGTGTGTCGTTAATTATCCTAGCTTGCCTGTGTTTTCAGTTCTCCTTGTCAGTTGTAGTTAACGTTTGATCTGAGTTTGGTTATGTTTGTGTTCTTGTATTAAAGTCTACTTTGAATCTTTCTCTTCTTCCAGTCGTCTGCTTAAACCACACTTAGGATCGTAACAGAACAACCGGCCAACTAAATTTGCCGCCTTATCCCAGAAAGGGCTTCCTTTTTTGGACTTCACCCTTCTTTTTAGTCATCCGCTGTACAGACGGTGTTTGACAACAAGAGTTTAAAGTCTCTCTTCTGGATCTGGGCAAACTACTGCCACCCGGAGCCCTGCCAATCCTCCCGCCACTGTGAATGAGTACCATGAGAGAAATTCCTTGTGTCCCTTAATATTGCCCGAATATCCATTGTCTTCAGTCCTGCTGATCCCTCCCAGCCGTCCTCTCCCACCACCTCCACTTACTTACTTAATCAGGATTATTCTATTTTTAGTTAGTTTTTGTGCTACTATCAATTCCATTGGTGTCAAACTCAAGGTCCGCAGGCCGCATCCGGCCCGGCGAGTAATTCTGTCCGGCCCGCACGATCACTTTATTTAATGGCCCACGCTCCAGCTGCCTTGCCGAACACTTCCTGTGTTAATCAAGTCTAGCTTATGGCTTATGATGCTTTGCGCTCGTGCACCCCCCGTCAACAATCTAGTATCGTGCGCACCCCCCCGTCAACAATCTAGTATCACGCGCACCTCCCCCGTCAACAATCTAGTATCACGCGCACCTCCCCCGTCAACAATTTCACGAGTTCACACTTACGAATGATTCAGGAGCAATGAATGGTAAGCGTATTTGGCGAGCTGTCCGAGGAGAGGGCTCCGAGCTCGGTGTTAGCCCGAACCTGGAGCACTCCCCCCGTATCCTGACTTTGATAGGAACAATTAAGTGTGAGGAGTTGGGGTGGTGGAGGGATGCCGAAAAATGTCAAAGAGCTGTAGGTGAGTCAAACGTGTCTATATATACGTACTTCCTCTCCTGCTGATAGGATGAGGAGTAATTGCTGATGACGTGTTGATTGTATTAATCATTTGAACGTGCTCCTCCCGAACTTTGTTAATAAAACATCATTTCACGAGTTCACACTTACGAATGATTCAGGAGCAATGAATGGTAAGCGTATTTGGCGAGCTGTCCGAGGAGAGGGCTCCGAGCTCGGTGTTAGCCCGAACCTGGAGCACTCCCCCCAAAAATTGCAACCTAGTCGGACAGCCGCTGAAGATTTTGATGACCCCCCAAAGAATTGCAAGGTTACAGCTGGGGGGGTAGATTGTGAGTTCGGGAGGGCAGATGAATGTTGCTGTAGAGGGCTTGAGGTGCGGAGGGGATGATATGGCTTTAGCATTGGGTATGTGTTTGTTGTTCAATTTGTTGCCAGAAAGAGAATTGGGTGTAATTTTGTTTCTGGGAGTATGAGGGGTACCTCTGAAACTACTCCCCTGGCTGCCATAGAAGGGAGGTATGAAGCCACCGCGGTAGGGGAAACCCCCGTGATCGCTGCGGGAGGCAGGAGGTACATCGCCGCTGCGACAGTGGAAACCCCTCGGGGCCGCTGCGGGAGGCAGGGGGTACATCGCCGCCGTGACGGTGGAAACCCCTCGGGGCCGCTGTGGGAGCAGGAGGCACGTCGCTGCCGTAGCAGTGGAAACCCCACGGGGCCCTCACAGCAGCAGGAGGCACGTCAGCGTCTTAGCAGGGGAAACCCCTCTGGCCCCCGCAGTAGCAGGAGGCACATCGCTGTTGCAGCAGGGGAAACCCCTCGGGGCCGCTGCAGGACCAAGGTGGTGCGTCGCCGCCGCGGTGGTGGAAACCCCCGTGGTCGCTGCGGGAGGCATGTCGCTGCCGTGGCAGTGGAAACCCCTCGGGGCTGTCGCGGGAGCAGGGGGCACTTTGCCGCTGCGACGGTGGAAACCCCTCGGGGCCGCTGTGGGAGCAGGAAGCACGTCGCCGCTGTGACGGTGGAAACCCCTCGGGGCTGCTGCAGGAGCAGGAGGCACGTCGCCGCTGTGACGGTGGAAACCCCTCGGGGCCGCTGTGGGAGCAGGGGGCACGTCGCCGCCGTGACGGTGGAAACCCCTCGGGGCTGCTGCAGGAGCAGGAGGCACGTCGCCACTGTGACGGTGGAAACCCCTCGGGGCCGCTGTGGGAGCAGGAGGCACGTCACTACCGTAGCAGTGGAAACCCCTCGGGGCCCCCACAGCAGCAGGAGGCACGTCAACGTCACAGTAGGGGAAACCCCTCTGGGCCCCTGCAGCGGCAGGAGGTACGTCAGCGTCGTAGCAGGGGAAAGCCCCTCTGAGCCCTTTCAGCGGCAGGAGGCACGTCAACGTCGTAGCAGGGGAAACCCCTCTGGGCCCCTGCAGCGGCAGGAGGCACGTCAGCGTCATAGCAGGGGAAAGCCTCTCTGGGCCCTTGAAGCGGCAGGAGGCACGTCAGCGTCGCAGCAGGAGAAAACCCCTCGGGGCCCCGGCGACAGCAGGAGGCACGTCGCCACCACTGCAGCGAAAAACCCCTCCGCCGCAGGACCAAAGAGGTATGTCGCTGCTGTGGAGTTGGAACTGATCCTGTGGCAGTGGGAAAATTAGAAGCTTGCTCCTGCGGGAGCGTCACTGCTGCAGCAGTGGAATTAGAGGCTTGCTCCTGCGGGAGCGTCACTGCTGCGGCAGTGGAAATTAGAAGCTTGCTCCTGCAGGAGCGTCACTGCTGCGGCAGTGGAAGTTAGCGAGTGCTTGCTCCTGCGGGAGCGTCACTGCTGCGGCAGTGAGAGTTAGAGAGAGCTTGCTCCTGCGGGAGCGTCACTGCTGCGGCAATGGAAGCAGTGGCCATGAAGTTGTAAGTGGGGAGGAGCTGATGCTTAACAGAAGACCTTGTTTGAATGTGCGGTCTGTTTGGTCTGATGTGGCTCTTGAAAGCTTCTGGAGACCAGCGGCGCAATGCTTGTATTTACTGTTGGGAAAGGCCTTTGCACGGCCGTGGTTGCTGCACCTATGCGAAAAGGATGGCTGGATGAATGGTCTGTTGGGAATCCGGTTTGGGGTAGCGTAGCTTTAAGAAGTTTGGAACCGGAATTTGTAATGGGGTGGAATCGTCTATAGAGAGTGGGACGGATGGGAGTTTAGCCTGCGAGTTTCTGAAATGAAAGTAGGCTGAGTGGATGTGATGGTGAGTCATGAGCATCTGAGGTAACCAAGCCAGTGTGAACGTGGCTTCACTGCTGCGGCAGTGGGAAACTTCCCCCTTTTGCTGACTCCTGCGGGAGTGTGGGGGAACATCATTGCTGCGGCAATGGAGGCGGCAGTGGAATAATTTCCGTTTGAACTGAGCTCATGCGGGAGTGTGGAGGTGCATCACTACAGCGGGAAAGGAGAACTTCCACTGAACTAATCGCGAGTTGGATGATGGAGATTGTCCATTTCCTCGACTTCTGTTGTCTCTTGTGGCGGTGAAAGCCATTTCTGGGGAGACTGATTTGATCGAATGTAACTCCTGAAGCTTCCGATGACCTGCGGCCCAGTGTTTGGATCTGCCGGTTGGGACGCGGCATGTGGTGGGGTGATTTAAGTCTTCTGTGAAGAGTGGGTCGGATGGGAGTTTGGCCTGATCTCTTAAATGAAGGTTGGCAACGAAGGATTGTTGCTGTTGGAGTAAAAGCCTTACGGTTTGGTCTCTCTTACTTTCGTTGTGCGGCGCTGGCGAGTCGGAATATGGACGGATTTGGATTAAGGTTGGATGTGATAGAATCAGAGGAACTGGAATCTATATGGCTCGACCATGGCGTTGAGTGGTCGGACGACATTTGGGTAGAATCCTTGGCGGAGAGTAGGGGTACGGATTTCCAACATGATTGATTGTCTGGTGTCTGAGCTGGTGGGTTGCGTTCTTGATATACCTTTGATGAGCAGAGGATTAGGTTTCGGTAGTGAGAAGTAGATTTCGCCTAGGTAACCCATGGTGAAGCTGGCTTGGAAGTTCTTGGTGTTATTGGAATGCAATACGAGTCGGTGGTAGTGGGTAGAGACCATGAGGAGCAGACCACATGTGGAGTGGAAAGTCTTGAACTTTTCCACTCCACATGTAATCCTCCGAGGGAGTGGTTTGAAGCGAAAGCTTGAGGAATGAACGTTTAGCGTCGATAAATATCAACTCTGAGTATTGATGTACTGGTTGGGAATAGGTCCACCTCTGGTGGCAGCAGCCTTAACTTCAGTTGGGATTTGCGTTCAACTGTTGTTGGCGACAGAGGTGGTTCTAAGCGGCAGTGTTTGTGGAATGGCATAGCAGAGAACGGGATGAAAGGAGAATTAGCATGGTGGAGAGAATTAGGTGGGAAAGGCCAGGGGCGAAGCCACTTGCGGAGGCAGCCTCACGCTAGGATCGGAAGGCCGGGCTGCAGGCCTAACGTAGGGGAAAGGTTAGGTACGTGCTGCCGTTGCTAACCCTGCACCGCTGGCGGAGGCAGGTTCGCACTTAAGGGGCGGCGTTTGTCGCTAGGTGCTGGCATGTGAGGTGCAGTGCTGGAAAGCTGCAGTGCTGCTGCGTCTTAACGCTTGGAAATCTGGATTTGCAAGGGAGAGATATGAAGATTTAAGGAACGTACGTTCGAGACATTTTGAAGGTAGAGTTGATTTGGAGATGGTACAGCTGACTGGAGCGAGACCTATTCTAGTTAATTTGCTTTGGTCGTCCTCCTTTACTATTGATACGAGTGCTGAGGTGTCGTAGGAAGTTGGGCAAGAAGAAGGTGGATGTCTTGATGTTGGAGGTGAAGGCAAGCCTCGGCGTCATAGGGTGCGACAACGGAGCGGAAGGGCTGGCGACCGCGTGGTGTTGTTGGAGGGTCGGTTGCAGTGTTTGTTGAGTGCATGAGCTCCTTTCGACAGTGGGATACGGTGAAGGAACTTGAGAGGAAGAGTTTATCGTGAAACTGGTACATCTCAATCTTGGACAGGGGTGGCCAACCTGTTCAGCATGAGCCTCGAAATAAGCTCATGGCTGCGGAGAACCGCATGACAGACTGTTAAATTCGCATTTGTTGATGGGTAAAGCTTTTTTTTTTTAACATATGGCACCCCACGAGCTATACAAGCATGCAGAGACAATGCGTCTGTGAATTATATATGCGGGAAAACGATATATCATCTCATTAACGGTGACAGGAAGTATAAAAGTAAGCAGCCTTGGTAATGTAGTGATCGGTTGGAAAACGTCTCCGGTTACTATCGTAACCTCTGTAATTTAATCATATTCCGTTTAGAGAAGTATGAAGGAAATGCTATTTAAGATATTTATACCGTCTGGCAGCCGGATCTGCATCGCGCTACGATTGGCCAGTTGTCAACTGCTGTTATCCATACATTTTCAGAAATGACGTGAAGGGGAGGAGTTCCCGAATGCATTTCATTAAACATCTCGTTCCTACTCTCGAAAGGGAACGCGCTTCTGCGCGCCTCTATTTGAATTCGGTAAAACATCGTGGCGGCTGACCTTGGCAGGATACATGTAAATTTATGTTTTTGTAGACAAAAGGTCTCAGCGGGCCGGATGAGAGCCGCGAAAGAGCAGTCAAAGAGCCGCATGCGGGTTGGCCGCCCCTGGTCTTGGACAATGTGGCGAAAGGTGGGGCATCACATGATCGCCTGCTAAATTTGAACACATTGGCTGGCGCTGAGCCAGAGAAAGCGCTCAAAGCTTGTTGCTGTTCAGTGTTTCAATCTCTTGAATTATTTTGATTACAGATGTCTAAATACGCGAGAAACAACAACAAAAACGATCAATATGGTTTGTAAAAACATTGATTTCCGTAAGTAAAACCTTTCAATTATAATATTGACAGTTGAATTTATATCAGATGCATGTTGCATATTTAATTTCAAAACAACTTACCTGTTGGAAATCGAAATATCAAAGTTTATGAAAGTTCACAAACTTATTGTTTTTGAGTAAACCCTGAGCAGGGGTTCATCCAAATATCATAGACTTATAAAGCTTATCTTGGACTTAAAGGATTGAAACAGTGAAGGCAAAGAATTACTTTGAAATAGAAAGTGCATATGGTTTCTTTTCAGCGAGTCCACTTAATAGCCGATTAAGTTGAAACAACAAGGCAGCGTTGGCAATAAGTGCTTGATTCTTGTGTGGGCGGCTGAGCGCGCGATCTGAAGTGGCGCGTGCGATCGGACTGTACTGCGCGCGATCTGGCTTCGGTGCGCGCTACTGCTTGAGTTGCGAAGAAGCAGCGCGTTACTTTAGAACAATCACATCTCAGACGTGGGTTCCCCGGAACAGTAGTATTGAGAGGGCACAACTGCTCGTGATTTAGTGATGCAGAAATAAAAGCGCCGGGAAGGATTGCAGCTGCTCTTTTGTGTGAGCTGACGGGCAGAGAGAGTGTGAGCTGAAACTGCAGCGCGGTCTGCTGAGGCTCGCGGCAGCGGCGGCGGCCTGGCTAGCAGGAAGAAAGCGGCATTGCCTGAGAGTCGAGCGTGTAGCTCGGCCAGCTTTATCGTCCTTTCTCAATGGCAAGAGCGATTAACAGCCGATGTAGAGCTGCTGGATACGGATGTTTACTTGGTGGCGAGAATGGCCTCAAGTCTTACTGTGCGTTGCTTGTTGTTGCTTAGGACCCGTTTGTTTGGTCTGGCACCCGTGATGTATTGCTGAGGGTGATATAATATAGTTAGCATGGTGTTGAGCGGATGAGGATCGCTACTGGGTCCGGAGGTTTTCGTGGAGAATCCATCTAACGAGTGGAGCTCAATTTCGGGTGTATGGCGACCAGAAGGCGGAGCCACAATGCCGTCAACTGTCGAGCTGCCGAAAAATGTCAAAGAGCTGTAGGTGAGTCAAACGTGTCTATATATACGTACTTCCTCTCCTGCTGATAGGATGAGGAGTAATTGCTGATGACGTGTTGATTGTATTAATCATTTGAACGTGCTCCTCCCGAACTTTGTTAATAAAACATCATTTAGTACTGCGCGACCTAAAGTATGTTTTGGATTTTGGCCCCCTGTGGAATTGAGTTTGACACCCCTGATCTACTCTCATCCTCAGTCTTCAGCCAAGCCGGTCATCCAGTCGTCATCTTCCCCCATCGTTCTGTCCGTGACCTATGCAGGTCTCCAGCCTCGGAGTGCTCCGTTCCATCTTGACCCGACGCCCTGGCTCCTGCACCCCTTCCTCCCTCGATTCCACCGTGAATCATCAGTCATTCGGCCTCGCCGGGCTCCATCAAACCGTTGGCTCCACCTAGCTTCACTTTCATTTTCCTTTAGACCCTCCATTCTCCAGGCTTATCCTACTTCAAGCAATGTTCAAAACTTTGTATTGTGAGCACTCTTGTGTACTTTTGCTTCTTCAGGATGAATTGCTTGTTGTATTCATCAAGTTATTGAATGAATGAAATGAATTTTATTGTATTCATCAAGTTGTAAGTCTGATAAATGAATAAATGTAAATGTAGTTCGGACATCGCCACGCCGCCGCTGCAGACTTGCAGGTCGTCCACTGCACTCTGGCAATCCACCCCTTCGACTTCGGCCAGCTCGTCTTTCCTCAGGCTCCACCTCTGCCCTCTGGATCCCCACTTCCATCTTGGGGGTCGCTGCTGTGGCTACTGCGAAGTCCCATAGCCCCCTTGGCTTTTCGTCTGCACTCTGGGCTCCATTACCTATGGCTACATCCCTGTTGGTTGTCCCCCTAGTGTCATCAGCTGGGATTCTGCTATGGCCCCTCCCTCCATCAACCCCACCATGGGCTATTGTCCTTATGGCCACTTGACTTCGCCCATCATCCCAATCATGTCTTCTTCCTTCATCATCGTTGCCTTTGTTTTGTCTGCCTGTTCTCACTACCCTTTTGCCATCTCCTCGTCCACTTCCGAAGCCCCCACCCTCCTTCCCTCACCTCTTCTGCAGGTCACGCCTTCTGGGAAGGAGTGTAATGTAACAGGTTATCGGTCAACTCTGTCTTAGTTTCACTTTCATGGACTTTTAGATGGATTTTGTTCAATCTCGTTTGTTCTAGTCCCTGCCTATCTTTGTCATGGAATTTGAAATAATTTTGTTATTCTATCCAGCTGTGTGTTGTTAATTATCCTAGCTTGCCTGTGTATTTATCTGCCTCTGTTTTCAGATCTTTTATAAGTCTACTTTGAAAGTCATTCCATCTGATTTTTTCTTTGTATCAGCTATTGGCTGATTTACCGTCATTTAATTTTTTTTCCCTTGAAAAAGTGATTACTCTTAATTATACTGTAATTTAATTACAGTTACTTCTGATGTAGTTGCATTAAAGGGTTAGTTCTCCCAAAAACTTCCAAAAATCGCCATTAATTACCGATCCTCATGTCAGAAAAGTTGGACTAAATCGCTCAATTCATATGGATTAGTTTTACGATCACTTTTTATGGACTTTTTGGAATGTCAAAGTGGTAGTTGTGTAGTTGTCAATGGAGGGACAGGCTTGGAACGACACGAGGATAAGTAATTAATGACAGAATTAGTTTGGGTGATTCTTTGACTCTTTGGGTGAACTAAACCTTTAAATGGAAGTCTATGGGGCAACTGTAACACTTTCATTGCAAGTGCTTTTCTATCATACACTGTAGTATACAGAGTTAAAATAATTTCCTATCACAGTTGAAAGTATGCTCTTAAAAGAGCTTACCTTGCATTTAACCTGTAATATTCATTTGAAGCATGTCTTTGGTGTTGAAGGCGGTTCTTTTTACAGCAAACTGTGCCTTCTTATAGCTTTATGCACTCGTTGACCCTGAATCTAAATTTGGCCACTTTTAAGTGTCTACTTTATACGTCATTTGTGAATCAATGCCACATGTCAAAACAAATGACCAAAAACCATCATGTGCACTTTGTAACACTGTGCAATCTGAAAATCAAGTTGATATGGACTTTGAAGCTAAGGACAGACGGCAGTTCAGTGTCTGATAAAGTGTATTTTTGTAGTCACACAGCAGTCCCATTTTCCTCCTCTCTCTCTCACACACACACACACACACACCCCACAGGCTCAAGCTTTTATCTGATCCAGACTGCAATTGGCCCTGAGCTTTGCAAGCTTCTGCAGTGAAGCCCTTGTTGATTTGACCCGCTTTAATTAAACTCCATACAGTTGTGCTATCTGTATTTGTGTCTTTTATTGAAGATTGTTTTTTAAAATGAAATTTTACTGAATAGCTTGTTGAGTCTCATTGAATGCCTTGTCATGTGAGTGTAAACATCCACTGATAGCAGTTATTTTCATCTGCTGGAGAAGCCACGTTTGACTGCGTCTTTGTGTGGATACAGTCAAAGATAGAGAAGGGCATTATGATGTCATTAGCAGACCAGGTTTGAGATGTCAGGCCCCCACTGATAAACACAGGCCAATGTAGAGCACAGCAGGATCTGAGGCCATTAAACTGAAGGAAAAGCAGTGTTCTTAGTGTAGGAGCAGGGATGTGAGAGGCTTCTGGGTCTTTTATGTGGAGGGCCTGAAGAGGGATAATAGATAGATGAATTAAGATGTTCTACACCCCTGGGTGAAAAATAGCCATTATGCCATTAAATGGTTAAACAGTATGTTGGGTATATCCCAGGGTTTCTATGTTATATTTGGGATGATGAAGCTGATCTTAGATGTTGATTGGTCAGTACAGTTGTGCTAAAATTATAATCATACTGTTATTGCTTACATGTCAGGGAAAGTATTTTACGATATTAAAATTTTTTATATTTCAAAATGCGCTGCCATTTATCCATTCAGACTTTTTTTGTAAGTCTCTTGTGCTCACCAAGGCAGCATTTGCTTGTGAAATTTACACAAAAAAAAAACATAATTTTTTTTATTTTATTCAAATAACATTTCTAGTATTATTTTCAAAGTTGAAAACCGTTGTGCTGATTTATATTTCTGTGTAAACCGTTATATTTTTTTAAAGGATTCTTTGATAAATAGAAAGTTCAAAAGAACAGCATTTAATAGAAATCTTTTGCAACAATGTAAAAGTTTTTTACTGTCACTTTTAATCAATTAAATGGATCATTGCTGAATACAAGTATTATTTTCTTTCTGACCCCAAAATTGTATTCAAAATGTTCCTCAATATGAGACATGTGAATATGAAACAAATATGTATAATGTATTTAAATAGTATTTACCGTAATACATAGTAAATAGTATTTAGATTGTCATCCAGGTTTTAATATTTTATAATAGTTAAGTATTGCTGGTATTGCTGTGACCATAATTCAATCAAATTAAAGACAATATGTGAACTGGGCCAACATAGTAATATATTGCCTGATTCAATAGATATTTCACAGCAAATGATTTTAACACTGCTGTTCAGTCACAAGTAGTGAGCACTGATAATGTATGAAAAAATGGATCCCCTAAAAACTCTTAATGGCTTTCCTCACTATACACCACCCACATTCAGGGGCTGTCAATCATCATCCAATGAATTTTGATGACAGACATATATGGAATGATGGTTTTATGAATATTTGATATTCCATGGGAAAATTGGAAACTGTATTGAGGACCTTTCTTCCATTCATGTGCCGGTCACTGGACTTTATAGCAGAGACACAAGTCTCTACTGCCACCCTGAGCATTGTTGTTGATGCTACAATATTTAGGATGTGTTCGGAATAATCAGAAGTATTTTAAGGCAATATGATGGCATATTAAGACAACTATTTTGTTTGCTACGTAAAAAACAAGGCCAAAAGAATTTATAAACATTTAAATGTAGATAATCATAAAATATCTCTTGTTTAATAGTTTGATTACGGAGTAATCAACCACTTAGTTGTTAATAACATTAAAACTATATTTTAAAAAATGTAAACTTTTTTTAAGATAGAAATGTTAAATGTGCTTTAATATGATTTTTTTTAAACTTTATTTTCAAAAGCAAAGTACCATCTCAAATATACCACTTTGTTTTTGTATTGCCCTGTGGTAATTTTTACACCTAACTTTCATTGTACTGCTTTTCCACTGTGTACTTCAAACAAATACACCAACAATTAATTTGCTTTCTCTCTTTCTCTCTGTTCCAGTGGTCATTATGGCATCTGGTTTACTGGTCTACCCCTTCGGTCTCAACTCCAGCCTGGTCAAATCTTTCTGCGGAGACTCCGACATCTACTACGCTGGGGAGTGTCAGATAGGGTGGGGCTACATGCTGGCTATCGTAGGTGTCATGCTCACCCTCTTCCTGCCCTTTTTCGCCAAGTACGCCCCCAAGGAGCATCTGTCACCCACCCCCTTGCCGACCCTATTATAGAGCTTGAAAGACCGCCTACAACATTCAACCTGCTCAGCTATCAAGTTACACAATTTGAGGTTGGACATACTGCAGAGTCGCATCATTTGGTGTGGTTGGTAATAATGATGCCATCAATGTGAGCAGAGCTCAAGAGCCCTCATCCCTCTATTCTTGTTTATTCGTGCTGGTGTCTTCCCATATTCGATAAGGTCCTTTTTTCCCACACAGTCAACCTGCCCGGTGGAAAACTCATTTGAAAAGGATTATATGGATCTTGGTCCTTGGCTTTCTAATTTAGTTTTAAGCTCCGTCTGTTTTGTGTTTTTGTTCTTGACTGAAGAACTTCTATGGACGAACTACTGAAAATAACAGATATAGACTAAGGTGCAAATTTCGCGATTTTTTTTTGCAAGGATCAAAACCAAAAATTGCGAAATGAAGAAAAATTGATAAACATTTTCCAATAACTTTTTACTGAGACTTGTCAGCATGCAATGAAAGGGCAAAAATGACAGCCTTATGTTGAACTAAAGGATCAACAGATTTAAAGGAACAGTTTCTAACACCTGATACAGTACCTATTCAAGGACCAACACTGTGGCTTAAGTGAACTCAGACCCTTTTTATCCTCTGTACAAGTCTTAAATTCACAGGCTTGTCTGTATTTTCTTCTCTTTTTTTCTCATAACCCTGTGAGAGCCATTAAGGAACTGTATATACAGTACGGACAAGGCCGTTGCTTCAAACTGCCATGGATGGATCAAAAGCATGGACTTTTCTCTTCAACTGTATGTAAAAGTGATATGATCCAACAAGTAAAACCATGCATTTTTCCAAACTGAGTGGACGGGAAATATTGTGAAGTCTCCTTCTAACATATACTAGTGCTGAATTATTCAGGATCACACAAATCAGGAGCAAGGCTGTTCTTAAAGTTGGGCTTAGTTAACGCTGAGACACTATGTTCTGGAAAATACCAACTTGTAACCAACTTGTGCCTTTTGACCATTGCTAAGACTTAAGTACCTTTCATCAGGTAATCTACTTCTAAAACATTTTGTAAATGCTTTCTTGTTGGATTAACATTGTGCGATTGTTTCTGTATGTCTCCATCTTTAATGATGGTTAGTTTTAGTCAAAAGTATTTGATGATGGAGCTTCTTGCCAAGCTGATTGCCTGTTTTGTTTATAAAGGGTTTGCAACACAGAAAAAAATGATGAAAGCTAAATTAGCAAGTCATTGAACAAGACAGGACAACCAATTCAGTCCTGATTTGTCATGACAGATTTATGTATCACTTTAATAAATTTAACCGATCAAATTAAACTAATGTTCTAATGCATTTGCTCTTGGCACAGCAATACGGTGAAACTAAAGCTTCTACTTGGATCATTCCATATTGCACTTGGCTCACTTTTGCTGTTGTGTTGATTCATTTGTGTGTTATGTGTTCAGACTTGCTAATAATATTGGCACTCAACTGCCCTCTTAGTAGATTTAACTCCAACTTCTATTATGATATATATGAGCATACAGCAAGAAAAAAAAAAGATATCAAACATAGCAGGCCCTTTTAATGTGTTTATGCAGGAGTACACTGGCGTCCTCCGATTGCCTTGACGTTAACTTGCATTCTTGAGTTTCTGATTATGTATGTATGTGAAGTCTGACCACTGGTAAATCTTAGATCTTGTAGATTAGTGCTGTGTGTTAATCCCATTGTGATGTTTTGGTTGTAAATACTTCTGTAACATGTCATCCTGATGGTTGGTTCCCTTTTGAAAGATATATTTTAAGATGTTACCTCATCAGTGTGTTTGTTTAACCTTTGAAATCCTTATCGAATTGTTGTTATGTGTTTCTTCTTTGTAATAAATCATTTCAGAAACTTATCAAATTGAAGTCTTTTCAGTGAAGATACCAATAAAGCAAATTGAATACAAATTGGTTTTTAATGCTCCAATTGACAATAAATGCATATAAATTGCAACTCAAATATTATGCATGTAAATTTGAATAAATAAATATATTATAACAATAACTTATAATAAATTAAAAACTATATTTTAATGCATCTGCATTACAATAACTTATTAAATTACTTTAAATGCTTCTCCATTCTAATAATTTGAGATTAAATAAACAAATACAAATATTTTAAATGCATCTCAGTTATGAAACTCAAATATGATAAATGTATCTAAATTATCTCAGAACTACAATGCAAAGTAACTTTCAATCATCACGTACAGAATCCAGATCTTCAGATACAGATAACAGATTTACAGTAATACTGCTTTATCTTCACTGACAATTATAGGTCATCTCTTAACTAATCAAAACCAACCCTAACATCAGCAAAAGTCTGTGCTAGTTAATCTTTCTTGTTTTACTCACTCGATCCACATCAGATTTCACTGAGAGCCAGCACCACATGCCTCATCTCTGCATCTGACGCTCTCACAGCCTCCTGCGCGTTCCTCTGTTCTGACAGTGAAGCAGCTCGGACTGACACACAAGTCATTGTGTCCTTATGCTTGTCGTAGTTTCCGACGCAGCGATGCACCTGACCTCTGATCAGTCTGGGTAGAATCTGATCCTACAGAAAAACATACAGTGCCATGGTTAGCCTAGTGGTTAATCTAATTTGAAAAATAGTAAATGTCTATCCTAGTCATGTCCTAGAGAGAGAATTTGTTTCTTTAATTGTTTTATGTTTCTTCTGTCCAAATTAACACTTTTTTTTCATATTAAAACATTTTGGAAAGCTACGGCTTAAAGAAAATACCACAAAAAAAGAAAATACCACAAAAAAACCTTACGTCCTTAGACATAACAAATATATTGAAATATTATTAGGTGTAAAAACAATATATATAACCTTATATAACCAGCACCCCTATAATATTAATAGCATACCTGTAAAATCAGGTATAACCCGCAGGTTATATGTGGGAAAATACGGTAAATTAATACAATAATTATAAAATATTTGTAAAAATATACACTACCGTTTAAAAGGTAATATTTTTCTCATCAAGTCAGGATTTATTTAGTCAAAAATACAGTAAAAACAGTTATATTAATATTAGTAATATTGTGAAACACTATATTTTCAAATACAGTAATACCTCGGTTTACGAGTTTAATTCGTTCCAAGAGCGAGCTCGTAAACCAAAATGCTCGTACACCAAAACAATTGTCCCCATAAGAATGCACTAAAAATCGAACGTGTGGGAGCTGCAGCCGCGAACGAAGGACTCGACAAGACAAGAGTGGAGAGAAGTGAACTATAGGCACATGATATGAGAATCAGGTCAGAATCAGTGCTCTCACACACACACACACACAGGCAGAACTAGGAGACAATGAATTCATGAACCGTGACAGTTACTGCTTAGAGGTACTGTACGTGTATATTTCACTACGTGAACAATAGCGATCACAATTAATTAATGTTTACAACAGGAGGTAAAACCGCTGTAAATCACTCATAAAAGTATCACTGTGGTGAATGATGCAGCCAAACCAAGTGACGCTGAGAGAATGAATGAGTTAAGGGCTGATAAAGGGGTTGCAACCGCGTGTTTGTTTTATGAAAGGCTGTCATTAGGATATTTCCTGTAAAAATGCACACAACGATGCTGTGCGTTAGGACTTTTCCACACAAAAATGCGCATGGGTGAGGGAAAAATTCTCGTACACGATACAATGCTCGTACACCAATTTGACCCTCCATGCTCGTACACCGATTTGCTCATATACCAAGTCGCTTGTAAACTGAGGTATCACTGTAAATGTTCAGATGCAAGACACGGACGGAAAGATCACAAAACGTCCAGTTAGCACGTACTTGCACTGAAAAAAAATAGAAAAGTAGTCCAGTGAAAGAGGACCAATATTCCCAGACTCACAATTTCATAGTAAAGACACTGGACCACCTCTTTACCATCCCTCATGAGGAATTTCTTTGCTCCGTACTCTCCAACTGTGACTGCAGAGTCCAGTGTGGCTGTAAAGAGAGACAGGACAGTTAGATAAAGATTCAAATCAAGGGGATCACATGTGTGTGATAGTCTCCTCACCAAAAATCTCGAACATCATTGGTACCCTGTTCTTGTACTGGCTCCAGTGCTTCACTCCTTCAATAACTGAAGTAATCAGACGCAGCGATGTCTCACGAGGGGGCTTCTATCCAGCAAGATGGAAAATAAATGACATTAACTGAACAAATGAAACAACATTTTATACAGAGAAGCAGTATAACACTTTTCTCAAATTAAAAAAGAAAAAAGAAGCTGTACACACTCGCACACACATAAAAAAAAAGAGAGTAGAGGAAACATATGATATGAAAAACGTACAATTGTTATTTGTTAAACGTATTTTTTTAAGGATGCACGATATATTGGACACTGAATATTAGCCGATAAATGCTCATTTAAAAAATATTTAATATAGATTTTACTGAATCACATTACTACTTAATGTGATTTTACGTCATTTATCCATGACACTTGCATTTTGTTTTTTGATATGTAGGCCAAGTAATGTAATCCAGTGACTTGTTTGCATTATTTTTTGTTAAGCAATACATTTTTTGGTATCACTACAATACGGTCTCATTTGTTAATGCATTGTAACATGAACTAACAGAAAGCAATAACTTTGTTAATGTAAAATATGTGTGTTCATGTTAGTTCATTAACTAATATATATGGTATATACTAATATATTAACAGATATAACTTTGGATATTAAAAATGTTTTAGAAAATGATGAGATTAACATGAACTAAGAGTAATAAATGCAGTAAACTAACTATCGTAAAGTGTTATCATTTGTTTTATTATAAAGAAAATTGTAAAAAATATTTTCTAAAGTTAAGGAATCTACCACTGGTAGGCTAATGTACTGTATATGTTTACGTGTTTGGGGCATGGCTTTTAATTTTAAGCCTTTTGTTTAGGCTCTCAAAGTCAATACAAATTTGGATTTAGATCGGCAATCGGTTATTGGCTTTCAAATATAAAGAATTATAATTTTTTCTCATAACGACAAAGTTTTCATATTGGTGTATCCCTACTATTTTCCACATGGGATACACACACACACAAAAGATAATTCAACTGAATGTTAGTAGATAGTGACATGGGTTGTAAAGTTCAAACAAAGAAAGGTCAAAATATTGGGAAACTTTTATGATTTAGATTTTTAGATTTTGTGAACTATGCCTTTAATGTTGCCTAATATCAAAAGTGAATAAAACCAGATTATAGAAGCAGATCTATTAAAGGGATAGTTACACAACTGATGTGTGAATGTTCATCATATAAAAGATCGAGTAAATTCAGAAAGTTTATATGTATTAGTTTCACAATCTCTTTATGAACTTTTTGAAGCATCAAAGTAGTAGTTGCGTAACTGTTAATGGAGGGACAGACAGCTCTCAGATTTAATCAAAAAGATATTAATTTGTGTTCCGAAGATGAACAAAAGTTTTGTGGGTTTAATGACAACAGAATTTTATTTTTCGGGTGAACTAAACCTTTAAGGGTTGAGTTACTAAGATGTTACTCATACCAAGAAGTTTCAAATTTCATGTCCAAAGCAATTTTGCATGCTCAAAGTCTAGTCTAGTGTCTTTAGACTTGTAAAGTCACACACACCTGCTTCTGAGGGGTGGTCTGGACACTTGGGGTGTCCATCTTTTCTTTTGCCCACATTCCACTGGTTGATTGTCCAACAGGTTTGAAGTTCCACTTCCCGCTGTGACTCTGAGCTCCAGGTCCCGGACTGCTTCCTGCTGTGGGGCTACACTGTTTGGGACGGTACAGCATTTTGGGAGAATTTGTCGGTCTATTAAACGACTGCTGACTCTGGATGCCGCTGGACCGTGTGGGCTGGTTGAGTGAGACTGAGCTGCTGCTTGGAAAGCCACCTTGAAACTGGAATCCAACTGCTGGCATTGAATCCTGTCTCACTGGAGGCCTTTGCTGCCCTGTCTGTGACCTGGTTACAAATACAAAATATAATGTCAAATATTTTTGCAGGGTAACAAATAAAATGTGCTTAATGCAGTAAGATGTAAATGTAGATGTATTTAACTTTAAAATATGATTTAATGCATGAATCAACTTGAGTATATACTGTAAATTTAGGTAACACTTTATAATAATGTCCTATTAGTTAATGCATAATTAACAATCAGCAATACATTTGTTACAGTATAGTACTTAATAATGTTGTTAACATTAGTTAAATAAAAATCTTGTTCAGTGTTAGTTCATGTTAGCTCAGGTCTATTAAATAATATTAATGTTAATTACCCTTTTGACATTAATGTCGAATGAAAATGGAAGTAATTCCAAAGGCTCAGGTCATGAAATGGTTCCTTTACATTTTCATTCATGCTCGTTTTATTGTTTTGAAACTATGGGAGGCAATTGATCTAGCAATCTTGCGTTTCTGAAGAAATAACGCACAGATTCGGACACAGCAGCTTCAAGACCTTTCTAGGTGTGTAGTGATTATATGAGTATCAGTTGAGTACCAGGAATAGACAGCTTTTTTTGGGTGAGGTAAAGGTGTGTATCCTCGTCCTGCCACACCAGGTGAAGCAGCAGATCTCATGCTGGATTGCTGAGATGAAAGATAGGATCGCTGGTTCCACTGACCACTCTGACCTAAAGCTAAAAAAACAAAAACAAAAAACTCTTATATTATATTTAACAAGACATGATCATAAAAGACAGAAAAAAATGACATCAGCTTTGTCTGCATACATACTGTAATTAGGCTGGTAACTAATTTATACAATCAAACTGTTATAAATTGAACAAAACCTTGCAGAGCTCATTCCTTTCAGAGTTAAAAATTGGAGATTTCCATTTCACCCTATAGTGAATTAATTACTCCAATTTGCATCTAAATCAAGGATTCTGCAGGTTATATGAGTCAATTTAAGACTTTTTAAAGGCCTTTTTTAAGACCAAGAAAGGAACAATTAAGGAATAAACTGAGAACTCAATATGTTCTCTAAATGTAAATGTCTAGGGAGAAACGCATCGAGTTGTATTAGCAACACTTCCAACAGATATTCATTACTTTTTGCCCCCACAAAAAAAGCTAGACTCGCTCTGCTCCCAGCCATTAGAATATAGAAACAACTTTTACTGTATCCTCTGCAAAAAAGTGATGCTATTCCTCTTGTCTAAAAATCCTTAAATCAAAATGCATTTACTGGAGATACAAAATGACAAAATGATGTCTTGTTCTTTATCAAATTTATCAAAAGTGAGTTTTTGATTAAAACAAGAACTAATATCAAATTCAAAGGTAAGTTTTCATAAGTACCGTACTTTCCGCATGATAAGGCGCACTGGATTATAAGGCGCACGGCCGATTTTTGAGAAAATAGAAGTCTTTTAGGTGCGCCTTATAGTGCGGAAAATACGGTGATTGACAGATATTTGTTCTTGTTTTAAGTATAAACTCACTTTATTTTGTTCAGTTTTTTAAGACTTTATTTTACATTTTGATCTCAAGTACATGCATTGTATATCTAAAGATGTTTATATATATATATATATATATATATATATATTGAAAAACAGCATTAAAATGTAGTAAATGTAACAGTATTAAAATGCAACATAATGACAGAATATAACGACTTGGAAAGTGAAAAGGAAGAGCATCTGAACTGAACTGGTGCATAGTGTGCTTCACCAGAACTTGGTACATATTTATTCAGTAGAAACATACTAGGAAGAGCAGAGGAGGAGGAAGATTGTGTCTCATTGTAGTGGCTGGCCGTGAAGAGCTCACTCTCAGAGGGATTAGACGTCAAAGGCAGCCTGCTCCTCTTTCTCTGATTGAACAGAGGAACAGAAAGACCGCCTGCAGAAAGACAGAGAAACAAAAAGTCTGCTTTGATTTCAGGCTCCAGCAACCTGAATAATACTAACTGCAGCAAAGTGATGCATTAGCAGATAAGCACATTTTCAATTACTACGCAGATTTACATACAAGGTCTCTCTGGAAATAATACATTTCAAGTAATTAGCTAGATTATGTTGATGGCAAATGAAAGACTTTGACCCAACTTTTATTTTCAGGTATTTCCAACCAAGTAACAGTGATTGTAAATCCTACCTGTGTTTGGTCTCTGGTTTTCATTCTTCCACATCTTGACAACTCACTCCTCACACTGTCTGATAGGTGTAAAAATATGACGTATGTATATGAGTAGTTATTGTTTTTAAATATCACCATTAATTAACCTTTAATAAGTATATTAGCTGTGTGTGGTTTCTCATAAAGATTTACTATTCGGTGAGACTCGATGAGAACTTGTTATTTCTGTATGTTCTCACTCAAAAAGATTTAGAAATATTAACTTAAAATGTTTCTATGATAAGCTTTTAAGTAACAAGCTTTTTGTCACGATTTACTGGCTGTTAATTTTGCAAATAGTACAAGGTCATTCATTTACGAATCAAATTGTGCTTACCAGAACAAAATTGCGTCAATGAAGAGAAAATATGTTAATTAGATATGCTTATTCATTAAGTTAAGAGGTATCTATGGTTTAAACTCCTGTCAATTATTTAGTATTCCACTTATTTTTGTTTATTGCTACGAAATCGTTTTGGCGCGAGGCCTGCTCGTGCGCGTGAAGTTCTACTCATCCAGCGAATCGGTTCTTTTGAACAGTTCGATTCAAAGAGCCGGAATCAGAAGCTTCCTTATTCACGTCTCAAATAAAGCGTTCTCTCTCGCTCTCTCTCTCTCTCTCTCTCTCTCTCTCTCTCTCTCTCTCTCTCTCTCTCTCTCTCTCTCTCTCTCTCTCTCTCTCTCTCTCTCTCTCTCTCTCTCTCTCTCTATATATATATATATATATATATATATACATACTGTATATATATATATATATATATACTGTATATATAAAATCTTTTTTTATATCTTTTTTTTCTTTTTTTAACTGTACCGGGGCTAAATTGTTGATTGGTGGGACTTATGCCACTGGTGGACAGTGACTTATAAGTAAAAAATAATTTACAAATAATAAATTTTTGTTGGCCTGTCAATAATAATTTAATACAAATAATGTTTTAAAACCTTTGTAGGTGTTGAAAGTGCCAAAAAATGCAACAAAATGATGCTTTAAATGATTAAATACCCCACATTATGGGCTGTCTGTTCGCCACAGCATCCGGTGATGATGGCCCTTGTTTTTTTCTGGTGGATAGTAACTTTTGTAAAAACTAATTTACACACAATACATTTATGTAGACCTATCAATAATAATTTTAAACAAATAATGTTTTATAACCTTTTTAGGTGATGAAAGTGCAAATAAATGCAAAAAATAATGCTTTCAATTATTAAAAATTCCACATTGTGCGCTGTATGTTCGCCACTGTAATTACTACAAATGGAATAGAGTACAACAGTATGCCTCTATAGAATACAGTGGCTGCTTTCATTGTTTCTTTACAATTAATTTCCTTGAGGAATCTTTAGATTAAGACGAGGAATAAAATAGGCAGTTTATGTTGAATTAGATTGACCTTCGTCTGAAAGGTCTGAAGAGTAAAACTGAACAAAATATAGATTTTTATAACTGTCATTTAAGAAAGTCTTTTCTTGCCATCAAAACAAATCAAGAGGAAAGCAAGAAAAGAAAGAAGCAGGAAGCTGTTTGTCTCCAGTTCCACTCTGACACTTTGAAGACCCTATGAGGATGTCTGATATGCATAAAACTCATCCTGGTATGTTAAATGTTGATGGATCAGTGTCCGTGAATGCCTGCACGTAGTAGTTGGCATGTCTTCATTTAATGGATGTCTACGCCTGAGTGTCTCGTGTGAGAGCAGCAGGGATCCTGCCAGTGTAAGGTAGGTGCTGCAGAGAAACATATATGATGGAGGAGATGATTTGCCAGCACTGAGCACATCTAGGTTGTGATCGGTGATCGTATCATTAACAATTAATAAGTTCTTTAGTAGAAAGAGATCGAATATTCATCAAGCTGAACTCTATCAATTGTTAATTTTAGGGATCTTCAGAGTCAGGTTCTGGAAGTAAAAACTCTCCATAAGGAAATCTATTTTTAACGATAACCTATAAACCTTTAAAAACAGCCCAACTGTGAGCTACAATGTTGTTAATTGATGGTAACTGCTTCTGTTGAAGCCATCAGCCTATGGCAATGCGTTTTGACTTTTTCATTTTCGGATATGAATATTTGATATCAACAATTCAGCTTTCACTAGTTAAAATGCCAAACAGTTGAGAGTAGCCACTGACTTCCATAGTAGGAAAACACATACTATGAAAGTAAATGGCTACCATTAACTGTCTGGTTACCAACATGAATGATCCCTTTAATGTAATGGCATTCTTTGACAATGTTTAAGCTTTTAAAATGTTTTATTTTGTCAACATTAAATCTACAGTCAAGGCAAAAATAGAAATAATGCACACACAAACAAACTGTTATCTCCCCTCAATCCCAAAGTACATCTGAAATATATCAGCACACCCTTTGTCGTTAAGGAACTGATAAAGCTGTCCAAGGTCCATGTGGTTGCCTCTGTTCCCATGAGGGTCAAATATGGCTTCATGAAATCCACTAAACTTGCGTAGGGAGTCAATTCTCTCCTCCATTGAGCTGTTTTCCAAAGGGAAATCCTCTCTGTGACGAATCATAATTCTTTTCCATGTTAAAACTTTCACCCTGAAAATATAAAACAAATGCATCAATAATAAAAACAAAAATCAGCTTTGCCATCATAGGAATAATTTTTTTAAATACAACCAAATAGAAAAGAGTTTGAACTGTATTAATATTTAATTCACAGATATGACTGTTTTTACTTTATTTTTGATCAAAAGAAAAAGCAAAAGAAACATAAAAAAAATGCTTGGCTATTCCAAACTTTTGAACGGCAGTGTAATAGAATAATAAAAACAAATTGAAAAATAAAGTAAGATGGTTTGATACAACCATAAAGTACGGTTAATTATTAGCTGCAGAGAGCATATGGTTTTATGTTCTCTGTAACTAATAATTAACCTTACTTTATGTTAAAATGTTGTCATGTTAATATGCTGCATATGGAGCTGCAAGACACATAAATGGCATCCTCACAAGCATAGTCAAACCTACACACACACAAAACCTATTTTAAAATAGGTATTTAAATCCTCTTTGGTATTTTGTGTTTACACTCAAAAGGCAAGTGTAGACCCGACTGATACTAATATCAATAGGTATTGATTTTTAATTAATACCTGGCCCAGAACTCATCACAAGCAGACTGCAGACCCTCCACACACACAATACCAGGCTTTCCCGGCATACTAAACCCAGAAAGGTTCAGCTCCTTTGCCCATTCCAGAATGTTCTTCCGCTTGATCTTATTGTAGATATGATGGCTGTAGATCCAGATTCTAGTGAAGGTATCTTTTGACTGCATCGAAACATCTTCCTTCTTGGGATCGCTGACAGGGGCACTTTTAGTGATATATGCTTGTGCATTTTCATTGATCCACTGAACAGCAGAAAGAATACACACATCACCACTGCAGCTTTCAGACAGGTAGGTGTTGAGGTTGGAGTGAAGCAGCATCTGCTGTGATCTAGTGAGTTCAGAACATCTGAAAAGGGCAAAAAATAAAAAATATTACCCTAGTAAAAATCAAAAAGGAATCCAATTGAAATATCTATGCTAACTTGGATCCTAATGGGAATTCAGATACTTTATAGCAGGGTTCCTGGAGGGCCACTGTCCTGCAGAGTTTAGTTTAGATCCAAACTCAACTGTCTGCACTTTTCTAGTAACTCTGAAGATTTTGATTAGCTTGTGCAGGTTGTGTTTAATTAGGGTTGGAACTAATCTCTGAAGGGCAGTGATCCTCTAGGACTGGATTTGAGGAACACCGCTTTATAGGGTTTCAACATAACACAAAACAATGGCTGTATTCGAAAACCTAGGCAGCTGACTTGTTGCTTCGCTGCCTTATTGGCAATAATTCAGCAGACACCTCACAAAACTGATTTGGGAAAAACTTCTAAGTCAGCATAACAGTTTAATGATCCACAGCAAAATAGAGCAAGCTTTGGCGAGAACTAAACAAATATTTAATTACTACTTTAGTAATTTCTTGCTAGAAATGACATCAGAAGTGAAAAAAGTTGGTCAAAAATTTACATTTACACACAAACTGATCAGCAACAGGGAACTTTCAAATGCTATCTTTCCTTTTCTAGCTCAACTGTCACACAACAGAACACACAGGATTGTGGGATATCAAAGACAGTGAAGGATACATATGCTGCCTTCAAAAATTGATCAGATGAAGATTTCGCAGGAGACAGGAAGTGGAGCTAACATTGGATTCGGATGTGCCTTGATGTGTTTCTACCTTGGAACACGCCCTCCGAAGGGAGCATTTTTTAAGCTTTCAGACGCAGCCAATTTGTAGATCAAGATCAGTGTTTCCCATCCCTGTTCCTGGAGGCACAGTGCACATTTTGGATTTCTCCCTTATCTCACCCACATATTTCTGGTCTTGTAGTCTCTAGTAACGAGCTGATGAGTTGTTTGATTATAAAGAATTTGAAAATGTGTAGTGTTTGTGTGCCTCCAGGAACATGGTTGGAAAACACTGATCTAGATATTTTGACTACACAGTTCCCAATGGGACTCAGGGTTTGTACAGATTTTTAAGAGTGCAATTCAAGCACTAAAGTAAAGTCATTTGTGGTGATTTGCTTGGTAAAATTTTCAAAGGCCAGCAGCTTAGACACTGGCAGAAATGAGAATTAAATCCATAAAGCAGGTTTTCAATGTTTTGTGTATTAAATTACTGCATGCTTGCATTCAATTCTGTGTTTGTATTCTATTGTGAATTTTTCTTAATTTTGAGGAATACTACATTAACATTTATGCATTGGCCTGACGCTTTTATCCAAACGACTTACTATTTATTATATACTAAAATATAATATAATAAAATATATGTATTATAAATGACCTAATCATTCTAATGACGTTCTTGCTTTCCCTGGGAATCAAACTTATGAGTTTACAGGAGGAATACTGAACCGGTTTTGTGTGTGTGTGGTGATGCTTTCCTGTAGCTCAATCAGTTGAGCATTGGTGTTTACAGCGCCATGGTCATGGGTTCGATCCCAGGGAAAGCAAGAACTGATTTAATATGTTCCTTGAATGCAATGTTTATGCTTTGGATAAAAGCGTCTGATAAATGCATAAATGTAAAAGAAAATCACATATATCTACACAACCCATTTCACAATGTTGTGTGAAGTAAATGAGTGAGGTATTACTAAAGATTTAACAGTTTCTAGCACTAGGATGGTTGGTGGGAACTGATTAACGCAAATATTAATGTCTTGTTGCATTAAGTGTTTTAGCTTTCGAGTTTTTATGTTCTTGCTCCTATCACGTGTACTTCTAAATGTGCTTGCGCAACATCAAAGCAATGGGACTGCAGAGGACAATGAGAATACAGGTCATTTAAAGGTCATATAATTAATTAATATATAAATTTTTTTAACTCACACTGAGTGTTCTAAGAAAAAAAAATCAAGTATTTTCAAGGACGATGTAAAAAACATTCAAACCTTAAAAACATAATGGTTAAAATCAAGCATTTTCAAAACTCTGTATATAATATTGGGCTATTATGATTCCCAAGTAGATAAAAGGACATCAAAAAGGAATTTAAAGACAATCTATTCTCATGCATGTTCTGATAAAAATATCTGCATTTTTGCAATCCTAAATGAATTTAACGGTAACATCTTAATTAATTTAGCATTAACTTATATTAACAAAACAAGTTTTGATTTTAATAATGTACAAGTAAATGTTAAAATTAACATTACATGTTTTCTCTAAAACTCAAAACAATAAGTTCAGATCTCTGAACAATTAGTATCTTGTTCACATTAGATTGGAATTTCTTATTAACTTGAGCAAATGGCAGTTGCTTTGGCACACGTGTGTGAACAGGAAGTACAATTGTCTGCGGTTTGCACGACAACTAATTGCATAAGGCTCGTTGATCAAAACTGATGAGTCGATTCTAACTTAAACTGTCAAACTCTTCACGACTTCTCAATCATTTTCTATCGTGTAAGACTTACACTTAAGTCATCGCATTCAAAACGATACATTTAATTATGAAAAACTGGTTTATATATATTTCTTACATATCTTGCATTGACATTGTTTGTAATGTCTGCTAAATTGGAAAATGACCTCTTATTTCAATAGAATTTGAATCAACCATTTAACCAATCAAGATTGGGAGCATATATATGTAGACTGCCCATAGCACAATCACTACTGTAAAATTTTTTGAGAATGGAGGTGGAAAGTATATGGACAAGGAGATTTTTGCATTCAAGGAGATTTTTTTCCCCAGTACAATGGCAATGGAAAACATCAGATGTGATGTTGATGAAAATCTTAGGCCTGACCAGCAAGAGCCTTCAGGATCATTTTTTTCATGGATGTTTTTTAGTTATTTGGTATTTTTGTGTATTTGTGGTAACATAAGAAATATGAAATGTAAAGTGAAATCTTGCTTCTCAAATTACTGTACATGTCATACATTCATATAAAAATAAATGTACTATGTATACTTTTTATGTACTATTGACTTCTCAACAAATATCAGTAAAAAAGACAAAAAAGAAAACTTAATTTCCATGGTTGACTGGACTAAACCTTTTGACTAGTGTGGCTCACACAATGACGAAATACTTATTTTGGTGGCCTTCGCCAAATTACTGACCTGATAACTAGGTTTTGAAGCATGAATGAAATGTTTTGGGTGAGTAACTACATTTGGCAGACATGCAATAAAGTTCTAAAGTTCCAGCAAACAGTTGTGACATTTGCACTCACAGTTTAGAGAATGTTAAGGCTGTTTCGAAAAATTTACCAAAGCAATTGAGGAAAAACTGTAACAAAGATTAATAAATGCTGTAGAAGTCCAGTTCATTATTAGTTAATTATCATGTTAACTGGTGGTTAACTAATGAAACCTTATTGTAAAAGTGTAACCAATTTAAGTTTATTTAGAACTATTTTATTTAATGTTTTTGAACACTTTGATCTCACTGGAATCATTCAGGACTCTTATCAAAATGTCAAAGAAAGTCCAATAGAAATCCCATAGACATGGCTACTGTCAGTGTGTATTCAAGTATGTCACTGAGCATATCATCACAGTATAATTTATATAATTTAGTATAATGATAATTTATTCATTATTACAATCAATCAAAACAGTTTATAAAAATATAATTAATAGAAAGCACAAAGTATTTAAATACCTGACAGTAATATCTGGCAACACTTTAGGGTAGTCAGCTGGGTAAGTGCACAACAATGTAATGCTCACCTATCAGGAAAAAAAATTAGACTGTCATAGAAGTTAAATGATGAAGAACAAAGAGTGCATTTTAATGCATTTCCCACACTTACTGCAAGGTTCTCCAGCTTCAGCTTGATGTTGAATTGGGGTCTGGTGCTGGGAGGAGTATGAGCTGAGCCGTCCACATAAGCCCTGAGCTCTGCATGGGAGAGCTCATCCACTTCTAACTCTTCTTCACTTGGAAACATGCTTAACAGCAGCTCTATCTCTGCAAATTGTGCCTCTGCTTCTTCAGTCATATTTCCAACATGTGTATCAAACAAATCCAGTGCTCTTGAAGAATATTAGTTAACACACATCTGCCAAGACTATAAAAAATAAAATAAAAATAGAATTAGTGGGCCAAATGGATGCAAGCATAATTCATAGTTTTCATGTGACATCACACCCTTATAGAAATGCCCACCTGAAAGGCAAAACAGCACTTTTCTCCAATGCAAGCAGGTTCTTTTCACCACTTTTGCACTAAGTACTAATGTACTAAAACAGTGATATTAAAAGACCAAATTATTTAGACACCTTATGGATGATGCATATTACAGGTGAACAGATGCTCCCAGAATATGAACGCAACATGCTAAGTTGAATGTTAAGCTTGCATGACTAATGCGCCTTAATGCAGCAAGAGAGTGATATTGGAGTACAGCAGTCAGTATACACCTTATTAAGAAAACATAGAATGCTATATACAGGCAAGCAGACGAACACAGAAAATATTAATGCAACTAACCAAGATTCACATTAAGCATTCTCCCATTAAAAATAAAAACTTTACATAGAAAATGCTTAAAGTGCAATTTAGTGGATTGTGTTCATATTCTGGGCTCATCTGCTTGCCTGTATGTTGTATGCATATTAAGTATTTATCATCAATAAGATATTTAATAGAGCTGAATGATTAATTCTTAAAAGATTCAAAAACAGACAATATTATACCTAAGTGCCAACAAGGCTACCTAAGGGTGTCTTTTCAACCACTCAGTATCATTATTTCTGTTACAACTATTCAAATTACCACAGTAATTTGTCCTGGGACAAAAGTCCTGGGACAAAAGTTTGTAGTTTGGATATAAACTGTTATCAAAATAGAGTAAATTGACTTTTGAAAGTAACCTGATGCTTCAAATAAAGATTATAACACTGTTGCACTAGTAGGTAGCGACAAGTGACTTTTGTGTTTGTCAGTTTAACTCAAAAATGTTGACTCCTCCAGTAATGAAACAAGTGAAGTCTGTATATTTGAGTCATTGAATCAATGAAGCAGATTTATTAAAATCAACATAATTATTTTTGATGTCAAAACTACCCTCCTACATATGAAAATGACAAAAGAAAATTCTGTATAAATGCATTCCAGGCCACTAGTTGGCGATGTCAAGAAACACCCATGTAATACGCATACGCATAAAGTTACCGTTTTCACAAATTCACGTTTTTGTTGTTCGCGTGGCAATGACAACGGCATCGTTTTCAAAACCTTGCGTTTTGAAAGCCGCTTTTGAAAACTTGCATTTTAAGGCCCCCAAACGCCAAAGAAAGGCCAAAACGCCCAAAAAGTTTTCAGGTGCCGTGCAAACATACCCTTTGAACACCTTTCAAAAGAAGAAAAACAAATATATGTGAGTAAACTGCAAAATTTGGGCACTGGATCAATATACAGTACCTGCTGCAGTATAGTTGAATACTGCGGTAGTTACTCACCCAATACTGCGGCATTTTCAACATGAAAATGCATATTATGCCTTAATGCAGCTAAGACAGCAATATTAAAAGATTAAATATTAGAGCTGCACGTTTCTGGATAAATTGAGAATCATAATTTTGTTGTTGTTGTTGTTTTGTTAAAAACAGAGATCAAAACTCTCCCAACAATAATGTTGCAATTAATGTTAATTTCTGCTATCCTGTAAACATTTTCTACATCGTACATGTATGCATTCTGCAGACACTTTTATCCAAAGGGACTTGCATTGCATTCAAAAAACAAATTGACATTCTAATGAGTTCTCACTTATCCTGGGAATCAAACCCATGACCTTGGCGTTGCAGGCACCACACTCTATTATTTGAACTACAGGAAATATTTCCAAAATATTTGAGGCTTTAAGGCAGCTTACTGTCACTTTTACTGCTCAAAAATCACAATATTTAGAACATAATATTATGTTCTGTCATGCTTATCAAAATAAACTGATACAAAAACTTGACTTAACTCTATTGGTATTTAAATAGTAGGCATATGCTGAACTTTATTCTTTTACATGCATGTATTACGAAGGCATAAGTGTTTCTGTTTCTACATGAAAAAGCATGAGACATTAAATATTTGAAATATATTGCAATCAATCGACATCTGTCACAAAGCACACAGAGTGTCTGTCCCGGGGTTTATCCATACCTTATCCAGTCGTTCGTGATGGATCTCCTTAAAGAATCCTAAAACTTTCCCATTAGTTTCCCATTTCCTAATGCTACTATATGCATTTGTGCTCAGCTGTTTCATGTTCATTGAATGTATTACATTTCCCAGCACGTGCTTATTAATGTAATGAAAAGTGACATTCAGTCCAACACTGAGTGTTGCAATCCCTTCTTTTTAATACCGAATTCAAGTCTACTGTTCCAACATTTGTCTGAATCTTAAACCTCCTTAAATTCCCCTCTAATCCAAGACTGGTATCCATACAAATGCAACGTTCACTTTTAGAGACATTTTACGAAAACAAAAAATAAATAAAGATGACTGCAGTAGTCGTGGTAGTTTCAAAATAAGAGTCTCTCTCGTACATGAAATTAATAAATGTTGTGAAATAGACGTTTTGGCAGACAGAAGATATTTAAAACAAAATCCTTATTTTAAATATCCAGGACTGATTACAAACTGAAATATAGATGTATATTGATACAAAATAGTAGTAATATGCGACAGTGACGCGTGTGGTTTGCTGTCAGTGACGTAATTGCTCTGCGACGGTAGCGGAAGAGACGTGGCAAGAAAGCAATGATATGTTAAAAAAATATTGAGGAAAGTACTCGAGGGTGTTGATATTTGCATCAGTCCGTTGATATTTTCAGGTAAACATAATATTGTTTGACTAATAGTATGTTGAATAGTTTGCGGGAAGTTTGATATAGTCTAATAGTCACTGTCAGCTCGGTAATGTTTACATTTGCCTTCAGTCTGACATTATTTTCCAAGCTAAATCATGGCACACTTATTGTGAATGTGTATGTTAATTACCAGAGAAGGTAGTTTGTGTTACATCTGTGTTTTAAGTACCAAGAAGAGCTGGATAGTTAAACAAGTTTTGTATTTAAAATATATTGTTTTAAAGGTGTTTAGAATTAATACTCGAATCAAGGCCGAGTTTATATATGCATTCTGGGTGATTATATACATGTATTGTTTTATATATGAATGTTTTGCTTGACAGGGAGATCATGGGTTTGTGCAAGTGTCCTAAGAGAAAGGTAACGAACCTATTCTGCTTTGAACATCGTGTCAACGTGTGTGAACACTGTCTTGTGTCCAATCACAACAAGGTGAGTGCTCTAACATTTCATTAAAATTCATGACTTGAAAAGGATAATTCTCCCAAATATGAAAATTCTCTCATTGTTTACTCCCACTCATGTTGTTTCAAACCTTTCTTTCTTCAGCGGAACATACAATAAGATATTTTGTAAAATTGTAGTATTGAAATGGGTTTAGTTACCATTCAAATCTGTTTATAGTCAACAAATACAATTGAAACCAAACTATTTGGTTACTGAATATTCAAAGTCTTGTTTTGTGTTCTGCATGATAAAAAAGAAAGAAATGCATACAGGTTTGGAATGCCATGAGGGCGAGGAAATTATAAACTTTAGCATGGACTGTCCCTTAAGGACGAATATACATTTGGATGATTTATCCACGGCTAAACACACTTCTGTTTCCTGTTACTCTTATTTGCACAGTGTATTGTACAGTCATACCTACAGTGGCTGCAAGACAGCGATTACAACCCCAACTGCAGCCTGTGCAGTCAGCCCTTAGATTCCCAGGATACTGTTCGACTAGTTTGTTACGGTGAGAAGCTACAGACATATAATATATTCTAGTGTAAGAGTAACAAAGCATTTCACACAATATATGTCTGCATTGGTGTGGATTTTATTTGGTACATTTAGGGATTAAACTTAATGATTATTGGTATTATTATTTTATAATTTTCATTACCATACCAGATTTATTCCACTGGTCATGTCTGAATGAGTTGGCCTCCCGTCAGCCTCTCTACACTGCACCTGCTGGGTACCAGTGCCCAACATGCCAGGGTCCTGTGTTTCCACCCCCAAACCTGGCCAGTCCTATTGCAGACATGCTGAGAGAACAACTGTCCTCCGTCAACTGGGCTAGAGCGGGACTGGGCCTTCCGCTGGTGAGGAAATGTACACCTGAGTTATGAGTTATGACACCACTTCAAAACGATAGATGCACCTATTGTTTCCACTCCTGAGTTAAATTGTAGAAAATTAATAAATAGTAATAGTATGATTTTTAGTAAATAATCCTCATTTTCACAAATGGAAGTAAAGGAATTATGTAATAAAAATGATTGTGTATATTTGAGCTTCTTTAGGGACAATTTGTCTAGATTCCAGCACTGCACATTATAGATATTCTCTTATTAAACACCATGAGATACATCTACAGTTTTAATTATTAAAGCCTTTAGATCAAGCAATAGCCATTAGATTTATTAATATTTTAAAATAAGGTTAGAATAGGATAGTGAGGACTGCCTAATATCAAAATATTTTTAAGACTTAATTAAATTTGATCGTAACGTGACCCGTGAAGATCATGGGGAGGTGGTAGTTAGGCTCAGGACTCCGATATCATCCAAAGAGGATATTTATTAAATGTCAGTAGAGTAGTAAGTACATATTCCAACTAAAATACAAACAAAATTACAAAATAAGTACACTTGACTTTGGAGTTAAGAAACCATATTACTATAGACACTTTCAATAGTATGCTCCCATATTTTCTCCCAAGGTTCAATTTAGACTGGCTTATATAGCCTAGGACAGGCTCATTACATACAAGACTGTACCAACTGCAGGGGCATCAATACCAGTAACCTTTAAACTATAAACATATGGTCATTTAACTTCAAAATAAATGAGACGAATACATAAATGTAATCCTCTAACCAAAACAAAATATAAATACCGTAAAACATCTCTTTGTGCCTACGTCATAAAGGTTAAGTTACCTCCCCTATTAGTTGAAATGTTTCAACCCAACACAAGAAAAAGGGAAGCTGTTGTCCTTGGAAGAGTCACAGGATCAGGATATGGCATGCAAGGGTGACTGTCACTACTCGATTCGTACTGGAAACACGATTGGTACTGCGCATGTGTGAAAATGCGTCTACTTCCTGAAACAATTTACGGCTGTTGTTGTTTGACACCTGTTGTCACTACATGATCCATACTGGAAATAGTTCTTTACTTTTCATTAATAAATATATTTTTTGGTAAAGTATATCAAGGTTAATATGTGCCATAAATGAAGTTGATTAAATTAAATCAAATGAAACTAAATAGTTTGCATTTGTTGTACTCCATTTGGGAAATAGCTGTGTATATAAGACTGTGTTTCAGTATAACTTTAACAAATGTCTGCATTTAAAAAACACAAGATAAAGTTATTATTCATAAATAAATTCAGATGTAGACATTATTAATACAAAATCCTCAAATTTTTTGTAAATGGTCTCCTTTTTTGATAAATGTTTTAATAACAATTTTACAAGAAGTTCCTTTAACGTTAGATCCACTCCTCCATGTAAAAAAACAAAAAACAAACTTATTGTTTCTCTTAGTACAGCATTTGTACATTATCATATAAATGTTACTTCTAATAAAGTTAAATAAATAATTTACAAAATGATTCAATGTTATCCTGAAATGTAACCATTAGTAAATATATTATAATGTATGTGATAATGTAGTTTCTGTGACATGTCATTGTTATTTGCAATAACAAAATGCATATATACAACTTGTCTCTGCTTCGTTACTGGGGAAAATTACATTGTAGAGAATCTTTAGTAAACAGAACACATTGTGAATACCGCCGAAATGTGCACTCGGCATAAACTGAATGATATCTTATGTGAATGTTATAAAAAAAGTAATGAAGCAGATTAAATAGTGTGTCGTAAACCTAATTAACGGTAACATAGTCAACAGAAAAGCAAAACATAAATAACAGATGGAAATCAGCTCTCTAAGACTTCACACACTCCCGCTATTTCCTTAGCACCTATCATCACAAATTGAATTAGTTTAAAATGTAATTAAAACCAGTTCAATAGGATTGAGTGAACTCAAAATAATCACAAATTTAAAGTCCTATTAACACTGAATGTGAGATCAAAATACTTTTGAGTTAATCTTACTTTCTTATTTTGTTCAAGACATTGTCTTTCAATATTAAGCTTAATATTTAGCCATTAATTTGCTTTGATATGACTTCTTTCTGTCTAGATTGAAGACCCACCAGAGAGGGAGGAAACCTCAACACAGGATGTTACGTGTTACTCTGAATGGTCAACGTTTGAGAGTGAGTTTGTCGTAAATGTAGCTTACGTTTTAGCAGGGTTTCTACACATCTTGGGAAACATGGAAGTTTGTGATGCAGTTTCCCAGTCATGAAAAAAGAAAGAAATATATTTTACTATAATAATTTAAGTGGAAAACACTCCTACCAGTCAGTATTTGGAAAAGGTGTCAAATACAAATATTTTTCAGGGATGTGAATAAGTGTACATGCATATTTTTCTATGTTCCAGCCCCTTCAGTGAAATAAATAATATAAATTTTAAACTTTTTTAAAGCCCTAATATTACAAAGGTCTAATATTTTTGTGGTTGCTTTTACTTTGCTTTAAATACTCAATTTCTTAGATTTGTGTTGTACTTGTCTGTAATTGAAAAAAAAAAAAAAGATTATTGAACAATGATTTCTTCTTATCACATCCATAATATTTGCCACTATCTACGACGTGATGTCACTATAAATCACACACATGTGCAGTACCAATCGTGTTCCGATATGGATCGAGTAGTGATGCATATTTTTCTATGTTCCAGCCCCTTCAGTGGATATAACAATGTCAAACCCCACACTCACCAGTTTACCACCCCATCAAAATGTGGAGCACATCCACAATAATGGAGAACTGAGTGCCCAGAAACACTCTGTCATCAATATGAACACCACCTCTACCACTGACACAGTCACCATCAACACAGGTATTCTCCAGCTCTCACATACTGTTGCATGAATATGTAACTATTCAAGTAACTCATTTTTATTTGATTTCACACCATCTAGCTACAGACACATTGACTATTGTGTTCAGCCTAGAATACTACTTTAATGCATACTGTTGGTGAAACAATTGTTGCTACCATAAACAACGCATTCTACAAATTTCCGACAGTACAATATTTTTTTCCACACTGTATGACATAACTTTGAATGTTTAATACAGTGAATGGTGTCCGGTGATCTGTTGATCATCGTTTTTTGTGAATAAATTATTCCACTTCGGCAGTTCAATCACATGTTTAAAATCACATTTGATATATTTTTTTGTCATTCAGGAAATGGAACTTGGTTGCATTGCACTGTGGGATATCGAATCTCAGATTTTATTCTAGGCGTATGACAAAGTGTAGTCTCTAATATGTTCTTTGTTGATTTCTTGGGATGCATCATCTCAGCTACTTCCCCAAGAAAGGTGTACGACACACGCGATTCAGGAAACAGTGAAGTGATGCAGATTGACTTTGATGATGATAAATATCGCAGGCGGCCTGCCCTTAGCTGGTTTGCACAGGTCCTAAAGTGAGTGTCATTTATTTTACTCAAATTAGTACATGCAAATATATTTTTGACTAATTTCATTGATTGTTACATTTATTATGGTAAAAATGTTTTGTCTTTCCATATTTACTAATATGCTTGTATGCATTTATTCTTTTTCCTAGAAATCGCACCAACACTAAGAAAAAGGCCCTCACACTGAAACAGCGAATCTTCATGTTGCTGTTAGTTGGAGTGATTGGTTTCTTCACCCTCATCATAATCATGGCCAAATTGGGTCGGGCCTCTGCTGAGTCAGACCCTAACCTGGATCCTATGCTGAATCCCAACATAAGGGTTGGCAACATGTGACGGATCCACTTCCTGCTAAAACTCAATGTGTGGATTCAGCGTGGAGTTTGACTTTAGTGGTAAAATATGAGCTGGAAATGCTGGAGAAAGAATGCTCCTCAGGATTCTTGGACTTGTGTGAAGAGACTGCTTTTTGGATTATGAGAGGAAAGTGTGACTTAGTGGTCAACCTGAGAGAAGATGGAGATGGTCAAGAAGTTGTCGCACAACAGATCTCCTGTTTCTCTTGAGTGGATAATATAGGCTCTATAAAAGTGTGCGCAACTGTGTTTATTTCAGCTCTGTAATTCTCCCTGGCATACTCTTAAAACTGGGATCAAAGATTTTATGTCACTGTTTTGAGATGTTTTATTATAATATGCACAGAACTCATTTGGATCACACATGGAATTGGTGAGATTATTGCTTCTCTGAGAATATATGGATATGAGGTGTCTTTTTTTTTTTGTGTGTGTGTGTGTGGCTTTTAATTAATTGCAGATATATATATACTTTTCTCTCCAGTGGACTTTATGGACTTATTTACTAAATCATTTAGAAAACGGTTTTGGTTGGCATTTTGTAAAATGCTTAAGTAGATACAGCCTTAAGTAGACAGATGCAAACTGTACTTGGTGAATGAAATGTCTGGACCATATTTCATTCAAAAAATGTATTTAGTATAAAAGAAATGAAGCCTATTTTAGGGCTATTACAAATTTTTTTTTGTGACATTATTGTTGTAACAATTATATTCTCTCTCTATATTTTCGTTGCTGTTATGAAAAACAGCTCTCAATACATTGTATTGAAAATTGTCTGGACACAAACTGTTTTTTTATTATAATTTTTTATTTTATAAATCTGCACAACTTAAATGCAGTACATAAAATGCCACAATGCATACCTACAAATGTACATTACAATTTAAATCATTTTAATTTTTTCAACTGCTGAGAATTCAGAAATTTATTTTTTTTCTCATGCAAAATAATTAATTTGTATTCTTTAGAGAAATTAATGTATTATTTTCCATTAATGTGAAGTATGATTCAAACATGTACTTGACATATTCACACAAACAGCATTTGTACAGAAGCATTTAAAGTGTACTGTATATGTTTGCAAAACACCCCAGCAACCCAAAGCTCATATGTATCTGGAGATAAACGTTGACATGCTCATATTACTTGCTATTCTTAAATATAATTTGTTGACTGCAACAGTTCTTTTCAAATGTAGATGTTGTCTTTATCCTTTAGCTCCAACTGCATCTCAGGAAAGTGATCATCTGAATTTGCACTAACAGAAATTGCTTACTGGAGTGCCAACCAAAATATTTACATCTTGTCTTATTTTTTATTTTAATTTTTTTGCAGTTCGCTTCTCTGCATCCATGAATTTCCTCTTTTTTGGCATAATGTACATGTTGACATTATAATATTCTGTCTGTCCATATCAATTGTTCCAATAGAGGTTACTTTACCATTGTTTTCCCTAATGATAAGATGTCATTGTTTTGAGTGATTACCTCTATGCATTTTTAATACTGTATTTAACCACAACTGTTTTGTAGTGTGTTTGATTACTTAAGAGCGAAATACTGGTACCAATGATGGTCCTGTGAGTGTACAATAGTCTTTAAACAAGTCCATACATTTGGAAGTATTTCTTTGGTTATTCGAGCATGTGGTGACAAATGTTTTGGAACCAAAGCATTTAAACAGGAACAGTTTAAATGAAATTTCAGTTATAATCTCTCTGACAACTGAATATGCTCTCTCCAGATTGTCATACAGACATAGTGATATTACCAGCTTTTAACAGATTAAGATTTCAAAAGGTTTATTAATGAAAATAAATTCAGGTAGTCCACAAAGATTATGTCAAGTCACCTTTCAAAGCAGCTTTACGGTGGTCACATGAAAACATTATAAACAAAGTTTGTTTGGCTGAACGGCAGCCTTAAAAGAGCAGGCGAATTAGTACAGTTGATTAATATTACGTGTTAAGTTTCATTATGAATCGATTTGATTGATTGATAGTTTGATTAATATATTGATAATTTAGGTCTAATATTAAGTCTAATTTGGTCCGATTGGAGATGGGTTCATGATCTACACAGGGGAGGGTTTAATAGAGTCATGCTCTCCGCAGACACTTCAGGGCAGTGCTGTGCTCGTGTCCAGGTGTGGGGCCTTCATCTGATCTGGATACGGACCAGATCCGGCTGACCATGCACCTCCAGAGTGTGTCTGCTTCCCGAACTGTAATAGGAAGACTGTTCCAGAGTTTAGGAGCTAAATAGGAAAAGAATCAATGATCCCCACTTTTAGAAGAAAGAGAGTTCTCGGAAATCAACTCAAACGTCGAACTGATCAGCAGAAAAACACCTCTCTGTAGCTTCAGAAAGAGCACACCTGGGACTTTCAGAGCGCAGCAGAGAAGCTTAAAGACTGCGCCAAGAATTGAACTCATTCCGGCAGCTACTTTCGCAGCTTCTGAAGACCCAGATAGGACTCGAACCCACAATTAGGCCACTGGGCCACGCTTAAAAGCCGAAAAGTGGTCCGTGTGCACTGTTAAAGAAATTATATGACTACAGAACATTTTTGCAAAGCAGTAAAAAGCTCTCAAAAAGGTTTTTTGACGACGGAGAATCGAGTCAGTCGCACAGTACTGAGCTCCAGGGTCTGGGGCCACACTTGGGGTTTCACTAGAGTAGAACTGCTGTATTAGTGTTGTACTGTCATTTCAATAAATTAGCATTGGATACCAGGTATTGCCCAAAAAGAAGATTCTTTCGCACACCACAGATATATCTCAGACCCACAATACTCTTTTCGTAGGAGCCGTTTCTCTAGAGTAATACTGCTGTATTAGAGGAGTAGTCTCATGCTAATGAATTGTAGTTACATAGCAGGTAAATTCCCTAGGAGGTCCTTGTATACCACCCAGTTATAACTCAAAACTACAGAACACTTTTAGAAGAAAGAGAGTTCTCGGAAATCAACTCAAACGTCGAGCTGATCAGCAGAAAAACACCTCTCTGTAGCTTCAGAAAGAGCACACCTGGGACTTTCAGAGCACAGCCGAGAAGATTAAAGACTGCGTCAAGAATTGACCTCATTCCAGCGGCTACTTTCGCAGCTTCTGAAGACCCAGATGGGACTCGAACCCACAATCCTCAGCTCCGAAGGCTGATGCCTTATCCATTAGGCCACTGGGCCACTTTTAAAAGATGAAAAGTGGTCCGAGCGCACTGTTAAAGAAGTCATATGACTACAGAACATTTTTGCAAAGCAGTAAAAAGCTCTCAAAAAGGTTTTTTGACGACGGAGAATCGAGTCAGTCGCACAGTACTGAGCTCCAGGGTCTGGGGCCACACTTGGGGTTTCACTAGAGTAGAACTGCTGTATTAGTGTTGTACTGTCATTTCAATAAATTAGCATTGGATACCAGGTATTGCCCAAAAAGAAGATTCTTTCGCACACCACAGATATATCTCAGACCCACAATACTCTTTTCGTAGGAGCCGTTTCTCTAGAGTAATACTGCTGTATTAGAGGAGTACTCTCATGCTAATGAATTGTAGTTACATAGCAGGTAAACCCCCTAGGAGGTCCTTGTATACCACCCAGTTATAACTCAAAACTACAGAACACTTGTAGAAGAAAGAGAGTTCTCGGAAATCAACTCAAACGTCGAGCTGATCAGCAGAAAAACACCTCTCTGTAGCTTCAGAAAGAGCACACCTGGGACTTTCAGAGCACAGCCGAGAAGATTAAAGACTGCGTCAAGAATTGACCTCATTCCAGCGGCTACTTTCGCAGCTTCTGAAGACCCAGATGGGACTCGAACCCACAATCCTCAGCTCCGAAGGCTGATGCCTTATCCATTAGGCCACTGGGCCACATTTAAAAGATGAAAAGTGGTCCGAGCGCACTGTTAAAGAAGTCATATGACTACAGAACATTTTTGCAAAGCAGTAAAAAGCTCTCAAAAAGGTTTTTTGACGACGGAGAATCGAGTCAGTCGCACAGTACTGAGCTCCAGGGTCTGGGGCCACACTTGGGGTTTCACTAGAGTAGAACTGCTGTATTAGTGTTGTACTGTCATTTCAATAAATTAGCATTGGATACCAGGTATTGCCCAAAAAGAAGATTCTTTCGCACACCACAGATATATCTCAGACCCACAATACTCTTTTCGTAGGAGCCGTTTCTCTAGAGTAATACTGCTGTATTAGAGGAGTACTCTCATGCTAATGAATTGTAGTTACATAGCAGGTAAACCCCCTAGGAGGTCCTTGTATACCACCCAGTTATAACTCAAAACTACAGAACACTTGTAGAAGAAAGAGAGTTCTCGGAAATCAACTCAAACGTCGAGCTGATCAGCAGAAAAACACCTCTCTGTAGCTTCAGAAAGAGCACACCTGGGACTTTCAGAGCACAGCCGAGAAGATTAAAGACTGCGTCAAGAATTGACCTCATTCCAGCGGCTACTTTCGCAGCTTCTGAAGACCCAGATGGGACTCGAACCCACAATCCTCAGCTCCGAAGGCTGATGCCTTATCCATTAGGCCACTGGGCCACTTTTAAAAGATGAAAAGTGGTCCGAGCGCACTGTTAAAGAAGTCATATGACTACAGAACATTTTTGCAAAGCAGTAAAAAGCTCTCAAAAAGGTTTTTTGACGACGGAGAATCGAGTCAGTCGCACAGTACTGAGCTCCAGGGTCTGGGGCCACACTTGGGGTTTCACTAGAGTAGAACTGCTGTATTAGTGTTGTACTGTCATTTCAATAAATTAGCATTGGATACCAGGTATTGCCCAAAAAGAAGATTCTTTCGCACACCACAGATATATCTCAGACCCACAATACTCTTTTCGTAGGAGCCGTTTCTCTAGAGTAATACTGCTGTATTAGAGGAGTACTCTCATGCTAATGAATTGTAGTTACATAGCAGGTAAACCCCCTAGGAGGTCCTTGTATACCACCCAGTTATAACTCAAAACTACAGAACACTTGTAGAAGAAAGAGAGTTCTCGGAAATCAACTCAAACGTCGAGCTGATCAGCAGAAAAACACCTCTCTGTAGCTTCAGAAAGAGCACACCTGGGACTTTCAGAGCACAGCCGAGAAGATTAAAGACTGCGTCAAGAATTGACCTCATTCCAGCGGCTACTTTCGCAGCTTCTGAAGACCCAGATGGGACTCGAACCCACAATCCTCAGCTCCGAAGGCTGATGCCTTATCCATTAGGCCACTGGGCCACTTTTAAAAGATGAAAAGTGGTCCGAGCGCACTGTTAAAGAAGTCATATGACTACAGAACATTTTTGCAAAGCAGTAAAAAGCTCTCAAAAAGGTTTTTTGACGACGGAGAATCGAGTCAGTCGCACAGTACTGAGCTCCAGGGTCTGGGGCCACACTTGGGGTTTCACTAGAGTAGAACTGCTGTATTAGTGTTGTACTGTCATTTCAATAAATTAGCATTGGATACCAGGTATTGCCCAAAAAGAAGATTCTTTCGCACACCACAGATATATCTCAGACCCACAATACTCTTTTCGTAGGAGCCGTTTCTCTAGAGTAATACTGCTGTATTAGAGGAGTACTCTCATGCTAATGAATTGTAGTTACATAGCAGGTAAACCCCCTAGGAGGTCCTTGTATACCACCCAGTTATAACTCAAAACTACAGAACACTTGTAGAAGAAAGAGAGTTCTCGGAAATCAACTCAAACGTCGAGCTGATCAGCAGAAAAACACCTCTCTGTAGCTTCAGAAAGAGCACACCTGGGACTTTCAGAGCACAGCCGAGAAGATTAAAGACTGCGTCAAGAATTGACCTCATTCCAGCGGCTACTTTCGCAGCTTCTGAAGACCCAGATGGGACTCGAACCCACAATCCTCAGCTCCGAAGGCTGATGCCTTATCCATTAGGCCACTGGGCCACTTTTAAAAGATGAAAAGTGGTCCGAGCGCACTGTTAAAGAAGTCATATGACTACAGAACATTTTTGCAAAGCAGTAAAAAGCTCTCAAAAAGGTTTTTTGACGACGGAGAATCGAGTCAGTCGCACAGTACTGAGCTCCAGGGTCTGGGGCCACACTTGGGGTTTCACTAGAGTAGAACTGCTGTATTAGTGTTGTACTGTCATTTCAATAAATTAGCATTGGATACCAGGTATTGCCCAAAAAGAAGATTCTTTCGCACACCACAGATATATCTCAGACCCACAATACTCTTTTCGTAGGAGCCGTTTCTCTAGAGTAATACTGCTGTATTAGAGGAGTACTCTCATGCTAATGAATTGTAGTTACATAGCAGGTAAACCCCCTAGGAGGTCCTTGTATACCACCCAGTTATAACTCAAAACTACAGAACACTTGTAGAAGAAAGAGAGTTCTCGGAAATCAACTCAAACGTCGAGCTGATCAGCAGAAAAACACCTCTCTGTAGCTTCAGAAAGAGCACACCTGGGACTTTCAGAGCACAGCCGAGAAGATTAAAGACTGCGTCAAGAATTGACCTCATTCCAGCGGCTACTTTCGCAGCTTCTGAAGACCCAGATGGGACTCGAACCCACAATCCTCAGCTCCGAAGGCTGATGCCTTATCCATTAGGCCACTGGGCCACTTTTAAAAGATGAAAAGTGGTCCGAGCGCACTGTTAAAGAAGTCATATGACTACAGAACATTTTTGCAAAGCAGTAAAAAGCTCTCAAAAAGGTTTTTTGACGACGGAGAATCGAGTCAGTCGCACAGTACTGAGCTCCAGGGTCTGGGGCCACACTTGGGGTTTCACTAGAGTAGAACTGCTGTATTAGTGTTGTACTGTCATTTCAATAAATTAGCATTGGATACCAGGTATTGCCCAAAAAGAAGATTCTTTCGCACACCACAGATATATCTCAGACCCACAATACTCTTTTCGTAGGAGCCGTTTCTCTAGAGTAATACTGCTGTATTAGAGGAGTACTCTCATGCTAATGAATTGTAGTTACATAGCAGGTAAACCCCCTAGGAGGTCCTTGTATACCACCCAGTTATAACTCAAAACTACAGAACACTTGTAGAAGAAAGAGAGTTCTCGGAAATCAACTCAAACGTCGAGCTGATCAGCAGAAAAACACCTCTCTGTAGCTTCAGAAAGAGCACACCTGGGACTTTCAGAGCACAGCCGAGAAGATTAAAGACTGCGTCAAGAATTGACCTCATTCCAGCGGCTACTTTCGCAGCTTCTGAAGACCCAGATGGGACTCGAACCCACAATCCTCAGCTCCGAAGGCTGATGCCTTATCCATTAGGCCACTGGGCCACTTTTAAAAGATGAAAAGTGGTCCGAGCGCACTGTTAAAGAAGTCATATGACTACAGAACATTTTTGCAAAGCAGTAAAAAGCTCTCAAAAAGGTTTTTTGACGACGGAGAATCGAGTCAGTCGCACAGTACTGAGCTCCAGGGTCTGGGGCCACACTTGGGGTTTCACTAGAGTAGAACTGCTGTATTAGTGTTGTACTGTCATTTCAATAAATTAGCATTGGATACCAGGTATTGCCCAAAAAGAAGATTCTTTCGCACACCACAGATATATCTCAGACCCACAATACTCTTTTCGTAGGAGCCGTTTCTCTAGAGTAATACTGCTGTATTAGAGGAGTACTCTCATGCTAATGAATTGTAGTTACATAGCAGGTAAACCCCCTAGGAGGTCCTTGTATACCACCCAGTTATAACTCAAAACTACAGAACACTTGTAGAAGAAAGAGAGTTCTCGGAAATCAACTCAAACGTCGAGCTGATCAGCAGAAAAACACCTCTCTGTAGCTTCAGAAAGAGCACACCTGGGACTTTCAGAGCACAGCCGAGAAGATTAAAGACTGCGTCAAGAATTGACCTCATTCCAGCGGCTACTTTCGCAGCTTCTGAAGACCCAGATGGGACTCGAACCCACAATCCTCAGCTCCGAAGGCTGATGCCTTATCCATTAGGCCACTGGGCCACTTTTAAAAGATGAAAAGTGGTCCGAGCGCACTGTTAAAGAAGTCATATGACTACAGAACATTTTTGCAAAGCAGTAAAAAGCTCTCAAAAAGGTTTTTTGACGACGGAGAATCGAGTCAGTCGCACAGTACTGAGCTCCAGGGTCTGGGGCCACACTTGGGGTTTCACTAGAGTAGAACTGCTGTATTAGTGTTGTACTGTCATTTCAATAAATTAGCATTGGATACCAGGTATTGCCCAAAAAGAAGATTCTTTCGCACACCACAGATATATCTCAGACCCACAATACTCTTTTCGTAGGAGCCGTTTCTCTAGAGTAATACTGCTGTATTAGAGGAGTACTCTCATGCTAATGAATTGTAGTTACATAGCAGGTAAACCCCCTAGGAGGTCCTTGTATACCACCCAGTTATAACTCAAAACTACAGAACACTTGTAGAAGAAAGAGAGTTCTCGGAAATCAACTCAAACGTCGAGCTGATCAGCAGAAAAACACCTCTCTGTAGCTTCAGAAAGAGCACACCTGGGACTTTCAGAGCACAGCCGAGAAGATTAAAGACTGCGTCAAGAATTGACCTCATTCCAGCGGCTACTTTCGCAGCTTCTGAAGACCCAGATGGGACTCGAACCCACAATCCTCAGCTCCGAAGGCTGATGCCTTATCCATTAGGCCACTGGGCCACTTTTAAAAGATGAAAAGTGGTCCGAGCGCACTGTTAAAGAAGTCATATGACTACAGAACATTTTTGCAAAGCAGTAAAAAGCTCTCAAAAAGGTTTTTTGACGACGGAGAATCGAGTCAGTCGCACAGTACTGAGCTCCAGGGTCTGGGGCCACACTTGGGGTTTCACTAGAGTAGAACTGCTGTATTAGTGTTGTACTGTCATTTCAATAAATTAGCATTGGATACCAGGTATTGCCCAAAAAGAAGATTCTTTCGCACACCACAGATATATCTCAGACCCACAATACTCTTTTCGTAGGAGCCGTTTCTCTAGAGTAATACTGCTGTATTAGAGGAGTACTCTCATGCTAATGAATTGTAGTTACATAGCAGGTAAACCCCCTAGGAGGTCCTTGTATACCACCCAGTTATAACTCAAAACTACAGAACACTTGTAGAAGAAAGAGAGTTCTCGGAAATCAACTCAAACGTCGAGCTGATCAGCAGAAAAACACCTCTCTGTAGCTTCAGAAAGAGCACACCTGGGACTTTCAGAGCACAGCCGAGAAGATTAAAGACTGCGTCAAGAATTGACCTCATTCCAGCGGCTACTTTCGCAGCTTCTGAAGACCCAGATGGGACTCGAACCCACAATCCTCAGCTCCGAAGGCTGATGCCTTATCCATTAGGCCACTGGGCCACTTTTAAAAGATGAAAAGTGGTCCGAGCGCACTGTTAAAGAAGTCATATGACTACAGAACATTTTTGCAAAGCAGTAAAAAGCTCTCAAAAAGGTTTTTTGACGACGGAGAATCGAGTCAGTCGCACAGTACTGAGCTCCAGGGTCTGGGGCCACACTTGGGGTTTCACTAGAGTAGAACTGCTGTATTAGTGTTGTACTGTCATTTCAATAAATTAGCATTGGATACCAGGTATTGCCCAAAAAGAAGATTCTTTCGCACACCACAGATATATCTCAGACCCACAATACTCTTTTCGTAGGAGCCGTTTCTCTAGAGTAATACTGCTGTATTAGAGGAGTACTCTCATGCTAATGAATTGTAGTTACATAGCAGGTAAACCCCCTAGGAGGTCCTTGTATACCACCCAGTTATAACTCAAAACTACAGAACACTTGTAGAAGAAAGAGAGTTCTCGGAAATCAACTCAAACGTCGAGCTGATCAGCAGAAAAACACCTCTCTGTAGCTTCAGAAAGAGCACACCTGGGACTTTCAGAGCACAGCCGAGAAGATTAAAGACTGCGTCAAGAATTGACCTCATTCCAGCGGCTACTTTCGCAGCTTCTGAAGACCCAGATGGGACTCGAACCCACAATCCTCAGCTCCGAAGGCTGATGCCTTATCCATTAGGCCACTGGGCCACTTTTAAAAGATGAAAAGTGGTCCGAGCGCACTGTTAAAGAAGTCATATGACTACAGAACATTTTTGCAAAGCAGTAAAAAGCTCTCAAAAAGGTTTTTTGACGACGGAGAATCGAGTCAGTCGCACAGTACTGAGCTCCAGGGTCTGGGGCCACACTTGGGGTTTCACTAGAGTAGAACTGCTGTATTAGTGTTGTACTGTCATTTCAATAAATTAGCATTGGATACCAGGTATTGCCCAAAAAGAAGATTCTTTCGCACACCACAGATATATCTCAGACCCACAATACTCTTTTCGTAGGAGCCGTTTCTCTAGAGTAATACTGCTGTATTAGAGGAGTACTCTCATGCTAATGAATTGTAGTTACATAGCAGGTAAACCCCCTAGGAGGTCCTTGTATACCACCCAGTTATAACTCAAAACTACAGAACACTTGTAGAAGAAAGAGAGTTCTCGGAAATCAACTCAAACGTCGAGCTGATCAGCAGAAAAACACCTCTCTGTAGCTTCAGAAAGAGCACACCTGGGACTTTCAGAGCACAGCCGAGAAGATTAAAGACTGCGTCAAGAATTGACCTCATTCCAGCGGCTACTTTCGCAGCTTCTGAAGACCCAGATGGGACTCGAACCCACAATCCTCAGCTCCGAAGGCTGATGCCTTATCCATTAGGCCACTGGGCCACTTTTAAAAGATGAAAAGTGGTCCGAGCGCACTGTTAAAGAAGTCATATGACTACAGAACATTTTTGCAAAGCAGTAAAAAGCTCTCAAAAAGGTTTTTTGACGACGGAGAATCGAGTCAGTCGCACAGTACTGAGCTCCAGGGTCTGGGGCCACACTTGGGGTTTCACTAGAGTAGAACTGCTGTATTAGTGTTGTACTGTCATTTCAATAAATTAGCATTGGATACCAGGTATTGCCCAAAAAGAAGATTCTTTCGCACACCACAGATATATCTCAGACCCACAATACTCTTTTCGTAGGAGCCGTTTCTCTAGAGTAATACTGCTGTATTAGAGGAGTACTCTCATGCTAATGAATTGTAGTTACATAGCAGGTAAACCCCCTAGGAGGTCCTTGTATACCACCCAGTTATAACTCAAAACTACAGAACACTTGTAGAAGAAAGAGAGTTCTCGGAAATCAACTCAAACGTCGAGCTGATCAGCAGAAAAACACCTCTCTGTAGCTTCAGAAAGAGCACACCTGGGACTTTCAGAGCACAGCCGAGAAGATTAAAGACTGCGTCAAGAATTGACCTCATTCCAGCGGCTACTTTCGCAGCTTCTGAAGACCCAGATGGGACTCGAACCCACAATCCTCAGCTCCGAAGGCTGATGCCTTATCCATTAGGCCACTGGGCCACTTTTAAAAGATGAAAAGTGGTCCGAGCGCACTGTTAAAGAAGTCATATGACTACAGAACATTTTTGCAAAGCAGTAAAAAGCTCTCAAAAAGGTTTTTTGACGACGGAGAATCGAGTCAGTCGCACAGTACTGAGCTCCAGGGTCTGGGGCCACACTTGGGGTTTCACTAGAGTAGAACTGCTGTATTAGTGTTGTACTGTCATTTCAATAAATTAGCATTGGATACCAGGTATTGCCCAAAAAGAAGATTCTTTCGCACACCACAGATATATCTCAGACCCACAATACTCTTTTCGTAGGAGCCGTTTCTCTAGAGTAATACTGCTGTATTAGAGGAGTACTCTCATGCTAATGAATTGTAGTTACATAGCAGGTAAACCCCCTAGGAGGTCCTTGTATACCACCCAGTTATAACTCAAAACTACAGAACACTTGTAGAAGAAAGAGAGTTCTCGGAAATCAACTCAAACGTCGAGCTGATCAGCAGAAAAACACCTCTCTGTAGCTTCAGAAAGAGCACACCTGGGACTTTCAGAGCACAGCCGAGAAGATTAAAGACTGCGTCAAGAATTGACCTCATTCCAGCGGCTACTTTCGCAGCTTCTGAAGACCCAGATGGGACTCGAACCCACAATCCTCAGCTCCGAAGGCTGATGCCTTATCCATTAGGCCACTGGGCCACTTTTAAAAGATGAAAAGTGGTCCGAGCGCACTGTTAAAGAAGTCATATGACTACAGAACATTTTTGCAAAGCAGTAAAAAGCTCTCAAAAAGGTTTTTTGACGACGGAGAATCGAGTCAGTCGCACAGTACTGAGCTCCAGGGTCTGGGGCCACACTTGGGGTTTCTTGTAGTTACATAGCAGGTAAACCCCCTAGGAGGTCCTTGTATACCACCCAGTTATAACTCAAAACTACAGAACACTTGTAGAAGAAAGAGAGTTCTCGGAAATCAACTCAAACGTCGAGCTGATCAGCAGAAAAACACCTCTCTGTAGCTTCAGAAAGAGCACACCTGGGACTTTCAGAGCACAGCCGAGAAGATTAAAGACTGCGTCAAGAATTGACCTCATTCCAGCGGCTACTTTCGCAGCTTCTGAAGACCCAGATGGGACTCAAACCCACAATCCTCAGCTCCGAAGGCTGATGCCTTATCCATTAGGCCACTGGGCCACTTTTAAAAGATGAAAAGTGGTCCGAGCGCACTGTTAAAGAAGTCATATGACTACAGAACATTTTTGCAAAGCAGTAAAAAGCTCTCAAAAAGGTTTTTTGACGACGGAGAATCGAGTCAGTCGCACAGTACTGAGCTCCAGGGTCTGGGGCCACACTTGGGGTTTCACTAGAG